>BQMZ01000388.1:0-485655 GCA_036984285.1 Chlamydomonas sp. KOR1 | reverse complement strand
GGCACGCCGATGGCAAATGAGGTAGGATGACACTGTGGTGGAAGAGGTTAGAGCGCACTGGCTGCATGCCGGCTGTGTGAGCAGCCACAGTTGCGGCAGCGATGACAAGGCACACATTCACGCTTTGGGTCGGGCTGCTCGTGGCACGTCGTGGGGCGGGTGGAGATACCACGCTGATACTGATGAGGACTCTGTCAGACCCTGGCGCCCAAATTTCATGTCTGTAACTCTATGAATGTTGCGTATGAAGCAGGAAGGAAAAGGGATGGCTGCGCGGGGCGTTCGTGCCTCCGGAACCAGACCTCACCGCATCCAGGGCTCAGTAAGGGCTGCCGGTACCGTGTTCAGAACACTATCAGGTCGTAACATCCAGCTTATTCTGAAAATATCAAGGCAACAACGAATTACATGGAAGGCAGCGGCGATAACACGGGCGAAGTACCTATCAAGAAGGACCCAGCTAAGGGTCCTGCAGAAGCAATAAACATAAGCATCAAGTAGGTCTATCAGATTTCATAGTGTAGCACACTGTAGTCCTATCGCCTGTCACCGAGACAAGTTTGACGCGTGTACGTCTCGCAGGGCGCAAGACGGAACCGAAGTGCAGTTTAAAATCAAGAAGTCAACTAAAATGGGAAAGGCACGTCCAATCCCTTCCTTGTATGGCTAACGCGCGAACAGCGAACAGCTGACACGAGGCAAACGTCTAGAAGAACGCGCCTGGTTACACGCGAGGCTCTCGCAGCGCTTTTCCCTGGCCTTGCAGATTTTGTTCGGCACACGCCAGCTCCTCTCGCGGTTCGTAGCACAATTTGTTGGCACGGCCCCAAGGCAGTCAGCCCGCGTGCACTGGGTCCTTCGTGCAGGTCTTCGATGCGTACGCCAAGAAGAAAGCAGTGGACATCAATCAGTACAGGCGAGGCAGAAAGAGATTGCAACATGCTCACAGACGCAGTTGCGCAGGATTGCGTTTGGGGGGAGGGGGCCACCACGGTGGTCACAGGGTCATGGCGCCCCTGATCACCCCACGCACAATGCACTCGAGATGCCCTCTGTTGCGCTTGACACCCCCAGGTTCGTGTTCGAGAGCAACCGTGTCGGCCAAGACGTGACAGCGGAGGATGTAAGTCGGATGCTGGTGCAGCGCATGCCCCCAGTCATATTACATGGTCGCGGTATGGGTGCGGCCTCCTGACCGGCCCTGCTGGCCAGGAACGGCAACACGGTCACGTTGCATGTCGCGCTCGAAAGACCGCGCGCGCTGATTTCCCATTCCCCCGCCCCCCGCTCCCCCGCTCGGCAGCTTGGCCTCGAGGACGGTGACGTCATTGACGCCTTCGTGACGCAGGTCGGGGGGAGGAGATGAGACCCTGAGCAAAGCAGGGGCAGACGAGAGCGGTCGTGTCTGATACGGACTGGCCGCATGCGCAGGGAACGAAAAACAGTGCACCACCATGCAGTTGTGAAGGATCCGGGAAGAAGCAACCCCACTGCAGTCCCGTCAAGTGTACCAGGTTATTGTGAGCATGTGTTGCCCTGCGGCGTGCTGCGATGCATGCCGGGCGAGGTGCGGAGCTGCTCGCATCAGCAGGCTGTGCGGGCATGCATGGTGGCTGAGGTGTTGGCGGGCTGGCGGCAGTCAGGGACGGTAGATTTGACTGTACGGCAGTGCATATGGTACGGCAAGGTCGCATGTACGGCAAGGGCCGCACTTGGGGCGGACAGCCCCCTGCCCACACGCCGACTGGCAGCAGCCAGTGTGCTGGCGGTGTGGGGCCAAACCAAGATAATACTGGGATCGTGTGGGCACGTGGTCGATGCGGCACGACTGCGGTGGTTTGGCGTAGTGGCGAGAGCTGTCGTTATATTGGGCGCGGCAGGGACCGTGATATGGTGGTGGCGAGACTCGTGCTCAGTGCGCCTCGCTGATTTCTTGTTGCTAATGCGGTAGTGCTGCCGCAGCAGCCTGCAGCGGCAGCAGAGAGGGCATGGGCCGTAGCTACCGTGACGCCTGTGGCCTGGCGGACCCGCGGTGTCATGGTGTACAGTGTAGCAGGATATGGCCGAGCTGCTGTCACCCCGGGTCCGCTGCGAGGTCTCGAGCATGGTTACTTGGGAAGCCATTGACCAACTATGCTGGCGAGAAACGGAAGAACCTGGTTCCCGTGCACGCCGTCTTGCTGTTGTTAAGGACTGCAGTACATTTTGTAAGCATTTGGCGTGGCGAATGGTCCAGAATGGTCTAATCAACCACGCTAAGACACGCCTTCCTTTTTTACTTCGTGAGAAGGTTACAGGGACTTCCTATCGACGTTTCCCTGCGCACCGCAGCCTTTTGTGCCGCAGTAGGCTAGTAGCTGCAGTTGTGACAAGAGACGGCGTGAGCCAGCGTGAGCAGCCTTCGCAGGACTTCAGTGTCTTGGTCTGGAGGCGCCCTACAGCCCAACTTGTGCACTGGTGATCTAACTGCTAGGAATGCACCTAGGAGAGCACTCCGCTGTCCGGAAGGGGGCACCGTCAGGGGGTCTGCCACTCCAGGGTCCAGGCCCCGATCGTGCCGTCTTAAGCACGATTGCTGCGCCGGGCACCCTACCCATCCTCCATCACCAGCAGCCTAACATGGGGCTCGCGGGTGCCAGCACGCTCTCGGGACCTCGCGAAGCTGATCAGTGGGCGTGGTGCCGTGGCGTGGTGCTGTCATCCAGGTACACTTCTGAAGATCTGGACGTACGGTTATATACTGGCCACCTGGGCTGCTGGGAATGGGAGTAGGTAATAATGTATGCAGCCTGCAGCGGGGTCAAGCTGGCAATGAGCGCTGCCTGCACGCGGCAGGCAGCTGTCCAGCGCCAGCGCTGCCTCAGGTGCTGCCGCGAGCGGGGCTTGCCGAAAGAGTAACATGGCATCTTAGCAAGGGATGATTCATCGCAAGCAGCCTGTACGAACATACAAATCCAGCCACAAGCAAGCGAGTTGCCGTCATGCGGGGGTAACTCCGCGACCATGCACCGCATGCACTTCATACGACATGATGGCGCCAAGCAGAGGTGAGCAGAACGTTGCAGGCACCACATGCAGTACTTAATCCTAATTGAGTTCATACTATCTTGCTGCAAAACATGAGCGGCAACGGCGATAACGTCAAAGAGGAGAACCGAGGAGAAGCGTTCAACATTTCAATCAAGTGAGTGATACGCGCGTAACTACCAACGCTTTTGAACTACAGGATATACTGATCACTGCGTCAGAGGACGTGTTTGCCTACAAGCACAACCCCGACACCAGCGGGATGTGATGCCGCGCGGGCCGCAGGGCGCAAGATGGCACCGAGATGCAGTTCAAAATTAAGAGGACAACTAAACTACACAAGGTAGGATAAGGCGATCGTCAGGAGGGGGTCACAGAGGCCAGCAAACTAGCACACCCTGGGGGTGCGCACGTACCCCCATCCAGGCACCCCGCTCCGAACATGCAACTGCTGGCACTAAATGTCCACGGCATGCACGGGCACTTCAACAGGTCTTGTGCATTATTCTGCTCTTGGGACCTCTCGCACGTAAGTTGCAATCTCACTCTTGTTTACAACTTGCACTCGTGCTCAGCACGTGCTGACCCCTCCATTGCGCAGGTCTTCGCTGCGTACGCCCAAAAGAAATCAGTGGACCCCTCCCAGTTCAGGCGAGTTCCCGTTATATCTCACTTACAGAATGTTATGCGAAGAATGGATTGTTACCTCGGGACCTCGCTTGCGCACGTGCGGGGGTGTACAGGGCAGGGGAGCGAGCGCAATGCCAACCGCAAGGCATGTGTTAAAAGCAGACTCTGCATCAGCCGCACAGCAGTGCTCTTGCCTGGCCACTGCTGGGAATCTTCGTTGTGCTGACGTCCTATTTGCCATGCGCCTGCCCCAGATTCCTCTTCGACGGCAATCGGCTGAAGGACAGCTTGACAGCCGAGGAGGTGAGCCCGGCCTTGACTGAGGCCTGCACGTTGGATACCGGTAGCCTTGGTCAGCACAGCGACTGATCAGCATGACGTTCCGTAACCCATGCTTTCACTCCAAACAAGATTTATCCCACTGCCATCCGCGTGTAGCAGTACAGATGCGTCACCAGCCCGCATTGCCAGCTCGCCCGGGCAGAACCAGTGGTCCCTGTGCCATGATCCGCATTGGCGCTAGGTGCTCACGTCGCACACCGCTTTCTGAATCCGCAACCACGTGTGTGTTGGTGGCTCGCCCCCTCTTGCAAAGACATAAGACATAACCCTTTGGGTATGAGAGGGGGGTCCCTGGAGGTCGGTGTGCACACCGAGCACCCTCGACCCTAAACACGCGGTGCTGCGATGTCCCCCCAGCTCACCCCACGCCCCTCCCCCACGCTCCTCCCCAGGCCGGCCTCGAGGACGGTGACTCCATCGATGCCCTTGTGGAGCAGATTGGGGGATGAAGACAAGGCATTCTGCGCTAGAGCCTTGCTCCTCTTGCAAAGCGATGAGTGGTGAGACTGCTGAGGTGTTCAAGCGCATGGAAAGTGCTTGTCGCGACAGGGTGTTTGTCCTGTGTGTAACTGCAGTCGCGTATGTTGCTCGTCGGTGCTTTCGTCACCTCCCACGCGTCGTTTTAACGGGCATCAGTTTCAGCGGCTTGCTCAGTGCAGAGGTTGAATGGCCTTGGGCTCTGGGCCCACGGGCGCCAGGCCGTGCAACAGTGCGATAGTGGGGCAGTGGCGTACCGCGACGTGCCCTGAACGTGTATTAGGTGCAGGCTGCCGATAGTTGCCTGAGGATCTCTGCGTGGTAGCCCTTGGTGGTAGCTGCCATGTCCGCGCACGAGCGCAGCCAGTGCTGCCGCAGGACGGAAACCATTCGCCCGGTAGCAAGGCTGGTAAGAAGGCTTTGCGGAATGGAACTAAATGGATAGATTGTGAACTGGCGGTGTGGATTGGGACACCCTTTATGGTGGGTGGGAACGTTTTACGAGCGATTGCTCCACGTCCGTGAGGCGCGGATAGGGGCACGTGGCAATAGCGTGTTGCGGTGTGTGTTCACCACCACGTGCAATGTGGCTTGCGCGTCAAAGTACGACTGTGGTTCATGAGGGCACGGCCCTTATGGAGGGGACTGCTGGTGCAAGAAAGTTTGGCAGGAAGGTGAACGTATGTAGCTGGTCAGAGGTCCCTTGTGCACAGTAACGCCTAGTACAGCCAGAACGTGTCGCAATGACGGCTCCTCATCCGAGTTCGTCCGCCCAGATGAGCCGTCTGCTGCCGCAATCCCTAATCTAATGCATCTGAACTAGCGCTATACCGTATTGGTTCATCCTTACCTGTACTGTAACGCAGCGAGCAGATAGGCTGCCTCATGCGGCGTTGTCGGCCTAGGCCGATGGCAGACCCATGGGTCACCGTGCATCGTTCGTGTACCGTGCGCGTCAAACACTAGGGAACTGCTCACTGTCATCGCACCCCGGTCCACTCTGTCAATGCATCAGCACACGGCCACATGCAGCTGCCCTTGGGACGGCGTTTCCCTCTAGCCAAACACGGCCAAAGACCTCTCTCCCTCGGGCCCTGCGCGCCCGATGTTCCCTCGTGTGCGCGGGACTTTTCGCACCCCATGCACTAACTCGCAACGCACTTGTGCCGTTTTGTGATTCGTGCTGTGCTGCTGCGCCCATTGAAGCACTTCGACCGTCCACGTACTCTGCGCCCGCAGTACGTGACGTGCGAGCTCGCGCATCGATCCGTGCATGGTCGCCCCAGCACGGCAGGCCGCGGCCAGCAGCATTAGCAGCAGTGCATCATACCCCAGCAGCACTTTAGCAGTAGTAACGGCAGTCAACTCGACAGCAAGAGCGTAGCAACCCAGATTCTGGCCACGCCATCGCGAACCATGGCGTTGCGGTTGCAGTTTGCCTCGCCAGTAGGGCTCGCCTTTTTGCTGCTCCTGCAGCACCATCCCGCCTCAGCTGCCCTTGCCCCAGGGCCCCCAGCACCGCCGGCTGGAACGTCACCATCGCAGCCCGCCGCTTCAGCAGCTTTCCTTGCTGCTGCGAGCTCTGCTGTCGCTGCCTCCATCTACACCCCGACCCCGTTTGCTGCAGAAGCCGCCGCTGGCACAGCAGGATCGGGTCCTCGCAGAGCACGTGCTGTGTCCCCTCTCTCGCAGCCTCCACAGCCCAGTAACAATCCAGGACGCTCTGCAGGATTATCAGGGGAGCAATTGCAGCAGCAGGACAAGCAGCAGCAGCAACAGCCAGTTGGCGCAGGAAAGGCTGTGCGTGTGGATGTCGTCCCTCCGCCCTGCCTGCACACACAGCCGCCGGCAGAGCTGCTGGTGCAGTTGTGGCCCGCCTCCATGCGCTGTCCAAAAGAGGGTGTTCTAGAGATGTACGACATTGAGGATGAGTACGGTGCCCTCCATCGTACGGTACGCCACGCACCGCTGCCGGGCGTCAACTCGAGCCACTTGGAGTGGTGGTTCAGCGGTGGGCGGCCGGGGCGGCTGCTGTACGGCGGCAGGATGTGGGACGCGTACAAGCTGTGGCACGCGGGTAGGCGCTGCTTGAGGACGCGTGGTTACTAAGGTCTTTTGGGCGTGCTGACGTTTGTACACCATGCTTGCTGTTCACTAATTGGTGTACTGCTGTCGCATCAAGAAGGAGAGTGTAAACAAGCCTTTCATCATGTGCTGGCGCTGCTGTATCCAAGCCACCCCGGTTCAGAAACCCCTCTCTCAACCAATGGTACAGTAACCTGATATACCTATCCGCCCGCCTGCAGTCGACCACGTGTCGTTTGAGTGGACACAGCTGCCGGACCCTACCGCAAGCACTGATGGCCGCAACAGTAGCACCAGCGGCGCTATAAGCAGCAGCAACGGGATGGTCACTGCGCTGCACATTGTGGAGCGCTTCAGGGGGCCTGCCGCCAACGCCAGCAGCAGCACCCCGAGCGTGCGAGCCCGGGCCGTAGCTGCCTCCACGCCAACGGCCGTGCCCTACGTGTCGTTCCCGCTGGATGCGGAGCTGGTGGTCAACAACACACAGCGCAACATGCACAGGTGAGACCAAAGGGTGTCGTGCTGATAGCTGCCGTTGAGAAGATCCTACCTCCCATGCATGGCAGACTGTGCACGTGTCTGGTCGTGGTCAGACGGGTCTGTGGTACGGCACCAACGGTCCCGCGCACAGCAGGTGCACGCTGCCGGTATAGGATGCAGCAGGCACGCAAGCGGACGCAAGGGCCCAAGTGTATGGCACCCTCAAGGTACGCTGTGCTGCGGTCTGTCAATCCGAAACCCCACCCCGCTGTCACCATGCTCGTTCCCCTCCTGATCCCTAGGCTGCTGTACTACGTGGGCAGCGTGCCCATGCAGGAGCTGTCGCACACGTGGGAGGTAGGGTAGGATGTACGGCACCTTGCACTGGGATCCAGGTTAGGGCGTACGGCACCTTGTACCGGGAGGTGCCGTTCCACACTAGCAGCTCACGCACCAAGGCCACTTCTGGGCTGTCAGCACTGTATGCATGCTCTTGCGGTGCCGGGCCCCCAGCGCACACCGTGCGCTTGCCTACTGGCACAACAGCACCCAGCAGAGGTACCGGAGGGCAGACATATGGAGGCAAAGGCAAATGTGAGAGACAGCTGCCTTGCACATAGTACCGGTACGGCAGGGCCATCATGTCCAGTGCCCACCCAACGGGGGGGACCGGCATGGCGTGCCCCTGCTGTGCCACCTGCCACGTGCCCATGCCGTCGGCCACGTGTCGGTAGGCGTCCCGACACGCCCCCACACCCACCACGTGTCCTCCAGGACGGGCCCCAGGGCCTGCTGCTGACGAGCGTCATGGTGCTGGGCGGCCGCACCCGCCGCTCCGCCGCCTTTAACACAGTGCTGCGGAGCCGCGTCTTCCCGCCCGTGCAGCTGGCCGCATGGACCCTGCATTGCTTGGAGGAGTTTGGCAACATGCCGTACTTCTTGCCATACGTGTACGACAGGGCAGCATCGCGGGCGGAATCCAGCAGCGTCGTGTTGGTCCAAGGGTAGGGGAGGCGCCAGGGGTGCTGCTGACGGCGGCAGCAGGGGGAACAAGGGGTGCAAAGGGGCCGTAGGGTCCGCTGAGGGCACCGGCGGTGACGCGGCAGACATGGACAGGCCTGGCCCGACCTCATCGATAAGGGGGGTCACGGTGCTATACCTGGGTGTACAAGAAGCTGCAGCAGTGGCACAAACTGTAACGCAGGCACGTAGGCAGGCAGGCAGGCAGGCAGGGATACCTGCCCACATGTTTTGCCCTGTGACCTGAACGGCACGTGGCATCTCTCCTCGTCTAGAAGTACCGCTTGGGGACAGGATCAAAGGTTGCTGTCTTGAGTGCACAGCGGTCGTGCTAACAGTGGCATGCTGTTGGCAGGTGGCGGCTTGTACCGTAGGCATGACGTGCAGGCTCTAGTTGTGTCTTGTGGGTTAAGTCCTTAAGTGTGCCAATGAGCACAGCCTGGCACAGCAGACGCGTACCAGGGTGCACCCATGAACCTGCAGGATTGCTGAGGTGCACGGGGCCCTGGTCCTTCGATGGACTGCACAGACGGGTTGGAGGGTATACGCCTCCAAGGCGACGCTAGCAGCTGGTTGCCGCAACAACAGCGAGCGAGCGACGCGCGGGTCCCAAGGCAGCTAAGCCCTGGAGCTTTGGCAGCTTTCCAACTCCTGCTTACACGCGCGGCCAAAACATACCGTTATACACGGAGTAAGCCTTGGGATGTCCCGCAACCAGCGCGGCAAGGCAGGCTAAAGGGACACTGCTCACGCAGCTAGGGCTCATGACCAGTTTTGCACGAGTCACTCCTCTGACTCATCACAGGTGTCCACGGCTGATGCAGGGATACCGTCAGCCGCGCCTCATCAAGCCTCGGCGGTCTGCCCGGCTATGTAACGACAACATCAGCTCTGACAACACCGTAGATCGCGTAGCTGGTCACGCCGAAAGCGCACAAGGGCAGGCTCCAACCCCACACGTCACCCCCTCACGCCGGCCCATGCCAGCAGTCAGCCTGACCGCATCGACAGGTACTCCGGCATGCATCAGCCACGCGGTCCGTGCATGACCCGGGCTGTACTGCCACCACCACCTGCCACCACCCTTTCCCACATCCTTGCACACGTACCCCCACCCCTCCCTACCGCTGCCTGCCTCCCCCCTGCCCCTGCCCCCCTCCCCGCTGCCCCTGCCTGCTGCCCGCGCTGCCCCGCTGCTCATGCTCGTCCAGCACCTCCGCCGCGGGCCGCAGCGCCCCGCCGCCGCCCGCCCCCTCCAGCGGGTTCAGGTTGAGGTAGCTGCCCTGCGGGGGAGCAGCGTGACGCGGGGTTGCGGGGCCATGAGTGGGTTAGGGAGCAGCTGCCCTGTGTCCGGGACACACGCAACATGGCGAAGTGGGGTGGCAGGGTGTCTAGCGGCAGGTTGCGGGATGTTCAACGCTAACGAAGGTCACGGGAAGGGCATGTTGGTTGTTGACAAGGGGAGGTACGGCTTGCGCGTTGTACGACAGACGCGTGGTGGCCGTAGCTGCGCATGCAGCACAGCGGCCCCCGGTTGCGGACCGCGCAGCCCCCACCGGCTTTACGCCCCTGGTCTTCTTAAAGACAACTGCGCATCGCCCCGGCCCCGGTCCCCGCCCCGCCCCACCTGCTTCACGCCCATGGACACCTCCATCTGCCCCACGATGGCCCGAAGCCGCACGATCTCCTTCTGGTAGCTCACGCTGGCCTTGGCCATGTAGGCCTGGGGAGGGGAGGGGAGGGGGAAGGGGGCTTTGAGTTGTGTACGCAGCCGTGAGAGTGCAGAGGGAGAGGGGCGTTGGTAGTGAGTGAGGCACTCGGCAGCAGCGGGTGCTGATGTCTTGGCCCTGGCTTCCTAGTTCCTACGGAAAGGAAAGTCACGCACTGGCGCGATGCACTTGCTCTACCAGCTGCAGGCGGCTGAGCCGGCGTGGCGCGGTGCACGTGCATTCGGTATGCCCCCGCATGCCCCTGCACAAGCACACGCGTGCTGTGCACAGGGTCTGTGCTTAAAGCATACCCAGCAGCACCCTCACATAGTTCCGTAGTCCCATGCCTTAAAAACCCACGCATCCTTCCTCTCCACCCGCCACTGCGCCAGCTGTTCTGACCGGTTGATACCGATAATGGCATCAGTCCGCCACCGCTGGCCCTGACGCACACCCTTGCAAACCCACACAGACCCGCAACCCCCACCCCGCCCCCACCTGCAGCTGCGCCAGCTGCTCCTCAGCCATGGTAGCACGGCTCTCCGCGGACTGGTACTTTCGCTGGAGTTCGGCCTGGGGGCGGTGGTTGGCAGTTGGCGGTTAACGGTCAGATCCTGGGTGCAACAACAGCACCCAGGATCCAGCACCCAGGATCCTGGGTGCAGCGCAGCACCTATGCACATCACTTCCTATAGGGGCAGGGAGGAGCAAGGGCGCGCAATGTGAATGCCTAGGCGACATTGCTGCGGAGCGCAACGTTCCAGGGTTGTAGCTTGCACGGTAAGCCCCCTGTGGCGGTTCTTGTCGGAGCAGCGCAACTGCCTCCCGCGTGCCGCCCGTCCCCCGCCATGTAGTACTAGTGTACACCGGCCCTTCCGCGTGGCCAAAAAGAAGGCCAATAAGGATGAGAAGACGTTAAGCGTGTTTGTACCCACCGCTGTCTTCTGCCCATGTTCCCTCAGCTGCCGTATGACCCCTTCTGTGGCGGCGTTGGCAGCGGCCGTGGGCACACTGCCGCTGGCGGCCTTGGCGGCGGCGGCAGCGGGGTCTGCAGGCAGAGAGAGAATGTGGGCCAGCAGCGAGGCAGCGCGACCTCGGCAAGGGATCAGGCTTGGTGTGGGCCACGCCTAGAAATGTGCGGTGCAGCAGGGAGCACTCACGGTGCTGTTCAACGCTGTCTAGGCAACGGCGCGTCACGGCCAGCGGGGGCCGGGTGGGCACAGCCCAGGCCGCCTCCTGCCCCGCAGCACCCCACCGCCCGTTGCATCATCTGCAACTCACGGTGCACGGTCTTCATCTTGGGTAGCTGTCAGACCCGCCCAAAACATGACACGCTTTACCGCCTTCCCGCTCCTACCCTCTCATCACTGGCCCACAAACCCGCCACCCGCCGCCCCCTCCCCCCCCCTTCATATCAACGTCGTCGTGTTGCAGACAACGTCTGTCTTCCGACCGCTTAACCCCCACCACACACAGCTGCTCATTCCCACTTATGCCCCAGCACAGCTACCATATCCCCACCTCCAATTCCCACTCAACCCACCCGCCGCCATCTTGCTCCTCAACCTGTCCAGCTCCTCCCTCAGCCGCTGGTTCTCCAGCTCCAGGGCGGGAAGCACCTCTGGGGGGTAAGGACGAGCATGGCCACATTTTCATTGTCAGTGCGACACAGCACAGCGCGGGGGGCGTGCGTGACCGGCAGACACGAGGGCCAGGCAAGCAGAGGGGCTACCGCATCCCGACATGCGACACCCGGGTTGCACCGTGGGCAGGACATAATTGGAACCGGGGCCACGTGCTGACGCACCTGGCGGCTGCTGCCGCTGCCGCTGCGGCGGCGCCTGCTCGGGCGCCGGTGCCGGCTGCGGGGCCTGGGGCTGGGGCTGCGGCTTGCCGAGCCGTGCGTCCTCCTCGGCACGTGCCACCCGCAGCGCGGCGTTCTCCGCCGCAAGCGCCGCCACCTGGTCGCGGAGCGCCGCCACCGTGGACGCGTCGGCTGACGCGTCGGAGCTGCGGCACGTAGGAAGGACCAATGAGTGGAGCACAAATTTTAGAACCTTTGCATCGGACGTGCAGCAAGCCGCAACTCAATCGGACTGCTTTCCTTGCTTCTTCTGCAATCACCACAAGCCACTGCGCCTCCCCCACCTGGCAAGTGCCTGGGGCGCCGCCCCCGCCACCTGCTCCTCGGGGGCCACACGTGGCGGCGGTGGCTCCTCCGTGGGCCACGTGTCCTCCACCTGGTATCGCAGTCTGCGGCAGGGGGGAGCGGCACCGCGAGTCAGCAACCGGCCTTCCGCTCAGCCGATTGTTGTTACCGGTCATGAGAAAGGTTCCCAGAATCACCTGGCACGTGCAGCTGCCACTGCGTACGCGGGCACACCCGGTGTACTGCATCACAGCGCTTGCGCCCTGCTCCATCGTCCCTTAGGCACGATATTCCAACCGGTCGCCCCCCATAAGCCCCACGCCGCCCCCCCCACCCCAGCCAGCTCACTCCCGGTACGCGGTCCACAGCGCGTCAAAGCGGCCTTTGAGCTCCGCGTGCCGTGCCCTCAGGTCCTCCACCTCTGCCCGCATGGACGCCTCGCGGTCGGTGCACACCTTGGGGCGGGGTGGCGCGGGAGGCAGCACCAGGGGCCGAGGGTCGGCGCGGCGCGTGGAGAATGGGAACGGTGCAGGGGCGGACACGTTGCTGTGGGGGGTTGTGCCCAGCACCCGTAGGGCATACTTGTTTTGCAGTCGTGGGCCGTGGACCGGCAGGTGTGAACGTCTGTCAGAGCAGCAGCACGTGGTGCAGCTGTGCTTATGTTCTACCCCATGCAGCTCCACCATTGCTCATTGCCGCCTCCCCTCCAACGACCAGACCCATATCCAAACCCCGCCACACGTGCAGCCCCGCATCCGCACCTTTCCGTCCTGCTGCGCCAGCCGCCCATACCGCAACACACAAGCCGGCAACGCGCACACGACTCCCTCCCTCCCTCCCCCGCCGCCCCCACCTTTGCGTCCTGCTCCGCCAGCTGCCCAAACATGTCGAACAGCTCGTGGGGCGTCACCCGCAGGTCGGTCTGTGGGTCGGAGGCCGTCAGCGCCACGGCGCGGCCCATCTCCGCCACCTCCCGCTTCAGGGCCCCCAGCTTGGAGGCGTAGTCGGAGCGGGACTGGGGGTAGAGGCGACAAGGGGATGGAGCCACGGGGGTGCGGCCGGTGGGATGGAAAGGAACGCCCGTAGGCTGAGACGGCATCAGGCAAGATTTAGGGCCAGGCCGGGAGCCTGATGCTGCAAGTAGCCACGTGCTGGTTGCACAGGGTCGGGTGAGCAGTCACATGTGAAACAGACAACCGCACGCAGACATGCACACACACGCAGGAACACGCCCCACCTGCTCGTCCTCCTCCATGCGTGCCACGTGTCCCTCCCTCAGCTGCTGCAGCTCGTGCCGTGCTTCAGACAGCTCCGCGGACAGCTCAGCGATTCTCCGCTCCTGCGCGTGGACAGGGGTCGGGAGGGGCAGTGGCCGGGCCAGGAGGCGGGGTAACGCACAGCTTGGGCGAGGCAGGGGGTGCGTACGCCTTGCATTGGCAGCTAACTGCTGGGCGTTGTAATGCCAGCGCCTTCTCCGTTCTGCCCCATGGTCATGTGCGCATGTGCTGTATGAAAGCAGAGTGCTGGCATCGGTGTATTGACCAGCGTTAAAATTCTGTGGAAGGGGTCCCGCAAGGATCAGCACAACTCATCATCGGGGCCCCAGTACGCAGCCACCCTTGCTGCAGCGAGCGCGCTTGCGGCCCGGAGATATGTCATGGAAATCCATGGGGAGCTCCTCTCCGTGCTTGCGGCCCGTGCGCAGTGTCATGCACACCCCAGCATGCACAGCAGGCAGGCCGGCCGCTGTTGCCTGCCTCTGGCCCCTGATCCCTGCCTGCCTCTGGCCCCTGATCCCTGCGTGCCTCTGGCACCTGATCCCTGCTCCTGCCCCCGCCCCTGCCCCTGCTGCACCTGCCCCTGGCCCTGCTGCACCTGCCCCCCTCCCCTCCTTCCTACCGCCAAACCCCCTACCATGCCCCCCGGCACGTGCCTGCTCCTTGGCCTTGTCGAGCGCTCGTCGGCCGCGAGCGGCAGTAGCCTGCAGGGGACAGGAGGAGGCAGGGGTGGGTTAGCGAACACACGCGGCGCTGCTGGGCTAGGCGTAGCGGTTGAGCCCCGGTTGGGTTGCACCCCGGCGTTGGCCGTTTGCCTTGCAGGGTGTCGTCCTCCGATCGCTGCGCGCCAAGCGCGCTCAGGGCGGTACAGAAAGAGTGACAGCCACTGCCGGCACTGCACGGCCCCCAGCCCCAACCCAGAGTCCTTGCGCCGCCCACAGGCATCCTCCCCTGAGGCCCCCACGGTCTGACGTCGCATCCAGCTCTGATATTCTTCCCTCCCCTGGCCACTACGGTGACTTACCTTTGCCCGAGCCACCAGTTCGTCGTCATCCCCCTCCGCCTCCTCCGCACCGTCTTCCCCTTCCTCCTCGCCCGCGATCTGACGCAGCGCATTCTCGAGCTCCGATATCTGCGTTTGCCATGCCGGTGCGTTTCACGAGAGACAGCATCAGCGCAGCGCGGGCCTTGAAACAAGTTTGAGAGCAGCTCAAGCCGTCCAGCGGGCGTCGCGGCCTACCCACGCACCCAAGCAATACGTGTACGACACACCGGATTGTGTTGGACAAATCTTCCGTCCACATAGTCGTTCACAGACGCCATTCGGCATTCCAGCTCTGACACCCCACAAAGGCCTGCACCCGCCCGACAACACCCACCCGTGCGCTGCTCTCCTCCTGTGCTCCGACAGCCGCCTCCAGACCCTTGGCCTCTGCCTGCAATGCATAAGCAGTATGGCACGGCTTTCCACTCTGGCTCAAAATGTATTGTGGCTGGTCATGAGAAGGGGGCTTGAAGCTCAGCGTACGACGTGGAGGGGTGCACAGGAACGCGTCCTGCAGGCGCGGGACTGTGCCAATGTGCTGTGGTAGCACGACGACGGTGCCGAAACAGTTTGTGAGACGAATTTGTTTCAATACAGAGCAATAAACGAAGGGTGTTGCCACCTGGGGGTTGCCGGAACACCCACGCGGCGCGCTGCAGGCGCGCACCTCCGCCCCGGTAGGGTGCGGGACGCTGCGAAATGCCCTGCCCCCACGTTACCCTCCCGTGAGCACACCCCTGTCCCTTACCCCCCATCGTTCCCTTACTGTTGCATTGCCGCTTCGGGTCATCCCTGCACTGGCCATCCCCACCCCCACCCCCACCTCCTTTGCCGCTTTGCGGTTACCCCACCTCCAACAGCTTCGCCTCCAGCCCTACAACCCCTGCCACCCCACCCTGGGGAGGATTCAGGAAAAGCCGCCACCGCCGCCTGCCCCCCCACCCAGCCCCACTGCCCCTCCCCTACCCCTCCCCTGCCCCGCTGCCCCACCTCCAACAGCTTTGCCTCCAGCTCAAAGCGCGCCGCCTCCCACTCCTGCTTGGCCTCGTTGTACTCCATCTGACGCAGGGGAACAGCAGGTCACCACTTTCACGCCGAAATCGACCCGACAGCAGAGCGTGTTCGGCATCATGGCTCCTCATGTCCCGGTGGCGCATCATGACTCCTCATGTCCCGGTGACGCGGGCATTTGCAGGCTACTGAATACCCAAAGCCGCATACCAACAGCGAGCCGCACTCCGTCCACAGCCCAAGCCACCGCTCGTGCGTCACAGAGCCTGCTGGCGCTGTGCCCCATGTGCGACTATGCCCACAGTCAATGGACAACACCACCCAGCGCCCAACCCACTCCCCACCTGGAAGTCAATGAGCGCCCTAGCCAGCTGCAGCCGCTGCTCCTCACTTTGGATCAACGCCTCCTGCGGTTGCGGACCAGGGCCGGGGGCAGCGGTGATGTGCACGGCAACTTTCCGTGCCCAACGTAGTCATGGCCATTGCTGAGTGTCAGTAGCCGCACAGATCATGCAGCAGCGACACTGGTTGCTGGGAGCGATGGGTTTGTGTTTGATGGGGACCGCACGCTGTTCTTGCGGCGCAATGCCGGCCGTGCGCCGCCCCGACGCACTCCTGAGGGGCGTGCAATCTTCCCCCGTGGCGGTAAAGCCTACTGGCCCCGCCCCCCATTCCTGCCACTTCCCATGCCATCCATGCACCCGCACCCACCCACCCACCTGAAGCTCCTCCTTCTCGTCCATTTCGCCCTCGCCAGCCTGCGGGCCCCGAGTACGAGCGTGGGCATGGAAACAACTGGGTCGTCAGCAGCGCCAGCGCAGGCAGAGGCCCCTCAGCAGGCACCGCAAGACGTTCTTGCTGTAGCTGTATGCAGTGGCAGATACACTGTACAAGCAGGTCCACCCTGTCAGGCCTCCAAGGTGTATTACGCAGTGTGCCCCTGCCACTAACCCACACCCACCTGGTGTAGCTTGTCAAGGCGAGCCTGGGGTGAAGGGGGGCAGGAGGGGGCGGGGGAGAAGAAGGCGCATGGCAAGTTGCCTGGCACACACCGGTTCCGGTCACGGTACTGGGCGTGGTGTTGTGGACGACCAGAGCGCCTCCTAGAAATGGTGGATTTTCATGCTGCAAGGAGGCAAGTGGTCCACTGCCTTGCCAGTGCGCGCTCACGAGGCGCCCCCTGGCCGCAGCCTCCCAAAAGCAGTTCCCGTGGCAGTGCTGTGTAGCGGTGCGATTGCTGAAATAACAACAGCATGGAGCAAACCGCCACAGCGCCGTGTGTTCCACATCTAACCAGCGCTCCGCTGCCCCACCTGCAGCGCCGCCTTCTCCTCCGCCAGCTCCGCGTTCTCCCCCCGCACCGCCAGCAGCCGGGCCTCCAGGTCGCGCAGCTGGGGAGGGGCAGGGCGCAAGGGAGCAGGGGGCAGGGGCCCAGAGATATTGAGGACGTGACAGCTTGACCGATGCCGGTGCCGTCATGCACCACCGCGTGCCTGATTGCGGTATCCTGCAGCTAACGGCCCGCATGTAGAGATGCAGGGCCGGCCGCCTACCTAGAGCACTTGCACGCCGCCAAAGCATACTGTCACTTAATACTGCCACCAACGCCCCCCCCCTCGCCCGGGTCCCGTCATTTATCATGGCCGCCACCGCCCCCAACCCACCGCTCCCCCACCCACGGTTCACTTGCGGTACTAGCACTTTGTTCCCCGCCTTCCACCCCGGGCCCGGGCCCCACCTTGGCCAGCGTGAGGGCCATGTTGTTGGGGTCTCCCTCGGCGGGGGTGGCGTCCAGCACGTCGCGCAGGGCCTGGGGGCCGTTTGTGGCGTGAGGGCCAAAATCAGAAGCGACGCAGAGGTGTGGGTGAGTACACGCGTGTGTGGCAGGTTGCTATTGGAGTGAAGCAGGTGCTGTCTGCTAGCGCCCCATGGAGATCAGCATGCACCCCCTAGAGCCCCACTCGCTTTGTTACTGTTCTCGCCCACCTGCCTGTTTCCAAGTGACCTGATTGATGCCTTGTGCCCGTACAGCTTGTGTGACAGGCAGCCATCGCAGCCCCATGGGGGGTAGAGCCCGCCCCCAGGCGCCCGCCCACAGGCCCCCGCCCCCAGGCCCCCGCCCCCGCCCACCTGCCTGTCCTCCAGCGTCAGCAGGATGCGCTGCCGCAGCTTCTGCATCAGCCCGCGCGACCTGCCCGGTGCAGGACGAGAGGGGTTCCGTTTAGCAAGCGCATGCCAAGCATCAGTGCCGTGCGTAGGGGCATACACCTGATGGCTCCACTGATGGGTCACGCTAGCTGAGTCATGTGATGCAGGATGATAGCGGCAAGGGTGTTGGGAGCTCAGGGAACACGAAGGTGTGGCTGCTAGGCAAGCGACCGCAGGCCGATGGTGCTGTGAACGACGCACGTGTGCTTGCCCACCTGCCGTGGTTGATGACTGGGAAGTTCCTGCCTGCGTGCGCGATGGCCAGGTGCTGCAGCGTGGTCAGCGCGTGCAGGCCGCTGCTGCCGTCGGCCTGGCGCAGGCAGCCCACCAGCAGGCACAGCGAGTTGCCACCCAGCGCGTCTGCAGCGGCAGCAGCAGCAGCGGGTACGGGTAAAGCCTCAGTTGATGCTACTGGCCACGTGCACAACCGGTTACACGTGGCCGGGACATCACAGAGCAGCGTGCAGGCGCGGCAGTGGGGCAGCCAGCAGCTGTGCTCAGGGCGTGGCAGCGTGCGGCTTGAAGGGGAAAAGGCGGGGCATGAGCACGATGGCTGACCAATAACAGGGGGCTCTGGGTATCAACTATGTTGGCGGTCCAGCAGTGACGGGGGTGCAGTGGCGCATGGGCCCGTACCACCAAGCGGCGAGCCACCTGCTGCCCTGCACACACCGGTTCCTACTCGTTCTCATTACCACCTCCCCCT
The DNA here is from genome assembly GCA_036984285.1 of Chlamydomonas sp. KOR1. Lineage (NCBI taxonomy): Eukaryota > Viridiplantae > Chlorophyta > Chlorophyceae > Chlamydomonadales > Chlamydomonadaceae > Chlamydomonas > Chlamydomonas sp. KOR1. The sequence goes on along the minus strand of BQMZ01000388.1, from coordinate 467,489 downwards.
CCCCCCCTTTCCGGCTCCCCTCCCCAGTCCCCACCTGCCAGCAGCTTGGTCAACGCGCTGGCCTCGTAGTTGACTAGCGGCATGGCCGACCCCACGCCCACGTACATGGGCCCCACACCCACAGGGCCCCCACCACCGGACCCCAGCCCCCCGCCACCCCACGCCGCCGCGCTGCCCGGCCGCGGCTGCCCCACGAAGCTGGCCCCGCCGCCGCTGCCTCCGTTCGCCGCCGCCGCCGCCGCCAGGCCTCCGCCGGGCCCTTCCGCCAGCGAGCGCAGGGTGGCGGCGAAGGCGTGCAGTTGGCGGTTGACGGTTGGGCCCTCCCGCAGGCGCAGCACCTCCGGGTCCTCCGCCAGGCGCTCGGCACCGGGGAGGTCCACGAACTGCAGCTTGGACACCTGGGGCCAGAGGCGAGGCGTGCAGCAGGATGCGGTGGTAACAGAGGCGAATATATGCAGCAGGATGGGGGTGGGTACCAGGCAAGTGTGTGCAGCAGGATGCGGTGGTAACAGGCAAGATGTCTGCCGTCCTCCCTGGGTGTGGCAAACCACAGCGATGATCGGTGTTAGGGCTTGGTGCAGGGCTACATTGGAGCTGTTTTTCACCCTGTACTGGGGCTGGAGAGGACATCACCGACATTGAACCCTAGCAGGGATGCTCGCCCCCTGCTGCCGTGCCAGCCCGCGTGGGAGCCCCCTTTACCCTCAAACCCGATGCCCCATGCCGCGCCTGCCCCATGCCGCCCCTGCCCCTGCCCTTGCCCTGCGTCCCCTACTCACCACCACCCAGACCCCCCACCCACCCACCCACCACCACCTGGCCCTCCCCCACCCACCACCACGCGGTCCTCCTCCCCCGCCACCACTGCCGGGGCGTACTGCGCCAGGTGCACGGTGAAGACGGCGGAGGCGCGCTCGTGCACCGGGCCCACGTCCTCGCGCTGGTGGAGGGGGGAACAGTTTGGGCAGGAACACAGCAAGGAGACGTAGGTGCCGTGTGCACAGAACACGTCTGGACGTACGTAATGCATGCCCGATCGTCTGGCGCGAGGGCTACCGCGGGTTGGTGGCCGCAGGTTTACGGAACGCGGTTTGCGTCCTTGCTTCCTTCCTCAATCCTAGCGGCAAGTCCAGGCGTCTCCCTTCCCGTCCACTTTCGTTCCCGGCCGCGTCCCGGCGCACCGTTGCGTCCCGTGCGGTCCTGCCGGCGTTGAAGTGGGTGCGCAGCTCCACGGCGCTGCGGGCGGGGCGGGAGGCCAGGCCGGCGCACTGGTAGCCCTCCGTGGGGTCCTCGTACACCTTACGGGTAGTGGGCACGCGGGCGGCGGAAGCAGGGTAGTTGCCGTCCCATGACAAATGAAAGGGGGTAAGGGCTTACATTCTAACTACTACCTATTACACCCGAGCTGGCGCGACGACTACAACACCAAAACCAGCTCGACAACCTTTCAGCTTACTATTCCGCGTGCCCAAACATATGCCGTGGGAGCAGCAGGGGCCTTATAAACTAGCTTGCTGCAGTGGGCTGCACCTGTGCCCATGAGGCTGCCTTCTCCTGTGCAGCCGCCCCGCCCACCTGCACCTGCACCTTGGCCGGCGGCTGCTGCCCCTGCCCAGCCGCAGCCGTGGCGCCGTACTGCTGCCTCCTGTCGTACGTGCCGTACAGGTCGTACACCTCCTCGCGGTACAGCTCCACGAAGGAGCTCTCCACGAAGAAGTCGAAGGCGCGGGCGGTGGGGCCGCGGCGCCGCTCGGCCACCGCGTGGGCTGCAGGGGCGGGAGGTCAGCGGGAGTGGCAACTCAGTTGAATTGAGAATGGAGCCATGGGAAGGCCAAGAAGCAGGCGCGCGAGATGCGGGGCCGTGGGCGATTGGGTTGAACAGTGTTGAGTGGGCATGGGGCTGAAGGCAGCTGGTGAGCTGTGTTGAGGGATGCGGTGATGGGAGGTACGAGCGCAAATTCCAAAGCAAGTGGTGAGCTGTGGGAGTGGATGTGCTGTACAGGCTCTTGCAAGCCGCTCAATAGTCCGGCTGTCAGGTACGATGGAAGCGACACACAACTGAGCAAGGGAAGGCCAGCGTAGCGGTAGGGCACAGCTGGGCGGCTGGGTACATAGCGGCCCCATATGCATCGTTGACCACGTGCACAAGGACTCCAGCAATCGCACACGCACTGCCGCGCTGCCGCGCGCCACCCACCCACTGCCGCCGCCTTCTCCGCCAGCAGCTTGAACAGCTCGTCCAGCGCCAGGTGCACCAGGCCCCCGCCCTCAGGCGAGCCGCGCTCCTTGCCTCGACTGCCCTCCAGCAGCAGCGTCTTACCGCTGCCTGAGGAAGGGTAGGTAGGTGTGCAGGACAGTCAGTGTCGTGGCGGCTGCCTTGTGCACTACGCCGTTCTTCAGGGCCTGGCCAGCACGTAGCGCCGGACGCGCTGATCCAACCCGTCATCCCGACACCCTAACCGGAAGGGTCTCATCGTGGGGTCCCACTGTGGCCCTCCCCGCCTCCGCCCACTCCTTACCGTACTACTTACACTATTTTGCTGGGCACACTTCAGGCGCATTTCGAGCCGCCGACCTGGCCGGGCTGGTCAGCCGTCAGCTTTTACCAAAGGGACAGGCAAGGTGAGTACTACTCAGGTGAGCGGGTGGGCGTCCTCGCACGAGCTTAGTTCTGCTTTGCCGCTGGAGTCGACAACGGACAGGTCTACACCTCCACCAAGACCAGGTTCCGTTCTACAACGTCACGGCTTTGGTATTAGACTGGTACTTACACTATGATTACTACCACTGCCGCCTCGCGTTACTAGTACTTTGTTCCCCCCGCCCACCCGTGGCTCCGAAGGCCATGACAGCAACGTTGTAACCGTCAACGAACTTGCGTAGCAGCGGCATGAGGCTGCGCGCCGCCACGTCCTGGTTGGTTGCATCGGGGCCGTACACGTAGCCGACGTCGTACTCGTCCTCCCTGCGGTTGCGGTTGCGGTTGGCCCACAACGACTAGCCTCCACCGCGCAACAACGGTACTTTGCGAGCAGGAGACGGAGGGGCACCTAATGCAGCAGGGCTCGTGCATTCCTACTGCTGCGTGCCGTGCGCCCTGCGTGCTGGCCTTCCCTGCGGTGGCCCACGACTTGATGTTCCTGGCGAGTGGGGTTCGGAGGCAGCCTAGGGTCGCATTGATTGTGCGCGTTTGAGACGTGATTTGCGGATGCAGGGTCCCGGAGTACTGCTGCAGGCAGTACACCAATGGTACGGTACTTCAGCCGCCGTACTCACGGTTTCGCCGCTGCGCCAGGCACACGTGACACGGACACGCGGTTGCGTGAGAAGGCGATGTCGGGCTTGGCTGCGGGGGCGAGGGCGGCACAGGAGCCACCAGGCGGTGGAGGAAAGGTCATGCAGTGTGCTGTGGCCATGGATGGATGCGTACCATGGAGGGTTGGAGGTACGTATGGCACGTGTTGGCTAGGGTGCCCAACCCCTAAACGTTGGAAGCCTTATGTGCGCGACTCACATGGTGGACTCGCACAGGTGCCCCGGAAGGGTGCCACGCCCAGGGCACGGACAGCCCCAGCATCGCCATGTCGCCGGGTCTTTAGCCCCGTCGCACAAGCTCTCACGTGGCGCTTCCTAAGTTTCACCCCAACCCTCAGCTCGATCATGGCCGGCCGCAAGGTCAGCCCCCCATGCGGCAGCAGCTGTGACGAGGCCGAGCCCAGAGCCTCCCCTGTGCTGTCATGCTGCACCAGTTGAGGCTCATTTCACAGCTCTTGGTGCACCAAGATCTACACATACGTCCTGTCCTGAGACCAGGAGCACGGGTCAAGGCTCACCTCCAGCAGACCCAGAGTGGACTTTGACCACCGTGTCGATGGGTATGCCAAGGGTGCTCCGAGTCCAGTCTGGGCGCGTCCCAAGGACCACGGATGTCATGGCGAGCCTTTCCGCTGTAGTCCAATGTTTTAAAGTGTGCTATTTCAAATTGCGGCAAACAGTATGAAGCAGAGGGGGGCCTGCCGCGCGTGCCCTGGCCCTCCATGTGCGGACAAGTCCTCAGGTCCTGGCGTAGCTTCCTCCATGTTACGATAAAATGTTGTAATTTGAATGATTGCAGTAGATTGCGGGCTATGTAAGAAATGGACGTAAACGGAAACGGGAGTCAATCCTGACGCAATAGGGTCGCGACGAAAAGTCCTAACAGTACGATGCGATCGTCTTCAACCCATGGGCATGATACGTCTGGAAGGTCAGCAAAGCTCAAACCGCGCCTGCAACGACCAACCGTCGAGGCCCTGCTGTAAAATGGCACATCTCATCAAGGGCGGCCTCATTCAAAGGCCGTATATTTAGCATTTTATGTTACAATCCAGGTGGTGTGGCCACACGGTCCTTACTGGTCCCGACCACACCGACCGGTATCAGGAAAGGCGAAGCGTATATGGGAGGGTGGCACTGCAGTGGCAAAGCCTGCAAGCCCTGTGACCGTCGACTTACCTGTGATTTTCTGGGTTTGCCCCCAATTTCACCAGCAACTAGTCAGAAAACAAGAATAATTTAGCAGTCGCTACCCACCTTGCTTCTGGCTGCTTCTGGCTCGTAACCCACAGTGCGCACGGTAACCCATGGAGCCATGGTGCAGTCCGCGTCACGTGCACATAGAATGCTCTCCAGGCCCCGCCACACGTGCAACCGGGTGCGGACTACCACCAAACCTTGCCCAGATAGGAACTGGTATCTAAACGTGACACGTCCGCCAGGGTGATTGCCGTTACGAGGGCCATGGAGCACGCAGGCCGGGTTCCACTCCCTCACTTTGGGGGCCATAACTTTCTGCACTACAAAAAAAAGGTCGTGCCGTAGTGCGCTGGATAGGTCTTGGAGCAACGCTTCCGGTGGTGTACACACATCCTTATTTTTTTGTAGTCCAATGCCGTACACGGCCTGCCGTACAAGGGGTCATTTCGGGCGAAAGGCCCGTGGAAACGGCATCAAACACCCTGTCGCCACCCATTTAGGGTTTACCAAACATGCAATAGTATATTTACGTTTTTGTGTGCCAGTTTTGGAGGCTTATCTATATGCCTAGGCCCAGACGTGTCGCCATAGCATCCTTATCTACCGCGAGCTCTCGACAACCTAGGAGCAGCAGCGATCTCATGCCTACACGTATGCATATGTGCCATGTATCGACCCTGAGCAGTTTCGCCATCGCCAGGTGAATTATGCCATCATTTTACACAAGACCTCGGGGTCACAGCCGAGGGCCTCGGCAGCACACGAACACCAGCTGACACCTTTCACATCGGGCCCGACAGGTCACCAGCAAACCTCTCTCACCAGCATACACAGTCATAATTTCCAACGTACACAGCGTAATCACAGCATTGATCCCAGGCAAGCGCTTAACCTAACCTAATGCTTGTCACACCCTTGCCCCGCATCTCCGACCGCCCCATTGCCGCCGGCCCCACGATCGTTTCGTATGACGTCGAACGCCTCTTCACCAACACCCCCTTTCACATCGTCATCAACAACATCATGGCATTGTACGACGCCCTCCGTCTTCACGCCAACCACCACGCCATTGCCTTCCGGTTCTACACTATGGAGCTCAACTGCTTACATGCCTGTTGTGATTGGGCGGCGTGTTCATTGCTCGGTCAGTGCTTGACAGCGGTTCACACAGCTGCCTGGAAGTATGGACCAATGTGACACTTGCTGCTCATCCCCCGCCCGCCTCCTTTCTCCCGCCCTATCTCCCCCCCCGTCTCTCCACCTCATCACCAGCCGTCAGCTGATCTCCACAGCCACCCGGGAGCTTACGTCTCAGCCCAGCGCTGTGCCCTTTTGCGGTGGGTGAGCCTTGTTGGCCGTTGACTGCCTGGGTCTCGGTTGAATCGGATTGGGTCATGTTTCGCGGTCGGGTTTTGGCTGCCCGGGTTGTGGGTTGGCGAGGTGCTTCGAGTAGGCGCGTCCCTGCTTGCGTGCTATAAATAATGGTTGGGTTGCGGCAGGGCGGCCCCGATTCCGGTGCGAGGTTGGGGTTGGGTCCCAGCGGCACTTGATCAGTCCGCTGGGGCGTGCGGGGTGTGTATTGCGGCATCTTGTCTGGTTGGTCGCCTGTAGGGAGGGCGCATGTCCGCATGGGGGTCGGTCGGCGCACTGCTGTAGTCATGCCACATTGCAGCTATGCGCACGTGCAGTCCTGGTGACGCGGGATACCGGTAGTAATTACCGTAACAGAATGCCATGGCAAGCGCATATGGAGGCCCTGTACTCCGTCTGTCCGCACGGTGTTGCACGTGCCCGCCCCAGCACTTGGAATGCTCCGCGGAAGCGCGTGTCCAAGGGTGAACCCTACCATGGGGCGCTGCCGCAAACTGCCGTACGGTGCCGTACTGATGCTGCCGTACCTTTGTCCCCATCCGCACGCGTCCGTACGCAGAGCCTGGACGCGCTGCGGCAGTGCGTGTCCAAGGACCCGGCGGGCGGCGCCGCAGACCTGGTGCTGGTGGACACGGCGGGGCGGCTGCACACGGCGTACAAGCTGATGGAGGAGCTGACGCTGTGCAAGGCGGCGGTCAGCAAGGCGCTGCCGGGGCAGATGGGCCAGCAGGGGCTTTGGGGAGGCAGGTGACGCGTGGGCGCAGGCACAGGCTGATGCGGCAGAGGGAGTTGCGATTAGTTGTATACTCCAGCAACAGGGGGAGCAGCACGGGGCGTGGGTGAGCAAAAGGATTAGGGCATGGGCTGATCGAGGAGCACCTTTGGCCAGGCGCTCTGCATGCCTACCGTGCCCTTTCCCCCATTGTCCTGATGATGCGCTGCCTGAGCCTGATGATATGCTGTTGGTGCGGACGGCACCACCGGCCTCAACATGCTCAACCAGGTGAGTTTGCAGGACGTCATCAGTACTCATTTGCAATGAAGAGAAGATGGCATTTTGGCAGATGCTGACGGTGACCTGAGTTACACCCACATCTCCGTATCACGTCACGGCTCCAACCGATGTCACCTTCGCCTGCTGCGCATGACGTTTTCCTTTCTGTATTCCCAACTCAACGCCAACTGCTTCACAACATACACCGCACCCCTGCTGCGGCCCCAAGCGCGTGAGTTTATTGACGCTGTGCGGCTGAGCGGCCTCATCCTCGCCAAGCTGGACGGGACGGCGCGGGGAGGTGCGCTCGTGTGCCGTAGGGGAGGATTAGGCGGAGGGGGTTTTGCTTTGAGCTGACTGGCTGCTGTGATGCCTCACACCGTTACTGTGCCACCGCTGCCAAACGGGTTACTTCACAGCGCCATTCCCACGCGCGTGCAGTGTGATGGACCTTCAACCAACCCCCCATTTCCCGTTCTAAGTCACACTCAATACACCCCTTGCATCCGCTAGAGCAGGCGTGGTGTATATGGTCGACACGCTGGGGCGGCCGGTTAAGTTCATTGGCGTGGGCGAGACAGCGGAGGAGTTACGTCATCATAGGTTGCCGTGTGCACGAGTGAATGTGCGGCCAGGGCAGCAGCAGGTTCTCCCTTGCCGCATAACCGATGTCCTGGTTTGCAATACCCTTGCTGCTCTACACCTCAGTGTGTACATGTGTCTGACGATGTGAATCTGTTTGACCCTGCCTACGGCCCCTATCCCGCGCTCTCGCAGCAGGCCTTTGTGGAGGCGCGCGCACTTCCCCAAGCAGGCCGCGGCAGTGGCTAAGTGAGCGTCTAAGAGCTCGGGTGGGGCTATGTGTACGGCATGACAGGTGCGTGCAGTGGCAGGCTTGCGACGGTGCAAGCGGCTGCGTATTTATGGGGCTTGCAAAATGACTTCCATTACCGTAGGCGCACGATTATGGACGAGTTGTGCTTGCGTGGAAGGCCAGGGATCAGCAGGCGCGGTTGCATGGCCCACGCTGTGCTGCGTATGGGTGCTTTGGGTGGAAACCACTTGTAGGTCGGGTACTAAATAGCTCGCGCCTTGCTATGCTGTTTGGATGGCAGACACCCAATGATGATGGACACCTGACGGTCAGCAAGGGCCGGCCTTCAATGGCGTGTTGGGGATGAGCAGAGCGGCGAGGGGACGCTGTGCACGCATCGGTGCTCGTGCAAGTAAGGGTTATGCGCAACTGGTGGGACAGGTATGCAAGATAACTATTTGTGCTGGTGAACGAAGTGCTGGTCTGCATACAGCAGCGCAACATCTTTATATGTGTACTGTGGAACTACTCCAGCCGCTGGTGCCCCGTGCGCCCCTGGACCTTGGACACTATGACCCTGGATTGATCCCCTAACATATTTGCTCAATGGTCGTGCTGTATATCTACTGGTTTTAAAAGGGCCCTTCAGCTTTCCACCCTGACCCACGGACCGCGGCGTCACATTGGCTTACATGCCGTATCGGCTCTGGTGCGGGCATCCATATCCGTTCCTGGTCTGGAACCAGGACTTTTTTTTGCTTGCGTTGAGGTATACTGCTGTCATCAAATATGGCCAGCGTAAAGCCGTTAGACCAGCGTGAGGTGTTATTTTGGCGGGAAGCGTACCAGGCGACAATTCAACACCTCGCGACTGCGAAAGAGCAGACCGAAGCTGGTCAGGTGGAAAACGCAGAACGTTCCACAGCTACTGCCCAAGTGAGCTTAAAGCACTGCCTCGAGCGTGAGGACAGGCTGCTGGAAGCTGACCGCGGTAAGTGGGCACCAGCGAGCTCTGCGAGGCGTCCTGGCTACCTCGTACGTGTATGTCTATCTTCTTCTAACCGCATGCGTACGCGTCTGTTACAGGGATTGATCGTGAAGCCTTACGTGGAAGGCTGCTCGCTGCGGCTCGCTGCGTAATAAGTGATCCAGCGGCGGTGGGCCAACCTGTTGCCCTGGTGGGAAGCAAGCAACCGCCATCTGATGCGCCGATATGCATGGCACCCAAGCAGATGTGTGGGAGAGTGCGTGACTCCATGACAACGCTGATTTTGGCTCCCTGTCCTTGATCCCCCTGGCCCACGCCACCCTACCACTCTGCGCAGCAGGAGGAGCCGCAGCCGCCCCACGCCGCGCAGCAGGTTCAGGAGACGCAGCCGCCCCACGCCGCGCAGCAGGTGCAGGAGCCGCAGCCCCACTCCGCGCAGCAGTCGCCGCAGGTGCGGGCAAGTGCGGTCATCCAGCAGCAGGAGCCGCAGCCGCCCCACGCCGCGCAGCAGGTGCAGGAGCCGCAGCCCCACTCCGCGCAGCAGTTGCCGCAGGTGCGGGCAAGTGCGGTCATCCAGCAGCAGGAATCCACTTCGGGAGGCTCCAGCCCTGCTAGCCGCAGCAGCAGCAGCAGGCCAGCAGCTGATGCCGCAGATGCCAACACCAGCCCACCGCAGGAGAAGAAGGTATGTGATTCTCTGTATCTCCACCGCGCTCTTGCAGTTGTTTATGTGTTATGAGGGATAGGCGCTGCGTGCCGTGGCATGGGTTTGTCACACTTGGATGATGTATGACGTGTCCCTGATTGCCAGAGCCAGCCCTGCCCTGTTTGGGACGAGGCTGCGCCCTGGAAGTAAATTACATACATACATGCATGACCCAGCATGTGGGCTTACATTGCTTAGGCACGGCGGGGCTACGTAGTCTACTGCATTGTGGTCTGAAAATGTTGAATGAGTGCTTCTGGCTCATACCCACACCAGCGGGTAATGTATGTGCGTGGGCATGTAGTGCAGACAGGGGCAGCACAGGGCTGCGCACGCAGTAGTGCGTGGGAATGGCGATGCCAAAAACATCGAACGTGAGTGCATCCCCGGCCCCTTTGCCCCGCCCCGGGGCCAACGTGCTTGCAGGTCTGGAGCTGGCGGTGCTGCGGTTCTTTCCTAGTGGCGCTGCCGGTGTACGTGGTGATGATGGTGGTTATGATGGTGGTGATGGTGGTGGTGATGTTGGGGCCGGTCAAGGAGCCCACCGTGTGGGGCCGTGTGCGGTTCACTTACGCGGCCGCAGCAATCATCACGGCCGTATGGGTCGTGGTGAACGTCATGCGGGGTTGTGATTACGCCCTTCCGGCAGCATTGACTGCAGCGTTTGCTTGCATAGTTACTGGATGCACGTGCTTGCGTACGTGACGTGGAGGACAAGCGGCACTGCCCTCCATTCAGCCGCTGGCTCTGGGAGTTGGCAGAGAAGATGCTCTAGGTTGATGCACTGAAGCGCAACGCCCCATGCTGCTGCCCATTCACCTAAAGGCCAAGCAAGTGGGGCCGTGCTGCAGGGGGCGTGGCCTGCTGCACGTCCCCCAGGTGTTTCTTTGCATGGCACCCAAAGGCGCGCAGCTGGCGGGCTGGGTGGTGAGCGGGTGGGGCGGTGGCGGGCCTGGCAGTGTGGCATGGGTGGCGTTGGCGGCGGTGCTGGGCGCGCGGAAGCAGCGGCGGCAGCGTGGAGCCAGCGGTGCGCGAGTTGGCGCGTGGCGGGTGGGCAGGGGGCGGGCAGAGGAGGAGCGTGAGGTGCTGGTGGGGGCTGGGGGAACCATCAGCACGGGGCTGGGTTAGCCAGGAGCCCCTGAGGGCGCTGCTGGCGGCAGAGGGGCTGCTGTCTCCTGTCAGGTGTCAATGGGCCAGTGTGCGCGGTGGGGGAGGAGCGTGAGGTGCTGGTGTGTGCTGGGTGGTGGTGTGGGGGCTGGAGTGGCTGAGCGCGGCGATGCCGGGGGCATACCTGCAGTGCTTGCACGTGCCGAGGGAGGAGCCCTCCCGTGTAACGCTGATTGACTTCGGGCGGCATCCTGGTGTATGGGTCTGTTTCTGCATCCATTAGGTTAGGTTAGGTTTTTACAGGGGACCTCTTCGGTCGGGGTGTCGTACCACACCCACCACCCCGAGAGGGCAACGAGACAGCCCTCCCAAAGCAAAACAAGCCTGCTACTGCCCAGGCCTAGTAATCGCGGCGAGGGCGGCATACCATGAAGTCCTATGCACAGGCAGTCAATAAGCACGGCAGGGCCGAACATTCATGGCGACCAGGGACGTAGCAGCAGGCACCACCAAGGGCATTGAAGCATGGACTGCGGCCCAAGTACACGTGGCACCTGCGCACTACCCCAGACGTCACCTCCACGCACTCTGCCACACTCGCAGACAGGTCAGTCAGTTAGGGCCCATGCGTAGGGCAAGTACGTTATGTAAGTAGCATCAGTACTGTAGCGTACAGTACGCAAAAGTGCGTTTAATGCTCAAGCATGCTGCTCAAGCACCGGACCGTTGTACTGGACTCTGTTGCCCTGTATGCCAAGGAACGGATGGTGAGCAGGCACGCTCTTGATAATGATAACGTGACACAACCGCTTGACTTATGACGCGCGAAAGCGCCCCGAGGATGGCAGTAGCCGAGGTACCAGGTCGGTCGCGAAAGGTGTGGCGCAAGTTCGCTATATGCGTTCTGTTAAGCCTTCTCATCTGCAGGACGACCGGGGCTGAGAGCCGCTCCGCTATCCGGCCAAACCGCGCCTCCCCGGGCACCGGCTCATTCCCCCGAGACGGTACACCAGGCTTGCCTGGCTGTGCAGTGGAGGGAACAAGGGATGAGTACGACCTCATGGGACGCATTGCTGCCGGACCGGACTGTGGTATTCCCCCAGAAAGGTACCCGGAGTCCTCGCGGACTCGCGCGGTCGGAAGCGGTCAACGACCTGACCACCACCGGCACCAGGCACGGCCCCAAACGACACGATGGGCCCAACACAGCTTAAGGAATACAACACTCCAAGCTGGTAACGGCATCTCCACTGAGCCCCGAGCCCAGATGCACATGCACCTACAGGCACCAACGGAGCGCAGCATACAACCCATATGCTGTCACCCTGTAGTAGAACAGCAGTCTGAACAACAAGCGTACCCGCCTATGTGCGGGGACGTCACAACGCGCATGCCTCCTTTCGCTCCTCTGGCCCTCAGCAGCACATTTAAACCAGAGGTAGAGCAACCAATAGACACTTCAGCGTTTAGAGATAACCATTTCGGGCTACGCCTACGGGCCCCTGCGAGAGTCGGTATCAATCATACCAGAAAGAGGCTGAGCCTGGAGACACTAGCTGGCCCCACTAAGACTATAGCATGGGTCGCTCTAATAATAGCACTGGTCTCTTGGATTGAGACGGACACAGATCTGCAACAAGACGGCAAGAGGTTGCTCGATGCTTGTATGCAACTGGGCTTACTGAGAGGTATAACTACGATATCTCTGCATCTGATGCTCTTGGCATGGGTCACTTTGAGACGGTATACTGGCTGTACCGGAGTTGTACGATGGAAAGGACACCAATGGTGTGCGCGTTGGGCAACCTCGATCATAGGCGACCTCCTGCGCCTAGCGCCGTGGCTACTCGTACCCGGCCGCACACTCGCAATTATGGCAGTACAAGCGCTGACATGGGTGGGCACAGACCTTTGGCGCGGGCTGTGCACGTTAGACGGAACAGGCTCGTACACAGGAGCCCTGCTCAACTTGGCTTGGGGAGTGATGTTGATCAGTCAGCTGGTAATGCTGCCTGTGCTCATAACCACTGCGTATGCCCGCCTCCAGGCGACATGTAAGGCACGTGAGGCGGCGTCTGTTGTGAACCTAATAGTTGCAACAGTCCTCAGTTGCATGCCACTTGCAGCAGCCGTCAGCCTACAGCAACATTTTTCAATTGCGGTTCGCCTGCTCTACCTCTCAGCTATTCTAGCGCGCTGGAGCCTCCACGCCTTGTCGCACCCGTGCCTGACTCGACTGCTGACCAGACTAGCGCAACTCGTGCACAGGCACCTGCGCCAAATCCCACACACGTGCAGCGCTAACTGCACTCTACTCTTAGTTGCCTACACCACGTGCCACCAGGCCTACCCGGTGCCAACTCTGATCGTCTCCATCGTCACAGCGAGCCAGTGGGCTAAATCAGCGCACCCGCATGTAGTTAGTTTCCTACTGGCACACGCAGCCACAGCCATAACCAGTACGGACCCCACCACCGCCAGCGCTCTTCTCGCTGCCGCCATCCACAGTCTGCTGCCACGCATACTGGTACACCCTCGTACTAAGACTACAAGAACTACACCAGTGCAGTACCACCCCGACACCTCCCTTTGGCGCACGGAAACGAACACGCAAAACACTGCACAACCCACAATACTTGACAGCCTAACCGTAGGCATCTCAACCACGACAGACACCTGCCCGCCCAAGACCCAGGCAACGCCAAAACGGGGTAAACGGCGCCACCGGCGCCACGGCACCAACCGCAAGCACCCCCAAAGCAAACAGCGCCGCCGGGGCAGGCGCACACACCGTGGGCATCCAGCTATGGACCCGCTAACCCCGACCCTGCAACATGGCCCACACGTACGACACACTGCCGGGGCGCAACGACGAACACAGACGTGCGGCAACGCAGGGAACCCAGGCCCCCGCCACTAGTGACGTGGCCCCCACCAGCCAGTCTCTACCACGAGCCGCAGGAGAAAGGCTTTTGCCAAATCCACGCCCTCAACCACCTGCTTGGTGGCCACTGCATCGACTCCTACCACGTGCTGGCCTACAGCGAAGCGCAACTAGCCACCATGCACTTGGGTGAGGAACAAGCCCGAGACTGGCAAGATTGCTTCACGCCCGGACAAGGATGGTTCGACACAGCGCTTATCAACAACTATCTATACCATACCGTCCGGATCCAAAATCGACCACATGCGTTCCTGCACCTTGCATACGGAGGTACACTCCGCGCCCAAACCGGACGCACTCAGCAGGCCACCCTGAACAGCATCATCTGCCCAAACCCCGAAATTGGCTTTATCGTCCTGCGGCCGGGGCATGCATACACCATTAAAAAACAAGGACCAGACTGGTATGTAATTGACTCCCTAGCACAGGGCCCTAGGGTACTAAGAGGCGCCGACTGGGGCCGCATACACGGCGCGTCAGCTACCCGACGCCGCACGTCAAGACCACCACGCAGCGATGCCACCCGCCTCATGTACGACGTCCCCCAAGCCCCCCCAGACTGGCTGCCAGCCGACACCATGCTGAGTCCCGCCCCCCGAACGGCCCAAGCCACTGAAGACCCCAAACTGGGGACGGACAACATAACCCCGACCCAGGTTCTCCCCAGCCCAGCTCCCAGCCCCACGCTGGCCCCACCCCACTACACGCAGGCAGAAACAGCGCTGCCTGCGACGGCGCTCACATCTCCCACCACTGGCACCCAGGAGAACACACCGCGTCAGCCCATCACGCACCACAAAAGACGCACGGACCCGACACCCCCAGCTGCGCCCCCTAGCACGAAACCCAAGCCTCACAACCGCAAGACCAAACCCACCGACACGCATTCACAACCAAACAAAAAGCCGCGCACCATAGCCGACTTTTTCAACATGCAACGGGCCAACGCGCCCAAGCCAGACAACCCCACAGAAGTGGAACCCCAACCCACTGTGGCGGCCCCCGAGACCACAACGCCGGCGGGCCACCGATACATTCGAGTGACCACACATAATGTGCGCGGCATTGAGGGAAAGAACCTGGCCCTCATCGCCAACCAACTCCTGGATAACCAACCAGACATCGCTGTCCTCACGGAAACCAAACTGAGCCACGGCCGCACCAAAGGCACGCGAGCCGTTAAGAGAGCCCTCACCCCCGCCTACACCACGTTCTGCAGCACCAAACCGGCCAAAACGGACTCCATACCTAGCAACCAACGGGAAGCCGGGGTCCTAGTTGCCCTTTCCAATAAGTACGGCAGCCCCGCCTTCATGCAACCCGCACCCATCCCCACCAACCTCCAAGGTCACCTATGCCACGTGACCCTTGCACCACCCGGCAGCATCCCTATGCACGTCGTCGGGGTCTACTTCCCATCGGGGCAAGGGACGTCCGACCTCCAAACCCGACACGCCCTCTACACCTACTGCGAACAGGTCATACAGCAAGCAAACCAATCCGGGCGCGCGCACGTCATCATCGCTGGCGACTTCAACGCGGTGTGCCAAGCGGCCGACCGCAGCACACAAGAGCTAAACGCCTCCGACCGAAGACACATACAGTTCCTTGCAAGCAGCAACGCGGCCCGGTCAAGCCATGCACAGGCGCGGTCGCACGGCCCGCTACTTTCTGCCAACTGCAAAGCAACGGGCACTACCACCGCAGCCGCATAGATGACATCCTTCTCTGTGCGCCAGCCCACGCAAGCATCAAGCAATATCTGCGAGAGCACCCCGACGCTACCCTACACGAGTCACCGGACTGGCTGGGCGGCTCGTATGACCACCACAGCCTGACCGCACTCATTCCCGCGGCCAGCGTTCACCTATATCACGCACTGCCAGTAACCACACAGCCAAGTGAACGCCACCCATGGCAGGACGTCATCCTACCCCTCCCGCCCGCCAAAACTGTCACGGCCCGCGCCGACATGGAAGCTCAGCTGGCAGCGGACAATGCCACCCTGGCCGACATGCTTGCACCTGCCGTGCGTGCTGTACAGAACACAGTTGACCTGCTCAACCAACAGGAGGACAAACCCGGCCTCCAAGCAGCCGCCCACATGGACACGCTGCGCCAACAGCCAGGGTGGAATCCTCGACCTGAATGCATGTGCAGCCAAACTCATGCAAACCCTCACGTCAGCCCTCGACATCTATATAGGCCACCATGAGAAAAAGCCGCCCAAGACGGGGAAGAGGCACCTTCCCCGAAAAACCAACAAAGCCATAAAGCGCATGGCAGCCCAACTTGGCGCCGAACAAGCCAGGCTGCAGCAACTGCTGCAACAGCAGCAGCAACAGCAGCAACATCACACGCCAAGAGATCGGGGCCTGCCACCACCCGCGCAGCCCCCGCCCACTGCCGCGGCAACCGAAGAGGCACGAGCAACGTGCAAGACCCTTAAACACGAACTGCACTCCTACATCCGGACACAGCAACGCATCAACGCGGTTCGCTCCGTCGCACATTCCAAAGACGCTTTGCCAAAAACGCTAAATGGGGTCACAAGGCCATCTTTCAGACCGACGTGCAGGAGCGAGGCCTCCGGGCACTACTGAACGAAAACACGGGGGAAGTAGTGCACACCAGTGAGGGCATCCTTGACGCCCTGCATGGGTACTTTGCCAAACTCGCAACCCCATGCTTTGGCCCTAAATCCTCGTACCCACAACGGGCGAGGCGGGCCTACCCCTGGAATGAGGAGGGTGCCCCGACCACTTCGTGCTCCGCCAAACACAACACCCGGACTCCCACGAAACCCTCCGCCTGGTAGCCGACCCATCCAACTTCGCACAGTGCGTACAGTTCCTGCCCGTAACAAAGCCCCTGGCCCCGACGGCATCCCCAACGAGCTCCTGCGAGCCCTCCCCGACAGCGTACTCCGCAACATACACGACCTCTTCACCATAATGTGGGCAAGGGGTGAAACACCTGAAGAATGGACACTCTCCGACACTGTCCTCCTTCCCAAACCCGGCGCTGAGCACAGCCTCCGTATCAAAGACAAGCGCCCAATAGCGCTGGCTAACACCACGTATAAGCTATGGACCAGCCTCATTACGCTCTGCCTAACACAAACAGCTGAGCAGATCCACGTGTACAGCACAGCGCAGGAGGGCTTCCTCCAAGGACGCAACACCGAAGGCAGTTCCTCAACCTAATACACGCCATCGAAGATGCGGCCCTCTCGGGGCTGGACCTGTACGTCCTGTACATTGACTTCTCGTCCGCATTCAACACCATAGACCATGACAAGCTAGTACAAATCATGTGGGACCTGGGGCTCCCCAGTGACCTCATCCGTGTAGTGCACAACCTCTACCGGCACGCGCGCACCCGTATTCGCACAGAACATGGACTCACCGCAGACATCCCAATTGAACGCGCACGATTCAGGGCGACACCCTGTCCCCCGCACTCTTCGTCCTCTTCATCGAGCCCCTCCTCCGCTGGCTGCACGCTGGTGGCCGCGGCTACCGGTACGGATGCCTGTCCGTCCACGAAAACGACCAACATGCGCTCAGCTCAGCTGCACGCCGACGACCTAGCTGTCGTCACCAGTAGCACCACCGACCTCGCCATCCAAGCCGACAAAATTGCACGGTTCTCCGAATGGGCTGGCCTCCAGGTCAACCACAGCAAATGCCGCGTCACAGGAGCCCTCTACCACACCGCCTGGGCCACCGGCAGCGGCATGAACGGGGCAACATGCCCCTCCACCCTAAAACGTCGGCTTGCCGACAAAATCAAGATTGGGGGCACAGCAGTCCCATACCTCCCCCCAACCGAACCCTTCAAGTATCTCGGCGTGCACATTACCCTGACCCTCGATTGGCGGCCCCAGCTCCGAGCCACCCTTGCTGCCCTCAAAGAGCGAACCACACAGCTAGCTCAGTCTATGGCCTCACCGGACCAGCGGCTACGAAGCATACAGCTCTGCCTCAAGCCCGCCATGGCCTATGCGCTCGCAGCCATGCCTTTCTCCCCAGCCGACATCCAAGTCATTGATCGTGCAGTGGCCCAGGCGGCACGCAAGTGCTATGGCCTGAAAGGAGGATTTCCCACACGGGCGATCCTCCTGCCAATAAATCAGTACGGCCTTGGCGTAGGATCCTCCTCCCCGAGTACGTGCGAAAAGCAACCCGCGCACTTACAATGGCACTCAATGATGCCGGGCGCCTAGGCGTGGTCACCCGCGCTCTCCTTCGTGCACAGTACAACTACGCGGGTAGCCTATCCCCCCAGGCCCTCAGCCGGGAGGCCACCTTCTACAGCACCCTGAAGATGCTCTCCTCGCCAGGAGCATGGCCTCAGCATTGAAGCTCCGCCTGAGCAAAAAGATTCGCTCCGCCTTAACAGCCTCCATAGCCTCCTGGCCGCGGCCCAAGCCCGCCACCAAGAGACCGAGCAGCGGCTACCTCGGAAGTGCGTGATCACGCTCGCCGAGCTCGGACTTGACCTCCGTAGCCTGCGGACACAGCGTTCAGCCGGGCAGGAAGGCGTGCACCACCTGATCAGTACACACGAACTACCCAGGATAAGGCCCGGGGCGACCGCCCGCCATAAGCGTGCGCTCAATCGCCTCAGCCTCTACGTGAGCGCAAGCGTAGACCCCACTGTCTACGCGGGCCCAGTTCACAAATATAACAAGGTGAGCCCCCTCCCTGCTCACCAGCGTGCTATCCCCCCCTCGTCCCCCCTGGCACACCTCTTTGACCAGGACACCCTGCCCCGCCCCGACCCCCAACAGCGCCTCACCAGATGGCTGGTGCCGCGCGCCCCCGGACCCAACCCCCCCGCTGCAGCCCCAGAACAGATTCCTGAGGCCCAGGCGCACCAAGAGCCCGGCCCCCGCGATGTCGACAACCCCGACCCCCCTAGGTCAGACCACCCTCGACCCACTAAAAAGCAACGCCAGGAAGCCCGTATCCACGCTAACACCCGCACGGCCATCCCTAGCACTGGGACAGCGCTTGCCAACGGGGCCTGCTGGGCGGCGGTCCAGGAACACCTCCCGAACCTACCACAAGACCGGTATAGCAACGAGCACGCCCTTGCAGTGCACACCCTGATGCTGTCCGAGGCCTTCATGAAGGCCCTTAAAGCGGCAATCCCCGGCCTTGGCTCACACGCTAAACCTGCCTATTTACCAGCTGGGTTCCAGCGCCCAAACCCACGCGCCAAGTCATCCTGGCAGGCAGCCCGCGCGCAGCTCGCAACCCCGGGCCACCTACCTCTGTCCTCAAGACACGCCGACCGCAGACAGATGGCGGACCGCCTCTGTACCCTGCTGTACGATGGGTACGACGAGGCGACGCAGATCCTGGCCGGCCCGGTGACAAACCAGCAACGCCCCCTGCGGGAGGGTGAGAAGCGGGCGGTTGGCTCCACACAGCGGTACTATGAGGTTGCATGGCGGCCCACCACTATCCTTGAGAGTCTGCTCCCCGCCTACAAGCTGCTGGGGTATCAACCCGCGCGCACACAGCCCGCTGGCACCCTGGCCCCTGAACTGGGGGGTGCCAAGCTGATCCGAGTGGAGTGGCAACCAACGTGGGAACCGGCCCCCGCGGTCACCCGTAGCTGGCCACAACTCCTCAAGGAATATGAAGCAGAGAAAGCTGCCAAAGCCAGCATCCCCGCGCCCCGCCTGCCCGCGACACCCACCTCAGCGAACGCCAGCGGCAGGGCATCTGGCTCCCAGCCAGTGAAGCCGATGAACTCAGCACCCGGCGCCTCCTCAGGCGCAGCACCCACATTGATGTCCTCCCCTGCAACCCGGACAAGGACATTAATGTTAGCGAGTCCCACACCCGTCGGGTGCACACTATCCAAGTAGGCATCCACTCCACAGACCCACGCCTGGAACAGATGGTAGGCGTTGACAACCAGGCCCATGTCTACACGCCCGACGGCCGATGGGTAGGATCCCTGACCCACGAACGTCTACATGGCCTCCGTGATGCGATACGATCAAGCCACGCAGGCCAACCCTGGGCTTGTCACTAAGTACAACCTCAGGGATGGATTCCCAGAGGCGGTGGCCCGCCTCCTACAGCGCTACCGGCAAGGCACCAAATGTGGCCCCTATACCATCACCGACGTGAGTGAGGTTAGCACGACAACCCTCTGCTCTCAGCTAATTGCCACCGCCTTTGGCCAACCGTACACGGAACGCTTTTCCTCCCCCCTCAACGCTGGACTCTTCGCTGACCGCTACTACACACCATTCGCTGAGGATGAATGCTTTGGCGCATCCTAGACGCCTTCTCCGCCCCGTTCCATGGCATGTCCTTTGCCCACCCCAACCATGACCCCGACGCATGCCGCCACGCACTGGCGTGGGCTGCCGCCAGCGCAGACCATGAGGCTGACGACGCCCCGCCCTCCATTACCCTGGTCCTCGCCCCACACCGCCCAGGGGCACGCCACCTATCGTACCTCTCCCCCAACAGGGTGCACTGCGCAGCGTACCTACCTTGCACTCACCCCCTCGTGACGATGGTTGCTGGTGATGGCACTAAGTCGCACTCACGCGGCAGCGGCGCCAATGCGTACAACCTCCTCGCGGTCACAAACACCTCTGGGGCTGCCCTGTACCACACACAGGTACTTCCCCGCCTCACCAGCGCACTCATGTCCCTCTCTAGCCGCTATGACGAGGGCTACCCAACCGCGACAGGCCCTGAAGCTGATCCGGCGAAGGATTCACGATGGGCCCGCCGGCAGTTCAAGCGTGTGCAGCACCGCCCCACTGCCCCCCCTCCGCCCCCAACGTGGCACCGCACCGCCGGGGCCGCCGAGCCCTGCCTCGCCGACCTGCCCGAGTCATACCCCGTAACCCAAGCCCTCCGCTATGAAACAAGTACTTGCCTGTACACTGACGGTAGCAAGGTTGAAGGCGACAACGGCGCCGCGCAGCTGGGCGCCGCGGTCTACGTCGCCCACTGCGGCACTGTCAGCCGTGTAGACCCAAACGGCCTCGGCTGCACTCAAACTATCACGCGAGCAGAACTCGCTGCAATACATCGCGCCCTAGAAATGGCTGAGGAACGGGGTATGCCCAACGTCCATATCCTCTCGGACTCGGCTGCTAGCCTGTACCTAATCAAAAAAGTACATTGATAATGCCAAGAAACTTAGCATGAGCAAACATCGCGACCTCCTCCGCCTCATCGTCGGGCTGCTGCACCAACGCGCCGTACACGGGCGCTCCACCCACCTCCTGAAGGTGAAAGCCCACTCCGGCGTGTACGGAAACGAAGAGGCGGACCGATGGGCCACCGCTGTTTCTAAAGGGGAAATCGCCCCTGACTGCGCCTGCCCTGCGGATAATGAGCCATACGGTAAGATCTGGTGGCCGCACCAAAGCAGCACCAACCGGCAAGCCAACGACCTCAACCGAGGGATTATCTCCCTGCTGGCCGCCTCCACCTTTGGTGGGTACAGCCACAGCACCAAGAGCACGGACTGCTGGCAGGAGGCCGCCCCGGACCTGTGTCCACGCGCCAGCAATGCCACCACCCAGAGGGGGGAGTGTGCACAAACACTGGAAGAGGGTCTTCGACTACCGCTACTGGCAACTATGGCACGCTGGCCTCGCCCACCGTTACAAAAGGCCCATGAAGGGCAGCTTCCTCAATGCTGATGGCAAGGCCATGTGCCCAGTCTGTAAACAAGAGCCTGACTCGGGAGGGCACATTCTGGGCGGCTGCAAAGCAGAACCATACCATAGCTGCTACATAAAGCGACACAACGAGGCTGTGCAATTGATCGGCGAGACCATCCAGCACGGACGCAACGGACATGGCTTCATGCTGATGGACGCGACCTCAGCCGCCAACATCCCAGGCTACGTGACAGGCACCCGCCTCCCACAATGGCTGCTACCCTCCGTGACGCCAGCCAAGCTGGAAAAATTCCGCCCTGACATCGTTTGGATTCCCACTCTCACGCCTACCCAAGCCAAGTGCCCCAGGTGGCTGGCAGCACGCATGCGGGGCGAACCCCCAGGCCACAAAGTCTACATCCTTGAAATCGGCTATACAGGCGACCTGCGCCACAAGGAGAAAATTGCGGAAAAACTAGCGCAGCACGCAGAGCTCGCCACCCTGCTGGCCGAAGCGGGATGGGAAGTGCAATACACCCGCAGGGAAGCCATCACCCTTGGGGTGGGGGGCACCATTCGCAACGACCTTGCCCCCCTTCTCCGTGAGCTCAGTGTCCCAGCCAGACGCGCCAATGCATGTTGCGACAACCTCCACCACCATGCCGTCTCCTGGCTGCACCGCATAGTCAAGATGCGCCGGCACCATGAGGCCGGTGGCCCCCGTAACCAACCCCCATCCCCCGTAACCCCTCAACCAACCCCCCTTACCATCCACGGTGGTAGACGCGTACAAACGCCCTACCCCCTTAATATCACGCAGGGTCATGCCCGCGTAACATTATTATTATTATTATTATTTGGGGCGGTGGCGGGCCTGGCAGTGTGGCATGGGTGGCGTTGGCGGCGGTGCTGGGCGCGCGGAAGCAGCGGCGGCAGCGTGGAGCCAGCGGTGCGCGAGTTGGCGCGTGGCGGGTGGGCAGGGGGCGGGCAGAGGAGGAGCGTGAGGTGCTGGTGGGGGCTGGGGGAACCATCAGCACGGGGCTGGGTTAGCCAGGAGCCCCTGAGGGCGCTGCTGGCGGCAGAGGGGCTGCTGTCTCCTGTCAGGTGTCAATGGGCCAGTGTGCGCGGTGGGGGAGGAGCGTGAGGTGCTGGTGTGTGCTGGGTGGTGGTGTGGGGGCTGGAGTGGCTGAGCGCGGCGATGCCGGGGGCATACCTGCAGTGCTTGCACGTGCCGAGGAGGAGCCCTCCCGTGTAACGCTGATTGACTTCGGGCGGCATCCTGGTGTATGGGTCTGTTTCTGCATCCATTAGGTTAGGTTAGGTTTTACAGGGGACCTCTTCGGTCGGGGTGTCGTACCACACCCACCACCCCGAGAGGGCAACGAGACAGCCCTCCCAAAGCAAAACAAGCCTGCTACTGCCCAGGCCTAGTAATCGCGGCGAGGGCGGCATACCATGAAGTCCTATGCACAGGCAGTCAATAAGCACGGCAGGGCCGAACATTCATGGCGACCAGGGACGTAGCAGCAGGCACCACCAAGGGCATTGAAGCATGGACTGCGGCCCAAGTACACGTGGCACCTGCGCACTACCCCAGACGTCACCTCCACGCACTCTGCCACACTCGCAGACAGGTCAGTCAGTTAGGGCCCATGCGTAGGGCAAGTACGTTATGTAAGTAGCATCAGTACTGTAGCGTACAGTACGCAAAAGTGCGTTTAATGCTCAAGCATGCTGCTCAAGCACCGGACCGTTGTACTGGACTCTGTTGCCCTGTATGCCAAGGAACGGATGGTGAGCAGGCACGCTCTTCCACCCCTTGGGCATGCCCAAAGCTGCGAAGTCTCGCAGGCGCGACCAAAAATCCACAACCGCCCGAGTACGTGCTGCAGCTACATGCCATGCGTCTGGGTGCAGTTGGTTAGGTTAGGTTAGGTTTTTACAGGGGACCTCTTCGGTCGGGGTGTCGTACCACACCCACCACCCCGAGAGGGCAACGAGACAGCCCTCCCAAAGCAAACAAGTCTGCTACTGCCCAGGCCTAGTAATCGCGGCGAGGGCGGCATACCATGAAGTCCTATGCACAGGCAGTCAATAAGCACGGCAGGGCCGAACATTCATGGCGACCAGGGACGTAGCAGCAGGCACCACCAAGGGCATAGAAGCATGGACTGCGGCCCAAGTACACGTGCGTGGCACCTGCGCATTACCCCAGACGTCACCTCCACGCACTCTGCCACACTCGCAGACAGGTCAGTCAGTCAGGGCCCATGCGTAGGGCAAGTACGGTATGTAAGTAGCATCAGTACTGTAGCGTACAGTACGCAAAGTGCGTTCAATGCTCAAGCATGCTGCTCAAGCACCGGACCGTTGTACTGGACTCTGTTGCCCTGTATGCCAAGGAACGGATGGTGAGCAGGCACGCTCTTCCACCCCTTGGGCATGCCCAAAGCTGCGAAGTCTCGCAGGCGCGACCAAAAATCCACAACCGCCCGAGTACGTGCTGCAGCTACATGCCATGCGTCTGGGTGCAGTTGAGCATGCAAATGCCGCCGTCCATGCTCCATGGCCGATAACGCGCTTAGGCACACCACCTCCCACACCTTGCGATGGATGCCCTTGGGAGGCATGACCAGCCACAAATGTTGGCGTGTGAGGCGTATGTCACGTGCGTAGTGCTCCATGTGCTCACGAATAGCCAGCGCCACCTCACACTCCCAAAAGTGGTGAGTGCGCGCGGGCTGCTGATGACATGCAAATGTGCTACAGGGGCACACCCAGGGCTGGCTACCACGCATGTGGCTGTTGCCCAGCAAGGGTACCCCATCAACGGCTAACCGCCACAAGATCTCCTTGTGCTCGTTCTCCCAACGCACTTTGCACCATACCCTACGGAACGTTGCAGCAAGGTGCTTCAGTGCGTCTTGCTGAGTGGCTGGATCTGCATTGGGCTCCAATGCTGCGCTGACGTACTGGCTGTGGCATTGCTGCCTCCGCTGCTGGAGGGGTCCAAG
This sequence comes from Chlamydomonas sp. KOR1, assembly GCA_036984285.1. NCBI lineage: Eukaryota > Viridiplantae > Chlorophyta > Chlorophyceae > Chlamydomonadales > Chlamydomonadaceae > Chlamydomonas > Chlamydomonas sp. KOR1. The sequence continues at coordinate 443,382 of BQMZ01000388.1, read as the reverse complement.
CTGCATGAGGGTTGCAGCCCTGACTGTAATGGTGTCGAGGGTGATGGGGGCGCTGAGGGGTACTGGCCAGCCCAGGCGCGGCAGCAGCATGGCAACGACGGTGTCACCTGACGGGGCGTGCTGCTTCTGGCTGATGGCTGTCCGGGCTGCTTTCAACCAGTCAGGGTGGATATCGCTGTGAAGGGCCTCCAGCTGCGCTGTGATCTCATGACGATCCCCGAGTGCGCCAGATACCCACATGGGTGGGTCAAGGTACTGCCTGACCAGCTGTGCCCAAAGAGTGCTTGCATTCCTGAGGATGTCTGCTACGCTGGTACTTGCTGTGCGCGGGGCGCTGAACGCCTGCTGTATGGCGTCGTACACCTGAACCAGGTCCCCTATCGTCATGAGGCGACGACAGTAGGACAGGTTGAGGTGGTAATGTTCGAGCCCGGCGCTGGGGTGCACCAGCGTTGGGCAGGAACGGTTCCCCACAGTGGAGTGCTGCAGCACCACGCCCCCGGTATGAGGGGTGTTTCTGCAACATCCACCATGGGCGGCAAGCTGCCGAACGCAAGCACCAGGCGCTGTAGCTCCGCTGGGAGCGCCATGGCTGCGTGGAACTGGCTGCCTGGTTGTGCTGTGAGCACCGCCATGGGGCGGCAGGCTGGGTGTCGGAGGAGTAGGAGGTGCGGGGCCTGCTGCCAGGGTGCTAGGCGTGCGCTGCCGCCGTCTGCCCATGCTATCTCTGAACGTGCGAAGGCGGCTGCCCACCTGACGCACCTGGCTGTGATGTGCTCGTCCAGGGGTAGCATACCAAAGCCACCTGTGGTAGGGTGGCCAGGTAGCAGCTGCGCTGGGACTCCCGTGGCGCGGCGCTCTGTGTCATCTGGTCCAAGGCCGCGGTCCACAAGGCGGGCTGTCAGGCGTGTCCATTCGCTGAGGATGGGGCTGGGCGGCATGGCGCAGTGCTCCATGAGGTAGGTGGAGAGAGTTGGTTAGGTTAGGTTAGGTTAGGTTTTTACAGGGGACCTCTTCGGTCGGGGTGTCGTACCACACCCACCACCCCGAGAGGGCAACGAGACAGCCCTCCCAAAGCAAACAAGCCTGCTACTGCCCAGGCCTAGTATAGTAATCGTGGCGAGGGCGGCATACCATGAAGTCCTATGCACAGGCAGTCAATAAGCACGGCAGGGCCGAACATTCATGGCGACCAGGGACGTAGCAGCAGGCACCACCAAGGGCATTGAAGCATGGACTGCGGCCCAAGTACACGTGGCACCTGCGCACTACCCCAGACGTCACCTCCACGCACTCCGCGCGCAGTTGAGCATGCAAATGCCGCCGTCCATGCTCCATTGTAACACGGGCTATTCCAGCTCTCTGGCATCTAGTGCACAAACCTCTTGTTTCATCTGGTGCGATGATTGCTAGGAGGACCGAAGTGCATGCCAGAGCACGTCAGGTCCCGGGATCAATTCCCGGAATGCTCCTCCAAGAGGTCTGGGCCTTCTACTCCCTGATGGTGGATGCCCGTGAGCAGCGGCAGTCCCGTAGACGGGCATAATTGAATCTCCCTTGCTGACACGAGGGACATACCCATGACCCATAGATGGTGCTGGGGAGTCTCACGAGGACGTTCGCTGCCAGGGGGGGAAGGATGTAACACGGGCTATTCCAGCTCTCTGGCATCTAGTGCACAAACCTCTTGTTTCACCATGGCCGATAACGCGCTTAGGCACACCACCTCCCACACCTTGCGATGGATGCCCTTGGGAGGCATGACCAGCCACAAATGTTGGCGTGTGAGGCGTATGTCACGTGCGTAGTGCTCTATGTGCTCACGAATAGCCAGCGCAACCTCACACTCCCAAAAGTGGTGAGTGCGCGGCGGGCTGCTGTGATGACATGCGAATGTGCTACAGGGGCACACCCAGGGCTGGCTACCACGCATGTGGCTGTTGCCCAGCAAGGGTACCCCATCAACGGCCAACCGCCACAAGATCTCCTTGTGCTCGTTCTCCCAACGCACTTGCCGCCATACCCTACGGAACGTTGCAGCAAGGTGCTTCAGTGCGTCTTGCTGAGTGGCTTGATCTGCATTGGGCTCCAATGCTGCGCTGAAGTACTGGCTGTGGCATTGCTGCCTCCGCTGCTGGAGGGGTCCAAGCTGCATGAGGGTTGCAGCCCTGACTGTAATGGTGTCGAGGGTGATGGGGGCGCTGAGGGGTACTGGCCAGCCCAGGCGCGGCAGCAGCATGGCAACGACGGTGTCACCTGACGGGGCGTGCTGCTCAGGAGCAGGTGGTGTCCCTGCCTGGACCCACGCCGCCCATGGTGCACTGCGTTCCAGCCTGTGCCCGTTTTGCTGCCGCTTTTGCGCCAGTGTTCCGGTCTTATTTGCCGGAAAATTCCCACTGTTCATAATTTCCGAGCCTTTGGGTCTGGAAATCCTGACAATCGTACATTTTCCAGGATTTCTGGGCCAAGCCTGGGGGCAAAACCTCTTGAAAATCCTGATTCGGTCAGAATTCTGCCTCGAATAATCCTGGCACGCAGCTCAAATGGCCACCAAAATCATGATGATCCTGAAGACTGGGACACTGTTTTGCGCCACTGTGCGTGTTATATGGCTACACATTGAGGCCTCGAACGCCGTGTTACAGCGCGTTAGGGCTGGGTTGGCCGCACAAGGGGTCCACCGGAGGGCTGACAGCAGGAGCAGGTGGTGTCCCTGCCTGGACCCACGCCGCCCATGGTGCACTGCGTTCCAGCCTGTGCCCGTTTTGCTGCCGCTTTTGCGCCACTGTGCGTGTTATATGGCTACACATTGAGGCCTCGAACGCCGTGTTACAGCGCGTTAGGGCTGGGTTGGCCGCACAAGGGGTCCACCGGAGGGCTGACAGGAGCAGGTGGTGTCCCTGCCTGGACCCACGCCGCCCATGGTGCACTGCGTTCCAGCCTGTGCCCGTTTTGCTGCCGCTTTTGCGCCACTGTGCGTGTTATATGGCTACACATTGAAGTCTCGAACGCCGTGTTACAGCGCGTTTGGGCTGGGTTGGCTGCCAACGCCGCATGTAAGCCCACATGCTGGGCGATGCATACCGATGTTCATCTTTTGACAAACCCATGCCACAGTCAGTTTGGACACCACGGTGCAGCGGGCAACAGGCTGCAGGCGGCCGCGGGCTGCCGCTCCTGTTGCACCGGTGGACGGGGAGGCTGGCCGCCCTGCCCGCCGAGCACGCATGGACTCCTCCGCGACAGCTACCGCGGTTCGGGCCGGATGGTAGGTTGCGGCGTGGTGCTGCTGTGGGTGGTGCTGGGGGTGGCGGCCCAGGGTGCAGGCGAGGGGACGGCGGCAGGGGCACAGGCAGGGGCAGCAGGGAGCGGGAACAGAGGCGGCGGGGGCCGGGGTGGCAGCGGCCGGGGTGGTGGCGGCAGGGCAAAGAGGCACGCTTGGTACGCAGGAGGTACTCTCCGTGGTAGGCTTTGCACACCCTACCCCACCCCACCCCATCCACCAGGACACCCCCTGAATGCGAGCAGACCCCTACCACGCTGCCCTTTCCTCCGCTCCTCCCCTCCCCTCCACCACGCCGCCTCCAGTACGGCCGCACGGCGCTGCACATACCGTGCCGTACTACGGTAGAACGGCATTATGTACCAAAAGCTTTGCATGACATGGTTGCGTTGCTACACAGCGCCCGCCACACGTCCTGCGCCCTTCGCCACCAAGCGGCCGGCAACAGCGGTGCATGCCGGCCCCTAATACTTCCAACTGCAGCCTCGCACCACACGCTAATAAATATGCCCCCCCCCCTGCTATGTGACCCCTTCACACACAGTCCTCAAGGGCTTTCAGGTGTCGTACATCATTGTCATTCTTGGCATCAGCTTGTTCGTGCTCAGCCCCTCATCCGCGCGCCCTTCAGCCAGCGGCATCCATCTGCACGCTGCCTGTATCCATCTGCGTTTCTTGTAGGATGCGTATGAGGCCCATGATACATAAACATAGATAGTTGTCACGAAACCCCCGCTGCTGACGACGACGCAAACTGCAGGTTGGCTAATGGCCATGTTGTCAACCGAGACGGAGAAACAGTTGGAAGACAAGATACATGCATACGCTCGCGACTTCTTTAAGTATAGTCGCTTGGCGTGGGCAGCAAAAGGGAACCCGGAGCTGGAACGCAAACACCTGGAGGCCGCGTTGGAAAGCGAAGCACTCCGCAGTCAGGTCAAGGCGGAACTGGAACAACTGAGAGGCTCAAATAACCCTCCGCTTGGAGGTGTGTTCGCGCGACCGAGCACAGTGGCTGGCATCGGCGTAGGGTTGTCGGGACCCTTGGTACCATTCTATCACGTTGCCCTTCCAGGAGCCGCAAGGAAACCAAAGGGCCTACCTGGAGCTGTGAAATCGAGCTCAACCCCGCTCGCGTGTAGTCGTGAGTCACCGCCCGACGTTCCTGGGGTAAGCTCAGGTTGAGCCACGTTTGGGGGCTGCACTCGATTCCGTTGACCTCAATTCATAACACGGTTAGCAAGTCCCACCTTCGAGCCTCGTGTCCCACCCCCACGTCCCCCGCCCCCGCCCCTACGCCCGCAGCACTCTCAAGTAAGCCCGGTCACGCGACGGGATCAAGGGGTGCAGACCGACAGCTGTTGCCCACAGGGTAGCTGGGGAGGAGCCAGCCTCGACAGCAGCAGTGGTGGCAGCAGCAGCAGCAGCAGCAGCAGCAGGCATTCAGCGGTTACCCATGGAGACGCCGCGTTGCATGCACCTCAAAGCCAGCAGCAGGTAAAGGCCTGCCACACGCTATATATGAATCCTGCATAGGTGTATTGCGAGCTGTCCAGAATGGTCTGGTCTGTGTAAGCTTAGCGCATTGCCCTTCCTGATTGAGCTCGTGACAATTCCCTGCTTTCAGTGTTTGAGGGTACTCTGGTCTGTAAGGTTAGCGCATTGCCCTTCCTGATTGAGCTCGTGACAATCCCCTGCTTTCAGCGTTTGAGGGCACCCAACGGCTCCCCGTACGTAGGTGCTGGACACCACCACGGATGCTTTGGAGCCCGGAGGTGCGGACGTTCCGGAGACAACGGTACTTCTGCGGGCGGCCGGCACAGCCAACAGCTGCGAGTATGCAGCCGGGTCGGCATCGGCGAGATGGCTCCGGCGGCGGAAGCCCTGGCCAGTGGGCGGCATGTAGGCTTCCGATGGCAACAGCATGCGCTGAGCGTAGGCGACACCATGGGGGCCGGATGATGCAGGCCTAGACTGGTCGCAAATATGCCCAACTCCTGGCTGCACGGGCGGGCTGTGCTTGTGACACTACAGCTCCAGTTCCAGCTCAGGTGCATACGATTACACCGCTGGTGCTTTGCTGTGTTCGTGGTAGTTTCTGCTGCTTATGCCGGAGTTGATGGAGGAGGAGGCAGACACTCGGCACACGGGAATTCCAGCTCGCCGGCATGCGGCCTTGGTCATGGAGAGTACTTCCGGTCCGCCAACTGAAGTTACTTAGATCCTTGGAGGCTCTCTGGCGGTATCTTTTGCACAAAATATGCAAGCTGGTGGCGGCATCCCATCTGCCCAGACGTTGTGGCTACTTAACGCATCGCTGTCTGGTTGGCAGCTTGGGGCGGGACCTAGGGGTAGGGCCGGCGGTTGGTTCGTTATGGTCCCGTTACCCCCCTCGTAACACGGACGAAGGGTACCTGGTTCGTGCGGCCATGCAGGATGGGGCACCTGACCAGGACTCCCCTGCGCCATACGATTGCGGGCCATGCCGCATGCCCTCCCGGCTTCCCCTGACGACACCAGGCATACTGGTGGACGTGTCACACATGGTTGCATGTCTGGACGCGCTTTGGTGGCAGTCCGCAGCCAGGCGCATGCGTGGCGGGGCCGGGCGGCCATGCAGGATGGGGCACCTGACCAGGACTCCCCTGCGCCATACGATTGCGGGCCATGCCGCATGCCCTCCCGGCTTCCCCTGACGACACCAGGCATACTGGTGGACGTGTCACACATGGTTGCATGTCTGGACGCGCTTTGATGGCAGTCCGCAGCCAGGCGCATGCGTGGCGGGGCGGGCGGCCATGCAGGATGGGGCACCTGACCAGGACTCCCCTGCGCCACACGATTGCGGGCCATGCCGCATGCCCTCCCGGCTTCCCCTGACGACACCAGGCATACTGGTGGACGTGTCACACATGGGTGCATGTCTGGACGCGCTTTGATGGCAGTCCGCAGCCAGGCGCATGCGTGGCGGGGCCGGGCGGCCATGCAGGATGGGGCACCTGACCAGGACTCCCCTGCGCCATACGATTGCGGGCCATGCCGCATGCCCTCACGGCTTCCCCTGACGACACCAGGCATACTGGTGGACGTGTCACACATGGGTGCATGTCTGGACGCGCTTTGGTGGCAGTCCGCAGCCAGGCGCATGGCGGGCCGGCGGCCATGCAGGATGGGGCACCTGACCAGGACTCCCCTGCGCCATACGATTGCGGGCCGTGCCGCATGCCCTCCCGGCTTCCCCTGACGACACCAGGCATACTGATGGACGTGTCACACATGGATACATGTCTGGACGCGCTCTGGTGGCAGTCCGCAGCCAGGCGCATGCGTGGCGGGGCCGGGCGGCCATGCAGGATGGGGCACCTGACCAGGACTCCCCTGCGCCATACGATTGCGGGCCGTGCCGCATGCCCTCCCGGCTTCCCCTGACGACACCAGGCATACTGGTGGACGTGTCACACATGGATACATGTCCAGACGCGCTCTGGTGGCAGTCCGCAGCCAGGTGCATGCGTGGCGAGGCCGGGCGGCCATGCAGGATGGGGCACCTGACCAGGACCCCCGCCATACGATTGCGGTCGTGCCGCATGCCCTCCCGGCTTCCCCTGACGACACCAGGCATACTGGTGGACGTGTCACACATGGTTGCATGTCTGGACGCGCTCTGGTGGCAGTCCGCAGCCAGGCGCATGCGTGGCGGGGCCGGGCGGCCATGCAGGATGGGGCACCTGACCAGGACTCCCCTGCGCCATACGATTGCGGGCCGTGCCGCATGCCCTCCCGGCTTCCCCTGACGACACCAGGCATACTGGTGGACGTGTCACACATGGTTGCATGTCTGGACGCGCTTTGGTGGCAGTCCACAGTCATGCGAGGCCGGGCGACGAACCCAAGGGTGCGTCAGGGCGTCAGAGTCCCCGTGCCACCCGTGCCCGTGTTACCACGCTACCAGACCGCGCTGGGCGTGTTGGCCGCGGCATACCACTCTCTTGTACTACGTTGAGGGTCCGGGCACCGGGCAACACAGGTGCCTGTGAGCCTGTGTTGCCCGGAACAGCTGCAACACGGTGCAGGCGTCTGCAGCATCCAAGGGAGTCCCCTGATATCCCCAGACCTTTTATGCCGTTACTAGCCAGCGCCGAACGTGTTGGCCGCTGTGAGTCCATCCTATCACTATATATGAGCGCCTTTGGAGTGTCAGTTGGGGCGTAGCGTGGGTAGCGCGACCACAACACGGCGCCGTTACAAGGGATGCGGACTTTCGCGTCCGCGCACGGGACGCTGCGCAGTGTGCAATTAGGGCCATGGATCACGCGTGTCTATTGAAAGAATGGGCGCAACACGCCAGGACATGGTGATTATTGAGGTAACACGGTCTCGCGCACTTCGCGACTTTGACTTCAGACCGGCCTTGTCCATATTGCGCCCAGCGCCCAAATGGTTAAGCGCAATAGGCCTTAGAAATAGCCCTCTATTTAGTGGTATAGGGCAACACGATAGATTATGGCTGGAAAGACGGCAACACGACAAGTAAGACGCAACATGTTCGCAACCATACCCATGGTATTTTCCGCTCCCACCCGGAACATGTTGGGAACCACCCACATGGTCGGCCCGATACCTCCAGCTCAAACCGCGCCTGCAACGACCAACCGTCGAGGCCCTGCTGTAAATGGCACATCTCATCAAGGGCGGCCTCGTTCATTCAAAGGCCGTATATTTGGCATTTTATGTTACAATCCAGGTGGTGTGGCCACACGGTCCTTACGCTGCCATGTGTATGGGCGATTTGCCCACATAAAACGACCCCGGGTCAGTTTCATCGTGACAAAGTGACATCCGCGAATTCCCCCTTGATAACGCACGCTTGCTAGTTCGTTGCATAGCCCTAAATTGGAGAAGAATTTATAACATGTGACGTCCTGAGGGGTGGCGCACTGGCGGTTGGTTCACAGCGGCGAAGTCGCAAAATATCGGACACTGGTCCACCCGTTGGCGATGAGGGCAGCCTGAGTATATCATAAATATGCGACGCATATACAACTGCACTGTCAATACTCCTTCATGAGCGAAGCGCCGAAAGTGCACTAAAACCCGCGCCGAAAGCAAGGGCATGCGCGATAAACAAAACAAGGGGGGCCCGGTATTACTGCATGTAAATGAAAGCGCCAATGACCTGTACGTTACATCTTCGACATATACCTACCGAGTTTCCACCCATGGTCCGTGGCGCGTTATGCGTTTTAAGGAACCCTCGACGCTCGGGGCATCCCTTGCTTGGTGCCCCCAAACCTGCCCCAACCCCCCTTGGTCCTCAACCTCCACGCTGTATAATACTGGTCGAGAAGCAGCGCCACTACTAACCTAGATCGTTACTGGTCCCGACCACACCGACCGGTATCAGGAAAGGCGAAGCGTATATGGGAGGGTGGCACTGCAGTGGCTAAGCCTGCAAGCCCTGTGACCGTCGACTTACCTGTGATTTTCTGGGTTTGCCCCCAATTTCACCAGCAACTAGTCAGAAAACAAGAATAATTTAGCAGTCGCTACCCACCTTGCTTCTGGCTGCTTCTGGCTTGTAACCCACAGTGCGCACAGTAACCCATGGAGCCATGGTGCAGTCCGCGTCACGTGCACATAGAATGCTCTCCAGGCCCCGCCACACGTGCAACCGGGTGCTGACTACCACCAAACCTTGCCCAGATAGGAACTGGTATCTAAACGTGACACGTCCGCCAGGGTGATTGCCGTTACGAGGGCCATGGAGCACGCAGGCCGGGTTCCACTCCCTCACTTTGGGGGGCCATAACTTTCTGCACTACAAAAAAACAAGGTCGTGCCGTAGTGCGCTGGATAGGTCTTGGAGCAACGCTTCCGGTGGTGTACACACATCCTTATTTTTTGGTAGTCCAATGCCGTACACGGCCTGCCGTACAAGGGGTCATTTCGGGCGAAAGGCCCGTGGAAACGGCATCAAACACCCTGTCGCCACCCATTTAGGGTTTACCAAACATACAATAGTATATTTACGTTTTTGTATGCCAGTTTTGGAGGCTTATCTATATGCCTAGGCCCAGACGTGTCGCCATAGCATCCTTATCTACCGCGAGCTCTCGACAACCTAGGAGCAGCAGCGATCTCATGCCTACACGTATGCATATGTGCCATGTATCGACCCTGAGCAGTTTCGCCATCGCCAGGTGAATTATGCCATCATTTTACACAAGACCTCGGGGTCACAGCCGAGGGCCTCGGCAGCACACGAACACCAGCTGACACCTTTCACATCGGGCCCGACAGGTCACCAGCAAACCTCTCTCACCAGCATACACAGTCATAATTTCCAACGTACACAGCGTAATCACAGCATTGATCCCAGGCAAGCGCTTAACCTAACCTAATGCTTGTCACACCCTTGCCCCGCATCTCCGACCGCCCCATTGCCGCCGGCCCCACGATCGTTTCGTATGACGTCGAACGCCTCTTCACCAACACCCCTTTCACATCGTCATCAACAACATCATGGCATTGTACGACGCCCTCCGTCTTCACGCCAACCACCACGCCATTGCCTTCCGGTTCTACACTATGGAGCTCAACTGCTTACATGCCTGTTGTGATTATTGGGCGGCGTGTTCATTGCTCGGTCAGTGCTTGACAGCGGTTTACACAGCTGCCTGGAACAGAGGGGTGAAATGCGAGTGAAGTTTCTACACCTGCTGGGCACAGCGATGTGAAATATTCGAATCGTGCCTTTGCACGATGCAGGTTTTCGAGTCGGCACGATGCGGTTTTTGGGGTCGGCACGATGCGGCTTCTGGGCTCGGCACGATGCGGGTTCTGGGGTCGCACGATGCGGGTTCTGTACTTGCACGATGCGGGTTCCAGGCTCGCATGATGCGGTTTTCCAGCGATTTCGTGCCCAGCCCTTTTGGCACGATGCGGATTTTCGACGGTGATTTCAGCCCTCCGTCCGTGCGCCCTTCAGCCAGCGGCATCCATCTGCACGCTGCCTGCATCCATCTGCGTTTCTTGTAGGATGCGTATGAGGCCCATGATACATAAACATAGATAGTTGTCACGAAACCCCCGCTGCTGACGACGACGCAAACTGCAGGTTGGCTAATGGCCATGTTGTCAACCGAGACGGAGAAACAGTTGGAAGACAAGATATATGCATACGATCGCGACTTCTTTAAGTATAGTCGCTTGGCGTGGGCAGCAAAAGGGAACCCGGAGCTGGAACGCAAACACCTGGAGGCCGCGTTGGAAAGCGATGCACTCCGCAGTCAGGTCAAGGCGGAACTGGAACAACTGAGAGGCTCAAATAATCCTCCGCTTGGAGGTGCGTTCGCGCGACCGAGCACAGTGGCTGGCATCGGCGTAGGGTTGTCGGGACCCTTGGTACCATTCTATCACGTTGCCCTTCCAGGAGCCGCAAGGAAACCAAAGGGCCTACCTGGAGCTGTGAAATCGAGCTCAACCCCGCTCGCGTGTAGTCGTGAGTCACCGCCCGACGTTCCTGGGGTAAGCTCAGGTTGAGCCACGTTTGGGGGCTGCACTCGATTCCGTTGACCTCAATTCATAACACGGTTAGCAAGTCCCACCTTCGAGCCTCGTGTCCCACCCCCACGTCCCCCGCCCCCGCCCCTACGCCCGCAGCACTCTCAAGTAAGCCCGGTCACGCGACGGGATCAAGGGGTGCAGACCGACAGCTGTTGCCCACAGGGTAGCTGGGGAGGAGCCAGCCTCGACAGCAGCAGTGGTGGCAGCAGCAGCAGCAGCAGCAGCAGCAGGCATTCAGCGGCTACCCATGGAGACGCCGCGTTGCATGCACCTCAAAGCCAGCAGCAGGTAAAGGCCTGCCACACGCTATATATGAATCCTGCATAGGTGTATTGCGAGCTGTCCAGAATGGTCTGGTCTGTGTAAGCTTAGCGCATTGCCCTTCCTGATTGAGCTCGTGACAATTCCCTGCTTTCAGTGTTTGAGGGTACTCTGGTCTGTAAGGTTAGCGCATTGCCCTTCCTGATTGAGCTCGTGACAATCCCCTGCTTTCAGCGTTTGAGGGTACCCAACGGCTCCCCGTACGTAGGTGCTGGACACCACCACGGATGCTTTGGAGCCCGGAGGTGCGGACGTTCCGGAGACAACGGTACTTCTGCGGGCGGCCGGCACAGCCAACAGCTGCGAGTATGCAGCCGGGTCGGCATCGGCGAGATGGCTCCGGCGGCGGAATCCCTGGCCAGTGGGCGGCATGTAGGCTTCCGATGGCAACAGCATGCGCTGAGCGTAGGCGACACCATGGGGGCCGGATGATGCAGGCCTAGACTGGTCGCAAATATGCCCAACTCCTGGCTGCGGGCTGTGCTTGTGACACTACAGCTCCAGTTCCAGCTCAGGTGCATACGATTACACCGCTGGTGCTTTGCTGTGTTCGTGGTAGTTTCTGCTGCTTATGCCGGAGTTGATGGAGGAGGAGGCAGACACTCGGCACACGGGAATTCCAGCTCGCCGGCATGCGGCCTTGGTCATGGAGAGTACTTCCGGTCCGCCAACTGAAGTTACTTAGATCCTTGGAGGCTCTCTGGCGGTATCTTTTGCACAAAATATGCAAGCTGGTGGCGGCATCCCATCTGCCCAGACGTTGTGGCTACTTAACGCATCGCTGTCTGGTTGGCAGCTTGGGGCGGGACCTAGGGGTAGGGCCGGCGGTTGGTTCGTTATGGTCCCGTTACCCCCCTCGTAACACGGACGAAGGGTACCTGGTTCGTTACAGGGCCCGTTATGTCCGTGGGTTAAGGGCCTCGTTGGAACCCCCTTAACGGGCAAACGAACCTTCTTCTGCTCAGGGCCGCCATGTAATGTTATGCTTTGTGCCCTACCTGGCCCAGCCTGTCCAGTTGTAGTAGGACACACAGTCCACCCACCTCCTGCTCCAGAAAGGAGCGTTCCTGGCAACTCGGGTTAACCTATTGCGGCTCCTACTAAATTGGTATCAGAGCAGGCAGAGTGCCACCGGAAAAATTAATGCGGCTCCTACTAAACCAGTCCTCTGAGTGCCAGCATGCCAGGTCACCTTCATGCCCTTAGCCTATACCCTCCCTGTCCAACGAAGACTGCAGCTACGTACAACATTCCACATACCTCCTACAAGCAAGCCACCAGCCTGCCCTATCGGCCGCTTGCTGAACTCCCCCACAGAGCGTCCTCAAAATGGTGCTAGTATTTAGTAGGAGCCGCAATAGGTTAACCCGAGTTGCCAGGAACGCTCCTTTCTGGAGTAGGAGGTGGGTGGACTGTGTGTCCTACTACACTCTCCCCCCTCTGAGACGGGGGTTTTTTCCCATGCATGCGCTGTGGGGTGCACAACTTCCCACGTCACCGTCAAGCCAGGGCGACCAACTCCCGGTCTTGCAGTCAAGCTCTGCTGCTCTTTGGCTTCAGGGCCGGAATACCTATCGCGTTTAATGCCTACGTGTGTGTCCAGGATCGATCTGGTGACCTCCGGTTTATTTCTCCATTTTCGGTAGAAATTAATTTTTCCGGTGGCACTCTGCCTGCTCTGATACCAATTTAGTAGGAGCCGCAATAGGTTAACCCGAGTTGCCAGGAACGCTCCTTTCTGGAGTAGGAGGTGGGTGGACTGTGTGTCCTACTACAAGTATCTCAAGTAGCGCATGACTACCGCCTGATTGCTTCTTGCTAAGGCGGCAGGTCCAGCTGCAGGTTCTTATACCACGTCTGCGCGTAGGCCGCCTCAAGAGCCTGCCAAGCAAGGCAAAAGATAGGGCAGGCCACCCTGTTAGTGCATGTACCGCACTACCAGGCACATTCCCATACCAGGGTCACGCACAAACACCAGTCAGGATCATCTACACATGCCAGTCAGGGTCACACACTACGGTACCTTTCGTACGGCAGCCAGGCCAGTCAAGTCGGTAACGGTGCAAGGTACACGCACCAAACTGGCGCCTACTGCGTGCTGCTGCCTGCCGCGCTTGGTGCCACCAGCACCCTTCTTTGCGTCCGCCAAGCACAATGAGAGTAGCAAAAAGAGGTAAGTGCGAGCCGTGAGGTGCCCGTGCCGGGCGTGGGCTGGAGCCATGCAGTGTCCGGGCTGGCTGCAGGACAAAGCAATGAGGTGACCCGGCCGGGCGTGGCCTAAGCTGTGAGGTGCCCGGGTTGGCGTTCAAGCTAAGTCGACGCACAGCTTACCCTGTGCCTGCATGTTGTTGGTGTTGCGCTGGCGTGTGGAGCGGACCGTGTCTTCTGCAGTTAGCAAATAAACAAGAACACAGGTAGCATGTTGGGAACTGTACAGGTTGGTACAGCGTGGAGCGGACGACTAACGGGCTAGCGCCGCGAGATGCTCAGGGCTAGCACCGTGAGTGCCCGGGCTAGGTGCGGGCTAGAGCCAGGCACGAGGTGCTCGGGGCTGGCGCTGTCAGTGTCCGGACTGAGCGTGGGCTAGAGCTGCGAGATGCCCAGGCCGGGCATGGGCTAGAGTACATAAGGCACACAATTGTTGCCTCTCATAGGCCAAACCCTAGCCAGGAAGCTCAGCAAACGCACGACTTACCATGTGTCTGCATGTTGTTCGGGTTGAGAGGACGCACGTTGAGCGATGCACCACATCCTCTGTAGTTGGAGGGCACAAAAGACAACATGCTGGTTTCAGAGTGGTATGTTGTGTGGTAGTTTACAGGGTCCCGTATCCATGCAACAAACCAAGCAACCCGATGCCATGTGACGCATTAAGCCAGCTAAACTGGATGCTATACAATAACTTCATGCTGTTGCAGTACGCTACCGGATCGCACGGTCCACCTGGCCCTGCAAAGCCAGTCGTCGGGCGTACGTCAAGTGCAGCACAGCCGTGTCCAACGTGATCACATGGGGCAAGCGTGTCACCTCGTACCCCAGACGCCTTCCTTCCCCTGCCCACTCACGCATGGGCACCGACACACGTATGAAGCGCTATTACTAGTATGCAAGCCCACCAAAACTCGCAACCTAAGCTGACAACAACCCGCCGCACAGCGATCAACATGCACCTCACCTGTCCCGCCCCAGTGTTTAGTCCTCCTCGCTGCTGTCCAGCAGCTCCACCACCTCGCACGCCGCAACCACCCCGCTAGCAACAGCACCCGCAGCACCCCGCGCCTTCCCTGCCTGTCTGCTGCCCCCCGACTCCTCACGCCCCGCGCGCAACCCACCCAGCCCCAGCGCGCCCTGCCACCCCTCCGGCAGCGGGCAGCCAGCGGCCGGCACCGCCACGGCACCCCGACCCCGGGGCTTTGCCGCCCTCCGACCCCCGGCCCCGCTCGCTTTCCTCCCGCGTCCTCCTCCGCCTCCTGTTGCCCCTACCACATCGCTGCCGTTGCCACCTGTTGCTTCCGGGCCTGGGGGCCCCCTACTGGTCGCCTCCACCACCCTCAGGACCTCCACCCGAACGCCCGCGCCCGACATCGCGGCTAGCCACGCGCGCTGCTGGTCGCTCAGCCTGTCTCGAGGCCCCTGCGGGACAGCAGAGGAAACGAGAGGCTTGGCGGGCAAGGGGCCCGAAGGATGACTTGCAGGGCAAATGTGGGGGCGCACGTGTACAGAACGCGGGCATTGCATTTGTCTGGCGGCGGCATGGAAATATGTACCAGTCTAATACCGAAATGTACATGGAAATATGTACAGGTGCATGTAACGCATGCGGCACGGTGGACGGGCTGCAGGGGCAATGCTGGCACGCCGTAGGGCGGCAGCAACCTGGAACAGTGCGTGCCCGCCCCCGCCTAAGACGCAAGCCGTGCCTTTGGACATTGACACCGTGCGTCAAAAGCCGCAAACCGCGCTACAACGCTAGGTGGTGTGCTGTAACCGTGGGCACTTTTGATTAGTCACAGCCTGTGCCATTCCGCCTGCCTAGGCCGCCCAAAGTGCTCCAGCCTGCCCCCCGTGCCCCCACCTTGACCTCCGACACCATGGCGTCCCCCCTGTCGGGCCGCCACAGCAGCAGGTCGGGCATGCCGCCTCGCCAGCCGCTGCAGTCCTCCGAGATCAGCCGGCACACCACGGACAGGCCGGCGCCGCCCACGCACCTGACCCAACACAGCAAGCGGTAGTGGGAATGCGTAAGGGTGTGGTGCTGGGGGTCGTAAGCCAGGCCAAGTTGTGGTGGCGCACTACTCCAAGCTGACGCATTGACTAGTACCACACAGCCTTGTACCCCTTCATGCGCCTCCGTCTCACTTGGCGATCTCCACCAGGTCGTCGAGGGGCAGCCGATCCCAGTTGGCGTAGGTGGCCCACGTGCCGCGGTGCCGGGCCCAGCACTCCTGTGCGCAGCGCACCCAACATAGGGGATTGGTACAGAAGCCAAGGAAGTGTGTAAGCATCACAGTCTTCTGAATGCGTGGCTACGGGGGCGGCGGCTTGGGAACCAGACACGTCCACTTGATATACTGCAACGCCAATCGCAAGCGCTCCTCACTCTTTCCCAAGCCTCTACACCCGCTGAGAGCGGCGAAGAGCAGGCTGGTATGTCGCTTAGGGGCCACAGGGCCACGGCATGCGAGCTCAGTGTGCAGCGTGCGTGACCGACGCACCCTCAGCAGCCGCGGCGCCGCGCCGTCCGCCACCTCCCGCAGCCTGGCCTCCAGCGCGGGGCGGCGCAGGGGGCTCGCGGCGAACGCGTCCGTCATGAGGTCCAAGGGTGCCGTCTGGAAGGGGCTCCTGCGGGCAGGGGCGGACGTGTCGAAGGCGCCGAGCGTCGGGTTTTACGTTTACAGGGACGGCAGCAGGCGAGGTCTGGCCATGCGAGGGTGCAAGGCAGGCGAACAGTCCAGAGCACACCCTGCGATGAAACACCTGCAATCACCTGAATCATCCGCTCCCCGGCGCGCCCTCCCCAAGGGTACCGGCGCCGTTTGGATCCCAATCAACCCACAGCGCCAGCATTCCCACAGACACCGAAGCTACGTTGCCCTCCGGTCCACAGGTCCCCCGCCCGCACCTGAACACCTCCGGCACGTGCATGAACGTCACGTCCCACAGCAGCAGCGCCCACAGGGTGGCCCACACGCCGCCCTCGCTGTGCAGCCCGCGCCAGCCGCCCCCCGCCGCGCTTGTGTAGTGCAACAGAGCCAGCTCCTCCACACCCACCACCGCCCCAGGGGGCGCGCGTGGGGGCGCTGGTTCGGGTGGCTGCTCAGGAGCGTGTGGGGCCGTTGGTGCTGCGTTTGAGGCTGCGGACGGCGTAGCAGTTGGGTTGAGGCGGGGGTCTGCAGTACTCGGCTGCTCGGCATAAGCGGGCTGTGCTGCGGTCGGAGGCGGCAGCTGAGGCGCGAGGAAGCGGCTCTTGTACCCTATCAGGATGCGGGGTGCGGGATGCAGCATGTAGGGTTTCAGCACGGGGCGGCTGGCGTCATGCGGGAGGCGGTCGGAGGCGGGACGCGCTCTCCCAACTCATACCGGCATCAAACCCGAATCATGAGGAACATGCAGCGACACTGTCCGGTAATAAAGTACAGTGTGTCTCCAGACCCACCTGTCTTGCCGCTGAGCATGGCTGCAGACACCACCACCTCCGGGGGCTCCCACAGCGCCGCCGCGGCCCAGGGCGGCTGCGGCCCGGCCCGCGCCCGCTTACCGCCCTTGCCCCTGCCCCCGCCTCCGCACCCGGCCTTCCCACTGCCACCCTGCCCCTGCCCCTGCTGCCCCTGCTGCTGCCTGGCCAGCCTTAGCACGCGGCGCTGCAGCGCCACACGGTCGCCGTGGCGGACCCATGGGTCATCCAGCGCCGCCTCGGCAGCCTGCAGGGCAACCGCCAACGAACACGGTTGACTGCCTTGACCGTGCTGGCACAGCCAGGCGATAAAGCCCATGCGCTCCGTTGGTGCGCACCATAGGAAGCCGGATCGCAAGAAACGACACCTAAACACGCAGGCAGCACCGGTCCCGTCCTACCAAACAAGTACACGTCTTTGGTGCTGTAACCCAGCACTGGAAGCCGGCCCAAGGCCGCCGTACCCGGCAACACACACCGCGTGTTAACCCACCCTCAGCGCCGCCTCGCCCCTGCCCAGGTGCTGCAGGTCCACCGACAGACGCAGCCACCACTCCCCGCGCCGCCCCGGGCAGCACCGCCCGCACAGCAGCGTGCGCAGCAACGCAGCCGCCGATCCGTAGCGCCGCTGGCGCTCCATCAGGGACGCACCTGCACGCAGTACACGATTAAAAAGGGCACATCCCTGATCTTCAAGGCCGACGCGCACGCACCTAGGAGTGCTGGATGGTGGACGACACCGGGCAGAAGCAATTGGTATGTAGCGGGCACAATGCGTCAAGAGCCCGCACACGTCTTGTCTTGCATGCACGCTGCCCGCGCGGCCACCCCGCCTCACCCACGGTGGCCATGCTGCCGTACACCCAGGCCGCACAGAAGCGAGCCAGGTACTGCACCGGGGGCTGCCCTTCCTGCTGCTGCTGCTGCTGCTGCTGCAGGTCACTACTCCCCGCCGCCTCTTCGCCTGCCTTGACCTGCGTTCCGTCGCCCGCGCCTGACCCTTCCCCTCTCGCTTGCGGAGTGGCAATAGCAGCTGCAGGGGCGGTAGGGGCGGTGGCTGGCGCTCCGGTGGCAGCGGCACACGTGCCAGTCAGGGAACCCGGCGCTGTCGCAGCTGCTGCTGAATTGAGCTCCGTTCTGGCTGTCGGCACGGCCGCATCCACCACCACCGCCCCTGCACCAGCTGTTGCTGCGGCAGCTGCGGCGGGCACGAAAACTGCGCCGTCGGTTGGTGAGCTTGCCTCCATGCGCGCGCATGCCTCTACTGCCGTACCGCCGTACAGGTCTTCATCGCCGTACACAACGTCGTCATCGACCCACGGGTCATCGTCTCCATCCCCGCCGCCCCTGCCGTCGCCACTGCACGCCCACGTGTCCCCCTCCCCGCATGCGCCCACCCCCGCGCCTTCCCCACTCTCCGCCTCCGCCATGGCATAATGCCCCAACCCTGCACCTCCTTCCTGCTGCCGCCCCTCATGCCCCTGAAGCTGATGCCTTTCCTGCTCCCCAAGCTGCCTTCCCCCAAGCCCCTGCTCCTGCCTGTCGGTGCTCCCCGACAACCCTTCCCGCACGCGCCGCAACTGCTGCTGCTGCTGCTGCTGCTGCGCCGACGCCGCGCCATGCCCGCTGCCCCGTAGCGCATTATCCTGCATCACAACGTCACAACCGCACGCACCTGCAACCCCACAGTCCGTGCTGCCGCGATTCCCCTCTCCATCCCCGTCCTCGTCCCCGTCCCAATCATCGCTCAGGGTCAGGTCCACAGCATCCTGCCTGCTGTCCCCGCTGGGCCCCTCCCTCGCCGCCGCTCCCTCTTTCCCCACACACCTGACCCCGTGCCCTCCGCTGCCTGCTGCTCCCCCTCGCTCCTCGTCCACGTTGCCTTCCAGCTCCCCCTCCCTAGCCTCTCCCTCCCCTCCCCAGTCCTCCTCCCACGGGCCCTCAAGCTGCGCCGCCAGCCGTACAGGCACCGTTACGTCGCCCTGCCACCTCAGCACGCGGTGGCTGCCACGCCGTACGGCAGCCAGCGCGGGCGTTAGCGCCACAGCTGCGCCATCCACGTCTCCGACAGCCAGGCACTCCTCCAGCTGGGCAAGGGACAGCAGCAGGGCTACCATGAAACAATAACCTCAGCCAAGGTGGCGAGCGTGACTGACTACCATGGTGACGCAAAGGGGTCTGTTGTGGTGATGCATAATGTGTGGGGCCCCTTTGTTATGCTTCGGCGCGTGCACGGTGGCGAATGCAGGACACACCCACCCGCGCCGCGTGCGCCAGCGCCTCCTCGTACTGCAGCAGCTGCTGCCTCGAGGCGAAGGCGGAGGTGGTGCGGCTAAGCGCGTAGGGCGGGTAGCGAATCACGCCGCGGTCGGTGGCAAGGAACCTGTGGGGAGTCGGGCATACAAGGGGTCAGACGTAAGCAAGGGTAACAAGTACAACAGCATACGTGGCAATTATCAGGACTTGGGGATAGAGAGACTTGGGGTTAGAGAGACTATGAGCTTGGGAACAGGGATGGACACCAATGAGTCCCAGATACAGGTGTCTGCAGGCTTGCTACTATGTAGGGTGGCAGTTGCACGCACTCTGTTTGCCTGCCTGCGGGAGCCGAAGCCGGACATGCCAACCACTACGTCAAGACCAAGTTCCGCCCTACCACGTCACGGCTTTATGTTTAGCAGGGTTAATATGTAGGGTGGCAGCAACACACTGCCGCAACCTGGGCCGAATCGTGGCAGGCTAGCCCGCACTTGCAGGTCTCCCCGACGCCCCGACAGGGCGCAGACGCAGCCACTGGGCAGTACTCTCCTCCCCCCGCACTGCACCACCAAGCCAGCTGCCGCCAGATATGACACCGCCCTGGCCAACAGCCCTGCCACCTGATTTGCATCTGCCACCCTTCGCCCAGCACTACCCCCGCACCACAAGTCCACCGCCCATGCCCCCACCGCCCGCCCGCACCTGCCCAGGTCCGCCCCTTCATTCAGAAAGTACACTCGCTGTACGCGGACCAGCAGAGCCACTATGCCTGGGCCCAGCCGCAGCACGGGACCCAGCAGGCCAAGCACCTGGGATCGAGGGACAGGAAGGAGAGCAGCAGGTAAGCCGGCAGCGGCCGAACCGTCGCACTACGGCATTACACAACGGAGGCAGCGGCAGCCGTGGATGCTGTAGGCCACCCATGCGGAACCCACGGAGACAAAGACAAGGGACGGCGCCAGCGCGGCAGTGTTGGCTTGCTCACCTTGTCGCTGATGGCACTGCGGTCAGAGTCCCGCAGCCGGCTGCAGAGCACCTCGATGGCTGCGGCCCGGCTGGCAGCCGCACCGCCGCCGCCGCCTCCACCAGCACCTCCATTTCCTCCTGCGCCATTGCTGCCACGGCCCGTCTGGGCCGCACCCACGCCGGCCTGCGCTGCCCCTCTGCCTTGCCCCACGCGGCTCCCGATCGCAGGCGTTGCCCTCGTAGCAGCATGTTTTGCGGAACTGGGTCCAGGCGTAGCAGCACCAGCACCAGCACCAGGCCGGTACGAAGCCAGTGGGGTTGTGATGGGTGCGGAAGTTACAGGCGAGGGCGACAGTGGGGCAGCTGCAGCTGAGGCGAAGGGGGCTGGGGTGCCAGCGGCGGGTGCCCGGGCCCAGGCAGGGATGGGGCGCGGAGGCGGGGGCGGGGCCGGCGGGGTGATCGCGCGGATCTGCGCCACCGGAAGCAGCTCAGCCACCTGGGGAGCGGGGCCGTATACGGGTTGAAACGGGGCGAGCACGGTCAGCATCACTGAGTAAACCACAAGCCAAGCGCACTATGCCATGTGATGGTCGTCTTCACCTCGTCAACCTCCGGCCTGGCACACCATCTAAAGGGCTTGGCTTGCAACATACGGCAGTGCAGCGCTCCAACCACGCACGCTGCCATCATCCTGCGCACGCTGCGGGCCACGTGACTGCCTGCCTCGTCCTCACCCTCGCTCCCCTTTAAGACACTACCTGCGGCCAATCCTCCGTTGCAGGCCGCCGCGCCATGCCCGCCCCCAGCAGCTCCTCCACCGCTGCCCCCACGTCCCCGACCTCAGGGTACGCCAGCCCCGCCTGCGCAAACCAGGGTCCGCGGCGCAGCAGCAGGCGCAGGAACAGGCACTGCGCGGGCGGGCTGAGCGACAGCAGCCGCCCCATGGCCCCATGCTCCTCGCCTGTGAACAGGTGCCCGTCGTAGCGCCTGCGGTGCGGGAGGGCACCTGGCACGTTGGTGCACGGCTTGGGGTAACCAGGCGAGGGTGGTGGTGGTTCGGGTGGGGAGACCATTACAGCGCTTGCTACAATCCCGCCAACCGGCAGGCCAGTCAACCTGTCATGTTAATGCACAACGTCGCCGTGTCGCGGAGCCGTTGCCACATCACGCAGCCATTGCAAGGCACTTTGCACGCCCCCATCGCACCTGACATCGTTGATGATGAGCTGCAGGTTGCGGCGCAGCACCTCCCCTGCCGCGTCCGGGTCAGCGGAAAGGGTGCCGTCAGCGGCCGTCGCGCTTGGCGGCCGCGCGCTGCCGCCGCTGCCCCTGGCCCTGCCGCCGCCAGTACGCCAGGCGTCCGCCGCTGCTGCCGCCGCCGCCAGCGCCGCCGCGACGTCTGGTCCGGGGAAGCCCTCGCCATCCCGGCAGCGAGCTTTGCACCCCGCTGCACTGGTGACATGAGCAGCCCCTTTCGGGCAGTCCAAGGAATGCATAGCCCCTGTGTGGAGTGCCTCCTGCTCGGCCTTGTCTCCTGTCCCACGCATGGGCCTCGACCGCCCGGCCTCCTCGGTCAATCGCTGCCTCTGCTGCTGCACTGGCCGGGCAAAGATGGCCATGGGGAGGCTGGAAGGCATAGCGCTACTGCCGGACCCTGCCCCCTCCCAGTCAATGCGTACCTGCAGAAGCACGCATGGGGTTACTTGATATCACCACCGTACGCGGATGCGGCTGATGCCATGCGTTGAGCTGTGCAGCGCCTGGTCAACCTCCGCAGAAGCGTCATCCATGTGCCAGGGTAACATCGTAGTTTAAGCATGGCCACGCGACGCCCGAACGTCCCAGGGACACCGTTTACGGCGTTATAGTCATAGACTGGGCACGGGATAGCTGCCCATGCGCCCGCACCCGTACCCGCACCCGTGTGTTGATGGCATCAGCCAGCAGAAGGCGCGACAGGTGGAGCGCAACCGTGGCTGGAACGTAGCCCACATGCTGCTGCTGGCCGTACACTGCCGTACCGCCACTGCAGAAGCTGCAGACGGAGGGCTCGTGTGGTAGGCCGTCCATGCTGCTGGCCGCACCGCCTGGAGGGGGCTCCCCTGTGCTCTCCGGCACAGTGGCAACCTGGTCAGCCACTGCAAGGTCTAAGGACGCTGTTGCCTTGGATGCCCCGTCATCTGGCATCGCTTGAGCTACCCCAGCAGGAAGCCCACCAGACGAGGCGTCCAACCGGCGATGCGACACTAGCACCTGCGTATCGGTACGGCAAGTGTGCGAGTCCTTAGACGGCACTTGCCGTACACCGTCTTGGTACAAAACAGTGCGGAACCAACGTGCCCGTTGCCGGCAACTCAGCAAGCAGTACACACATGCGCGTGCGTCTGCGCCATGGCACTTGCCCAGGCCTTCCTTACCCGCACTGCATGAGGGTCACGGGGGTTGCCGGGCTCAGGATCGAGCTCCGCATGACAGCAGCAGTTACATCGCGTGGGAGCAGCAGCCCTTATGGGCGCCTGCTGCTGTCTCTCCTCCACATGCTGCTGCTGCTGCTGCTGCTCCGGCAGCGGTGGAGGCAGCGGAAACGGAGGCGGCTGGTGCGTGTCAGCAACACTTTGTACAGATGCTCGGCTCCCAGTGCCGCTGTTTCGCCGGAAGCGGAGCCCTACCACGGCTGCCGAGATGCACACCCAGCCGGCGCCGTTGAGTTCAGGTGTACCGTGGCAAGGCGCGTCTACCTGAGCTATGTCGTTTGTGCGCTGCGGACCTGCCATGGCGCTGGCGCGTCCAGGTAGCGCCACCGCTCCTGCACACGTGGCCCAACGCGCAGTAAGCTACCCTGTCCATGCCATACACGAGGTTTTTAAGACCTGAAGTACAGCACCCTGCCATTCAACGCGGATTCGCTAAATTGGCTGCTTGCACGGTAGCCATGCGCCCACAACGGCGGGCTGTGAGACTGCCCAGCACGCAGGACACGCCCGGCAGCAGACGTGTGCAAGTCTCGCACATACTTTTGCTGCGCTTCTGGCCGTCCTGTGGCACCGTAGCTGCTGCATTCGCATCTTCTGTCGTCTTCCTTTTCGCGCCAGCTTTGCCGTGCCGGAACCCGAGACCCAGCAGCTGCTGCAAGGTACCCTGGCCCCTTAGAGCCATACTTCAATGATGCAGCAGGACACTGCATCTAGCGCACATCCGCGCACCAGGATCTGCGTACAGGCCCACTTCAGTATAACATCCGGTTTTGGCGGGCTGAGTGCTATACGTACTCCGTCTGCTGGTTATACATGCATATGATTGTATAATGTTGAATATGTCTCGAATGTGTTGCAAGGCCTCAGGGCTATCGCCCATGCACGGTATGTAGAAAGGAAATTAGGAAGCTTGCACCAGCTACAAGTACTTAGCCATTAGGATAAAGAATTGTAAGAATCGATCGCATAAGGTCTTAGTTGTGCTTCGGGGCTGTCGCCCATGCAGGTGTCTGAAGAAGGCGAAGCTTGCACTTTGCGCCGGACTGTTACAATCACCACCTGTTCTCAAGCGGTCAGGACTGCAGACAGAGTAATCATCTTAGTACCTCCTCACATATAGAGCGTCGTGCAAAAGCCATCCGCTGGGCTCTTTTGGGTCGATTCGATCGTCTGCCCTGTGTGTGTGCGCACTGCCCCCGTTGCTCCATACGACGTCTTATTACAAGCTATTGCGCAACAACTTAGTCAACTATAATTGATGATGCAGCAGCGCCCATCCTGAGTCGGGGTGCAACTGCAACAGGCAGATAATAATTGGCATCGGCGAGGGTCTTCCCATCATATGAGCAAATGAGACCGCATATACTGCAGCATACGAGGCGTCACCAACAGGGGCACTGGTCTTTGATGGCCTACCTGCCGCAAGGCCTGGTGCTGTCAGCACTGGTCTTCATCGTCTTCTATGCTGGATGGGCTTTTCAAGCCTTGGTCATCCATGCGCAGCAGACATCATGGGCGCCTGCACCTCCGCCCGCTGTGCGGGTGCTGCAGGCGAGTCACCCTCGCGCACGGATGTGGCGAAGCCCACCGTCGCCCCCTCCATCACCCCCCTCACCTCCTCCTAGCCCCTCACCGCCGCCCAGACCAGACATGCCACCTGTTAGCCCACCACCATCAAGTCCCCCGCCTTACAGCCCACCACCACCTGCATCACCTCCGGACAACCGGACACTTTCCGCACACGATGAGAATACAGTGGACAAGCCGCTGCCACAGGACGAACAGGGTAACATAGAAACCCACCATCTGGAACCTAAAATAGAGAATGAAGGCTCACAGGACGCAAAGGTCGGCGCAGACGGACAGAACGGGGACCAGCAGGTAGGGGTTGCACGCGGTGTTCCGGCTCAACTTTCACAAGCATGCTCCTCCGACGTAGAGCCGTCCACCTGCTTCTCCTACAGCAACATAAAGCAGCCAGTGCCATGTGCACTCCTTGACAACAACTTCTTCCGTGCCTGGTCCCTTTCCCTGCCGACCCAGATCACCTCTCTGACCCCTTCCGCCGGCGGCAGCAGTGAGGGCGGCGTCGCCACCGACCGCGTGCTGCTGCCCACCATCACCGTGGGCAGCAAGGTGGGCCGCAGCTCCGGGGCGCAGCTGACGCGGCCCTCGTCCGGCGGCACGCTGTTCAGCTGGGGCCTCAAGGAGTGGCGCCTGGCGCGCAACAAGGGTGCGTGGGGGGTACGAGCCAGGGCTGGCAGCTACCGGCTGCCCGGCGGTGGAGAGCAAGCGGATGGAAGCGGAGTGGAAATTGCTTGGGCTTGCAGCGCAGCAGCAGAACAAGTTCCTGCAGATTGTGCAGTCCGTGCGACTGATGTGTACACCGACTGCTGGGACAGCACGCATGGCCCTGATGATGCCGAGTCAGTACACGCGTAAGCGCGCTGGCGGACTGCCTGACAAAGGGTGTGCTCCGTTTCGCGTTGTGCCACTGCAGGCGACAACGCGGTTCCGGAACCTGCGCTGGCGAACCTGACGGTGCACAGCGTGGCCGCCAGCCGCCACTCCGCCATCGCCACGCTGGAGGGCGTGGTGTGGACCATGGGCCACAACGACTCCAAGTGGGTCCTTGGGGGCCGCAGGCGGGGAATGAGCGTGGGCGTTGCCGTGCAGCTGCCATGCCATGCAAGACGGAGCCGGCACTTCATCGTACCGATGCCCATTTGCACAAGCACCCAGCTGCGTATGGCAGAGGGTCCCGCATAACGTCGCCTGCCGCGCACCCTGGCCACCACCTACCCGCACGCCGCCTGCATACCCTCGCACCTGACCCCTCACCGCACTACGGTAAACCTCGGCCATATCCCACATTACGTCTGCGTCTGCTGCCGGACTGGTGCCCATGTGCAGGGGCGGCGGCGGCCACGGCAGCCCCCCGCTGGCGGCTAGCGGGCAGCTGGGCCGCGGCGGCACCACGGCGCCCGCGCCCGTGGGCGGCCCCCTGGAGGGCAAGTTCGTGGTGCAGGCGGTGGTGGGGCGCTACCACACCATGGCGGTCACGGCGGACGGCGAGCTGTACAGCTGGGGGCTGAACGACTGGGGGCAGCTGGGCAGGGAGGCGGTGGGCGCCAAGGGCGCAGACGACCCCTCGCCGTGCACGCAGGGACCCAGCTGCCACTCGGGCATGTGAGTGCTTGAGGTCCTCTTGCACCATGGGTCAGGGCTTGACGTCAGGACCGCTGTGAGCTGAGGGTAGTGCGGCTGCTGGCGGCTTGTGCAGTGGCATGACAGCTGTGACGCCAGGAGGGCTGTGCGTATCGGGCCCATGCAGTCCGATGGAGCCTAACGTGCCGCTTATGTAAGCACCCCTGCCCTACGTAGGACAGTGCCCATACCCTCACCCAACCCATGCCCTCGCTCGCAGCCCCGGCCTGGTGTCCATGCCCAACGGTGCCAAGGTGGTGGGCGCCGCCGCGGGGCGCTACGTCAGCATGGCGCTGGACGAGCAGGGCCGGCTGTACACCTGGGGCCACGATGGCTGCTCCAACGGAGGCAAGCTGCCCGCAAGGGAGGAGGCGTACAAGCCGCGCCTGGTGGAGGGGGCGCTGGCGGGTGGGTGGGGTTACAGGGGAGGTGGTGCCCTGGCGGGGTGCGGTTGCCTCCACCACGGTATTGCGCCGCGTGCGGGTGGGGCTGAAACTGGACCACGGGGCTCATCATGGGATTATAGGTCGGCCAGGTGCGCTTCGGCTTGTGACCCAGGTTTTGCCTGAATGCTTACCCACCTGCCCCTATTCATGACAACACTGTTGCTGCCACTGCCCGCGTTCACAGGCAAGAAGGTGGTCGCCTTCGACGCCGGCTACGTGTTTTGGCTGGCGGCCACTGACAGCGGGGAAGTCTACACATGCAACTCGCAGGTAGGAATGCTGTGCAGGCTCCTGGAGACCACCATGTCTTTGGACACAAACTTCGCTGCACTCACTGACCTGCAGCTTAGATGGTGAGCGCCAACCCGCGTTGATCCGCCTCAGCCTTAGCCTGACGACGAGCGCCCCCTCCCATTCTTTGCCCGTGCCCTGCCCTCCATCGCTGTCTCCCCAGGACGACGGCTACGCTGGCACGCTGTCCAACAAGCGCGACCCCAACAATGCAGGGGAGCTGGGCAGAGACGGGGACCCGCTGGTGCCGGGGCTGGTGCAGGGGGCCATTGCCGGGCTAAAGGTAAGGCAGAGCTGGGGTAGTTGAGAAGGAGGCTTGGAGTTAAGAGCATGCATGCGTGGTGCAAGGAAGCGGACCGCACATGCTTCCTGGCAACGCGCAGCGGGGCCTCGCGACTAGCACAGACGTGGTTCTGTTTCCAGCATGCTGGTGCCTCAGCCAACAAGCTTGCGAAGGCTCCACCACGAACCTGCACGGTCTTTCACCCCGCAACTCCCCAACCCTGATCCCGTCGGTCCCCTGCACACCCACCGGCGTCGCGGCATCACCCACCGGTACACCTCTGCACCTTGAGCCCCTCTCATGCACCCAACTCAATCTTCCGGCTGCATGCCTTGTGTTGATGGCGTCGGCTTTGGAGCCCCTGGCTGGCATACGGATATTCACATGCTGGGTTCCGGATCCTGTATATGTACCAGTCTAATACCAAAGCCGAGACGTCGTAGAGCCGGATGCTGGGTTCCGGATCGTATTAGTAAGAAACAAACAACGAAACGCATTCTGTTCCTCCCTTGCCGCAGGTGGAGGCCGTGGCCGCGGGCCGCGAGCATGCGGTGGTGGCCACTTCCGACGGCAAGGTGTTCACGTGGGGCGGCCGCGACCTGCTGACGGGCCGCAAGGGCAACACGCGGGAGCCGGGCCAGGCGCTGGTGCGTGGGGGCAGGAACGGAGGCAGGAGGGGGGGCAGAAACGGGGCTGCGCGGGGTGGACAGATTGCTGCCGCTGCAGGGGTGCTCGGCGGCGTGCCTGTACGCCAGCCCCAGTAAGAGCCATGATGCGTAGAAGGCGTTCAGTGACACTCGTGGGCGTTTGCTGGAGCTGCAGCTAGGCGCCGAGTTGCCATTGCCTGTTCACTGGAGCGGCCGCTCTGCCTGGTCATGTTTCTCTTATCATTTGCTTGGCAGTGGGTTGCTGTGCACTAGCACACTTCGCGCACCTGTGGAGTTCACACATCCTGCGGCACTGACAACCTGCAGGGCGACATGGAGGGCGACAAGATCATTGTCGTGTCCGCGGGCGAGTACTCGAGCGCCGCCGCATCCGCCAAGATGATGTACGGCTGGGGCAGCAACGACTACCTGTGCGCCGGTGTGGGCCGCAACAATCCCGCGCAGGTGGGAAGGATGGCGGAGTCCGGTAGGCCTGTGCCGTGTCTGGCTTGAGCACAAGTTGTGCAGGGTCTCACTGCCATCCCTCGCTGTCCCCAGTGCCCGTCCGCTGCCATCAGCACCACTCCCACTACCCTCCGCACATTCTTTTCCGCCCAGTTATGCTCGCTTCGTACCGAGCTACTGACCTCTAGCCCCCGCCCTTTTGGGTCGCACGCAACGCGCCATCTTGTCCCCTCTCTGAAACCACCCCTATTCCCCTGACTCCTGACGCCTGTGTCCTCTCATCACCCACCTGAACACTGCAGCGCCTGAAGAAGGGCCGCGACCGTGGGGACGTGCTGACGCCCGCCCGCGTGCGCGGCCCCGTGGCTGGCGGCGGCTGGCAGGTGCAGGCGCTGGTGGGCGGCTTCCAGCACGTGCTGGCCATCGCCAAGAACAAGGGGGGCAAGTGGGAGAGCACCACCGGCGGCAGGTGGGTTAGGTTGAGTTGACAAGCCCATGTATGGGTGTCCGCTGTGAGAAGCTCGGCGCGACCGGCTTTAAGGGAGGCATGGGGCGTGTGCCGGGGGCGGCAGCAGGCTCGCGCCAGTGGTTATGGTTCATATCGTGGAACCAAACGTGGGAGGCAAGCTGCACAGGACTTGTGGCATGCGTTTGGTTGCGTCATGAGGCTAAGCTGCCTCCTGATCGCATGGTTACTGCTGCTGCAGGGGCCTGGGTGAGGGGGAGATGTGGACAGGGGAGACCTTTGGTGACGGCGCGCAGCCGCAAGCCTTGGACACCAGCAGCCAACAGGCCGCGGACAACACCCAGGCGCAGGCCAGCGACGCAACCGCCCAGCAGGCAGCGGCCTCGGACACCCAGCAGGCTGCCGACCAGGGCGCCCAGGCCAAGGAGGACGACGCCCCCTACGAGGACATCAAGGCGCAGGACGAGCAGGCCACAACTGCCGCAACCGCTACCGCAACGGGCGCAACCGCTACCGCTACCGGCGACGGCGGCGGCGCGGAGACGGCCACCGAGTTCGGCAACATCACGCACTCGGACACGTCCGCCCCGGACTTCCACACGCGGTACCTGGCGCCCCAGATCCAACCCATCAAGTAAGACACTGTGTATGACGACGTGTAGCTGGTGCTTTCTTGCCCGGTGGCAGACTGTGGCGCTTCCTCTCCAGCCCCTCCCCTATGGGAGGCCCTTTGTCGTTCGTGGGGCGTAACGGTGGTCACAACAAGATCGTGAGCCGAAGGTGCGACTGTGCCTGTAGCTTTACCGCTGCGCTCTTGGTAGCTGTTGCTCAGCTGCTAGTCCTGTCCTCGACCCTGTGCAGGTACAAGGCGCACCAGTACTGGGGCAGGTACCGCAGGTCGGACCGCTTCCCCCTCATTGAGGTAAACGGGGCAGAGTGGTCTGGGGGGTGTGTGTTGGGGCCGAGGTCGCATGACGCTGTCAATGGCATCGCGGACCTCAGCAGGCCGGCGGACTGACGGGAGGGCAGTGCAGTGTTGATACCGTTACCGTTACGCACAGCCTTGCACCCAAGCCTGCAGCGCTTGCCTGCTTGTGCCTTGACGCGCACTCCCTCCACCACCTGTGCATTCAGGCCCAGTCTCCAGACGTGTTCAAGGTGCTGCCTGGGGGCTTTGACGCGCGGTACAAGAACCCGTGCTGGTGGGTTTGCGCGCGGAAGGGGAAGGGGTGAGGGTTTCAGGGCCGCCTAAGCTCGTGGAACCGTGACCAGCGGGCACCCCAGAGCACGCGGAACCCTCGGCCAGTGCACCCATCCTGCACCCCACCACTCCGCAACATGACCAACTCACTTCATGCATCTGCCTCCAATCGTCTCCGTGCTACGTTATATTCAACCCCCACTCCTGAGCATTACTGCATCTTGTACTTATACGTGTGTCTTTGTCCCTTTAGTTGTTACTCATAGCTTAGCTTACTAGTTATCATGCGCCCTGCAAATCTTTGCTGTCCCCTCCAGGATGTCCGGCGACCGGCTGCGCTGCATCCCCTACTTCCACATCCTGGGCGTGTCCAAGTGCGGCACCACCGACCTGTACCACCGCCTGTCCAAGCACCCGCAGATGCTCGAGTCTCGGAACAAGGTGCGCAACCGGCCGCACCGTGCAGTGCCCCACCGCACGGTAATCCGGTGTCGCTCAGCCACCCTGCAGGCTGCAACGGCTGTAGGGCATGGACAGCCCGTAGTGACGGGCCATCAGCCAACGGCACGCAACTGATTGTGGGCAGCTGGCTTTTGGCACACGTGCTACTGAGTAGGGCTGGGTTCCCAGGCATCCGACTGCAGCGCTTGCATGGCCGCAGCTCTAGCTACAATGCACATAGCACGCGCGACGCATGCATGCTGCACAGCCCAGGGGTGTCCGCACCGCTGTTGCTGCTTGCCGTCCATGCATGCCTTGTCCACTAGCGCTCCGGTGCTGTGCCCCACCTGCGCCCAACCCCGATATCCCCCCAACCCCCAACCCCCAGCCCACAACCCAATCTTCCTCCCCCCAACTTGCATGGCCCTTTCTCCTGCTGCGCCGCAGGGTCCCCACTGGTGGGACGAATGCCCCTCGCCCCCCAAGGGCGCCTGCACCGCCCCGCCCAACGGCGACTTCGACGGGTACGTGGAGCTGTTTGCGGACGCGGCCAAGAAGATACAGACGGAGGACCCGGAGGTGGGTGCCTTCTGTGTGCTGCGGAATCATGTAGGCACCTTGCTTGTCCGTCCTTGCCTCGTGTACCAGTTGCTGTTGGCTTCTCTTCACTCATCTGGCTTGCTGCCACTGATCCTGTCTACCCGCAGGGCATCACAGGCGAGGCCTCCTCCAACACCTTCACCGCAGCGGCCGGCGTGTACCTGCGGTGAGCCGCCCCACGCGCACACGCCACAACGCGCAGCGGCCACATCCACACGCCGTGCACACTTGGTGGCCACCATCCCTCTCCAGCCCATGCACACCGCGTGCAACTGCATGCAACCTATAAACAGGTACCTGTGCAGCGCCGCATGGGGCTCTGATACCGTAATGCCGTGGAGCCCCTAGCTTGCGTTAACCCACACGCGTTTCGTGTCCCTGTCCCCTCGCACAAAACGACAGCGGCGAGTCGTGGGACCGCAACACCACCGTTACCATGCCCGAGCTCATGCGCGAGGCGTCGCCCTTCCTGCGCAACATCATCATCTTCCGCAACCCGGTGGACCGCTACTTCTCTGCCTTCTACTATTACAGGTGCGCAGAACGCGTGGGGCGCGTGGGACCCGCACAGTGGCTTGGCGCATTGCGGTGGCAACGCAGATGATGCATGGCTGCCTGATCTGGGTTTGGGCTGAGCGCGTCTGTCCGCCTTACACTGTGGTGGCAAGAGTAAGTACCTTCATCGACACACGTGACGGGCGAGGGGCGGGGGACTGTTGGACGCGTCGCAGGTGAAGATTATGTTCTGCCCATAAAGCCGGCCAGGCATTCAGCCGTGCACGGCCCTGCCCTGCTGTGCCTCCCCGCAGGTGGTGGATCAAGGACCAGCCCACGCCTGGCCCTGAGGACTTCCACAAGCAGGCAGTGGCGGTGAGCCTGAGAGGGGGTCCTGGGGACAGACAGAGGAGGGGGCGGCGACGGGGGCGGCTGGGAAGGGGGCGGGCAGGGGGTGGACCGGGAAGGGAGGGGCGTCAGCAGAGGGGCGTTTGAAGGCCACAAGCAGGCCGTGGCGGTGAGCTGAGGGTGGGCAAAGGGGAGGGCGGGGTCAAAAGTCAACACGCGGACGCTAGGTGCCGCTCCGCACCTCGCCAACCATGGCTTGCGGTCGTACTTGCGCGGGACGCCGGGACGTCCATCATGTATCCTAGCGTAACGGCGTACGTGTGACACGGTGCTGTCCATGCTGCCAACGAAACCGCGCTGCATGCACCCCACCACCGGTACCCTCGTCAGCCCACCCCGGCCCCACGCGACCTCCCCGCCCCGCCCCCAGGACATTGCTGCGTGGCGCGGCTGTGTGGAGCAGCACGGCCAAAGCTGGTGCGTGCGGCACTACAACCCGCAGCAGCTGGTCAAGGGCATGTACAGCGAGTTCATCCTGGTGAGCCAGCGCTGCACCCTTCGCACCCTTTGTGTCTGTTATGTCGTGAAACTGGGTTGGCTGGGGAGGGCGCTACCGGTCGCTCTCTCGGGACTGGGAAGCGGATGTTTACGAGTAACGCACATTGGGAAAGGGGCCTGTGCAAAGAGAGGGAGCGGCTTAGGCGTGCGGCATGCCCCACTGGCCGCCATTTGCTAGCCCCCAGTGGGTCGGGGGTGCCCCGGCCAGCTGTGGGTTGCGCTCACCTCACATACGGCCCGACTCGCGTCAGCCCTGACCCCGGCCCACCGCGGCCCAGCCCCACCGCACCCCACGCTCCCGACCGCCGCACCCCTCGCCCCACCCGCCTGTGCCCCGCCCCCAGGACTGGCTGAACCACTGGCCTCGCGACCAGCTGCTGTTCCTGCGCAACGAGGACTACTCGGCCGCCACGCGGGAGCACATGGAGGGCGTGATCAAGTTCCTGGACATGCGGGAGCCCACGCCGGAGCAGTGGGACAACGTGAGCAGGATGGGGGTGGGGGGAGCAAGGATTGGGCCTGGGTCAGGGGAAGGAAGCGGAGGTTGTAGTCGGTGGTCGGGAGCTGGAGCATGGCGGGAAAGGAAGGTTGGAGTGCTTGTGCTTGGCGCTGGTGGGACGGATTTGTTGGGTCATGAACGATAAGGGAGCGGGTGAGGGAGAGGCAGTGTGTGGAGGTCTGCAAGTCAGGTGCGTGCTTGGGCATGTGTTGGAAGCTCTGAGTTACCTGCCGTACTGAGCGTGGGGACGCGGGACGGCTCCTGGAAGGTGCACTTGTGACGCGCAGCCTGCCCGCCCACACCCACACCCTCCCTTCCCAGATCATGGCCATGGAGACCAAGAACAAGAACAGCAACAAGTACAAGCCCATGCTGCCGGAGACGCGGGAGATGTTGGAGGTGAGGGGGAGGGGAGAGCCTGGGGCGGGGACGGGAGACGCGCCACGACGGAGGGAACCAGGAGCTGCCTGCGGCCGTGCGGGCAGGGGCAGTGGCAGGGAGTCGCCGGCAGGGCAGGTGCAGGGCGCCACTAAGGGGATTGCAGCCGGTTTGATCGCCCAGTACCTGGCGTGTTTTTTGCAGCGCCCGTGTTGGCGAAGAGACCTCTACATGGCCTCGGGCGGAAGTCAGGTCACGGCGTTGCGTTGTGTCGCGCTCGCTCTTCGCATGTGTTGTGGATGCGGTGCGGGAGTAGGCGAAAAAGCCTTAAGCAGTAACAAGCAAGCAAGAATACATGCAAGCAGGTTGACAGGGTGCGGCAAGCAGGTGTCGGGGTGCAGATCAGCTGTGGAGATCGCAGGCGCCCGCGCTGCAACGCTGATATACTTCGCTGAATAAGAAAGCTGGCTGTGTCGGTTGCCCCCCGGCGCGCGCAGGACCAGACCGTGCGTGCTCACGCTTGCAGAGTGCGGTCATACCTGCGGGGTGATCGGAAGCAGCCCGCCGTAAGCCGCGCTAGTAGATGTTGACTGACGAAAGGCGACGAGATGACAAAGCAAAGCCGGGGGGCGGCGCTAGTGTGTGGGGGAAGGAGTCGGTGCAGGTCTCGGGCCGAAGTAGGACGACGCGGCGAGTAGCGTTGTGTCGCGCTCGATCTTCGCATGTGTCTACACAGCACTTGCCACCGCACTGCTGCGCCTCACCGTTCCTCCACGCCGCCCCGCCCCACCCTGCTGCACCCACAGAACTTCTACCGCCCCTTCAACGCCCGCCTGGCGCACATCCTCAATGACGACAGGTGGGGCGGCAGGGGAAAGGAGCTGGGATGGACGGACCGGGGGGCTCGGGGCTGGGGCCCAAGGCTCGGGCCAGACGTAGAGTGCCGTGGTAGCAGGTTGACAGGGTGGGGGGCAGCTTGTCAGGGACCCACGCTCAGCAGGCTGGTTTCTTGCTTTCCACAGGCTGGACAATTGCGGCTTGGTAAGCGAGAGTGCGTGGCAAGAGTGCTGAGCGGGACCATCCTCCCTACCCCAACCCCATGCAGGTGGCTGTGGCGCGACCCTCCCAAGAAGAAGGGCGGGGACGAGGCAGCGGCAGGAGCCACCAGCCGCAGGGCGTGAGGGCCGCAGTTGCCTAGCGGGCTGCTCAGGCTGGGGAATGGGAGGCTGCAGCCCTACGACCTACCGTAGCGACTCTCGTTGATGTCGGTGTGAGCCAAGTTTATGACCGTGAGCGAAAGACGGCTGGTAGTCCTGGGGTGTCAGCGTTCGAGTTGTAGCCCACTGTGTTGTCCTGCGAGCTCGGCGCTCAGCAGCTATGTGGCAGTTTTGCAGTAGGTAGGACTGTGTGATGAATATGTTACCTGCACGCAGGCATTCCAACGAATATACCGGTAGGGGCGGATGGGAAGCGCTAGCAGCTTGCTCGCGCCTGTCGGTAATACACGCATCCACGCACGGCTGTGCCACGCTAGACAGGAGCAGACAAGAGCCGTCAACCGTTCCGTAGGGGAAGTGACGGCCTCCTGGGTGTGGGCGGCGAGCCGTGGGGTGCGGCATAGGGCACGTGGCAGATGCCACGTGCGGTCAGGGTGCCACGCCGCCGCCGCGTCCGGCTGTGGGTTACTGGGGAGGGCCTGGCCGTGGTGCTGTGCACTGCTGGCGGCACGTGACAGACGGACCTGGTGGTGCGCTATGGTGCTTGGCTGGGCTAAGGGCCGGCATGGCGGTCGCAGCATGCATGCAGGGATTGACTGTGCTACCCTGGTGCTACCGTATGTAGCTTGGGTCGTGTACTCGCATGTAGCAGCATGTAGGGCCCCGACTAGTAACCGATAGGCCCGAGCTGGATCGACGCAACTGTCGCACATGTTCTGCAGGGGTTTTGATAGGCATTTAAGGGCTGTATGTGAGTTTGGCATGGCGGTTTGCACACATGCACTACGCAATGCAACTTCGCGTGGCGCCCCTGGCCGGTGGCCTGTACCTGCCATGCGCATGCATCTGGCATTGCCATGGCGCAGCGGTACTGTGTGTTATTGGGTCCACAAGGCCCGCGCAGGTTGAGGGGATGTACACCGGCACGAGAAGGATTAAAGGCCACACTCCCCCTGCTACGCCTCCTCTTTCGCCTCTGATCAAGCACCAACACCTCCGTCCTGCGCCAACGTGCGTAGGGACCTTACCAACCGCATGTTCCTGAGGCACTCAGCCAACTCCTCACACGTCATAGAACAGCAAGTCACGCCTCAGTTAGGGAATCGACACCACTGTGATCCCCAGCCTGAGAGCACGGACACAGACCTTTGGTCACCATTCTGCAGCAATGCGGCCGCACCGCGTCGAAGTGCGGCGTGAATGGTGCGACAGCGCGCTTGATGCCAGCCCACGCTCTACCACTTCCTCTCCCCCTTACATTTCTCCGTTCCTCCACCTTTACCCGGCGACTTGACGCCCGTACACATCCCCACTGGCATGCGTTCGCCTTTGTCCTCACCCCTCATTCCCGCAGCAGGCCCCGGCCCCCAACATACACCACGTGGCAAATCTCGGCCTCCCGCCCCCATGCTGCTGCCCCTCCCTGCCGACCTTACCCTTGACCCCAGACGGAGGTCCAGGCCTCAGCAATCAGCACCCAATGTGGCATTACATGGCAGCCCCCACCGCCCCGCCCCCGGCTCCTGCGCCCAGCCTCAGGTCCATGGCTGTGAGCGGCGCCACCCTGAAGGGCACCGTCTCCAGCAGCCACCGCGTCACGAAGTGGTACTGCGGGTCGGTGCTGTTGCGGTAGGGCTCCTGCGGCATGGCCAGCACCACAGCCATGTCCTCGGCCTGGGGGATGGGGGGGAGGGCACCGAGGCAAGCCATAGCAAGCAAGTTCCTGATAGGTGTGGTCGGGACCAGTAAGGATCGTGTGCCCACACCACCTGGGATGTAACACGTAATGACAGAATTTGAAGGGCACAGGAGAAGCTTCAGGGCCTGTCCAGGGGCGGTGAAGCGCTGGTGCGGAAGGAGGATTGCAGGCCGTTGCGAACGCCGATTGTAGTTGGTGAAGCCATGCGGCGGTAGCTGCCACGTATCCATGTTGGGTGCGCTGCAGCACATCGCAGACGCACACGCACGAACATGCACCACATGCCGCACCGTGCAGTCACAACGACTCCATGTACGACGAATAACCCGTACATCACGTAGCCGGGCGACCGGCAACAGGACTGCAAGCAGCACCGCACGCACCTGCACCTGCGCGAAGGGCGTGAAGGAGGCGCCCCACTCCGTGTGGTCCACCGTCCCGATGAAGAAGTCGGAGGAGCCAGCGATAAAGGCAGCCGTGCCGCGCCTGCGTTTCGGGGCGCGGGGGCCGCAGGGAGGGGCGATAGATGGGGAGGAGCAATGGGGTTAGCGGCAGCGTTTCGCAGGGCCGCATGGGCATACGCGTCGGCACACCGCTTTCCCGCTCGCGTGCAGTGATGTGGAGCAACAACGCCTCACACGCAGCGCTGGGCTTCACCAGTGCGCCCCTGCTCGCGACCCAACTCGGACTGGGTGGCTTTGGCTCAATGCCACGGTTGTCTGGTGGCACGTGGCCGGGCACAACGACAGGGGTCGCCCAGCGTGGCCGTGCCGCCCCTACGCTCCGCCCCACCACCACCCCACAAACACACCGCAGCCCGCAGCCCGTCCCGCCGTACGCCACCCACATGACGGCCCTGCCCCCGGGGTTCTCCTGCTCCACGCCGCTGCCCAGGGAGTGCACCCCGCCCTGCAGCAGGCCGTAGGGAGGGCCCCAGAAGCCGTCCACGCCCCAGTTCTGAGGTGGGGCGAGCAAGGAGGGAAAGGGGGCAGGAAGGGTTTGCGTGAGTGGGTGGGGTAACGCAGGGGCAGTGGTAGCGGCTAGGACAGGATTGACCAAGGTCAGCCGGGGTGCGATGCAGCTGGACGGTGCATGAAAGTTAGTTTGACGGCCTGGCCCCGCATCAATATGCCTGCAGGGGACGGCTATCCCTATCGCGCACGTCAAGTACCGATACTGCAGACGTCGCAGGTTGAACGGAAGGTTGCTGGTAGGGCCACGCGGATATGTTAGGGGTCTAGTTGGTTGGTGGGCAGTGCGCACACCTGCAGTGATCCCTGCCAACGGGGCAGCTGCCCGCCGCCTGTACCAGCTGTCCCCCCGTACCTCGGGTGCTGGCTCGTGGCGATACCATGAGCAACCCTCGCACGGCTCCGTGCTCCCAGCCTGCGACGCAACAAACCGCGCCACGGCCTCACACGCCTTGGGGGCCCATTCCCGCCGCAGTTGCAGCCGGATCTGCGGGGTGTGTGCGCACAGCATGGCCGAAGACGGTTTGCTTCGAAGGCGGTTGGTAGGTGGTGTGTGCATTCAGAGGGTAGGCTGAGGCAGCGAGGCGGTGTGCTGTGCCATGATGCTGGGAGCAAGGCATTTTGGGGATGGCATTTGCCATGCAGTAGGAGCGGCGCTCACCGTTCCCAGCTTGCTGATCAAAGCCACGCCGCTGACCTCCTCCGCTTGCCACGGCCTCTTGCTCCCCACAGAACGGTCAACTGCGCGAAGTTATAACACCCATGTTACAACCCTGCATTACACTTGCTGACCGCGTTTAATAGCCATACGCAGACCCGCTACTGTCGGACCTGTCCCCTCTCGATAGTTGACGAAGGCATCGTCGCGAGCAACCTCGGCATGCGAGCTTGCGGCGCATATGAAGAGCAGAAAAGCCACCAGTCGTCGTTGTTTGGGCTCCGCAAACCGAGCCCGCATGTTGCGCGCAACGCCCTCTTCACTCTGCCTAGAGCATGCCGCCAGATCTTTTGCAGCACTTCTACATGTATTTTACTGCATAAGAGGCTAGATCACGCGTTATGCCAAGTGGGACTCCCTTGCAACGACCCTAGGCCAGAAACTGCACGGCGACACCCAGGGGAGGCCCACGCGCCAAGGCTCAAGCCTGGCCGGTTACTGGACCAGCAGCGCTAGGCCTCCTCTCCACTATTATCAGAGATTTCGCGGCGCTGTACATAACAACAACCGTTGAGAGGCGTCCTGCGCTGCCTGCCGTACTCGACAGGTGCAGTGGTGACCGACCGTAGGACGGTAGGAGGCCACGAAAGGAGACCCAGGCGTGAACTGCAGCTAGCTGCAGCTAGTTCCTTCCATCACACGCATGCCGCTCGGTGTACGAGTCGTGCGCTTGTACCGGTACCTTGTGGGTCAGCTGGGCGCTGGCAGGCCCCACGAGGCAAATGCAGCCTCAGATGGCGGACAGCAGCATGCACAAGCTGTGTGCAGGTGAAACACGAACAGGGCTTGGCTCGCTGGCGCTTACAAGCATGTACGGCCGTGTCTGCGACAAACATCGCAGGTCCCCTGCCGCCATGCCAGTCGCAAAGCTGACAGCTGCGCTGGCCCAACGGGCCCCATCCACTGCCTCCTTCCCTCCCCTTCCAACTCCTCGCCCTCCACAGCGCTAGCAACGCGCGCTTCCACGCCTTTGCCGAAGGTTGTAACTGAAGACGCTGACAAGGGAAGCCACTATGCCACGCGGACCCGTGGGCCATCCACAGGCCAAAGCACCGTGGCACGCCGCTCCCTGAAAGTGCTCGACACCACATTGCACGTGCCGAGGGTGCACGATGCGTGCATCCCACCAGCTGCCCAGCTACGCCCGCCCAATGCAGAAGCAGACGAGGGCCGCTTGAATTCACTGCCCGCTGCAGCCCGTCCCGCCAGCACGTGTCGACGGACCGGGGCTCACGTGTAACGCCGAGTGTGGGG
The DNA here is from genome assembly GCA_036984285.1 of Chlamydomonas sp. KOR1. Classification (NCBI taxonomy): domain Eukaryota; kingdom Viridiplantae; phylum Chlorophyta; class Chlorophyceae; order Chlamydomonadales; family Chlamydomonadaceae; genus Chlamydomonas; species Chlamydomonas sp. KOR1. Next base: position 404,655 of record BQMZ01000388.1, on the reverse strand, counting down.
TGCTCCGATGCACACTGCAATTGCTGACCATGATGGTGCGACAGCGACCAACCTGGCCCTTGACGCGACACCCAGTGCTGCTGCGTTCGCGCTCCACGGCACTGCGCTTTACAGACTGTACGTTACGACACTGTGCGTGAGACGTACGCCACAGCAACCTGCGTTTGCACCGCACCGGAAACTGCACAGCACAGCAATGCTCCAACCGCGCAGGACGGAATCTCTCGTTACCGCAGCGACGCGGCCAATGTCGGCATGCGCTCTCCTGTCGTTCCGTTCGTGTCTCTCGTTGCTCTCGCCTCTCTCGCTCTCACAAACCACATCCACAGACAGACAACGGACAAGACGCAACCGACTTATGTGCCATGACTGTGACGCGACGTGTGACGGCAGAGGCCAGCAACTCCCCAGCCGCCCCTTCTCTCAAGGGAGCATACACCAGTCCAACACACTCGCTCCTTTATAACGTAACACACCATCCATAACCCTGCCCAACAATCCTCCCCGCCCCTGACCAAATCCCAGACCGACCCAGATCGGCCGGTTTGAACCTAACATGCAAACGCCCACAAAATGCCCGCTACCTTCCTCCAGCTTCCTCCGCAGCTTCAGCCCAGCCGCTTACATGGCGCCGCCGGCGCCCTGGCCGGACGAGTTGGCATACTTGACGGTTAGGAGGCGGCCGCGAGGATCGGAGGGCACGGAGACCTGGCTGTCGAGCGAGCGAATGGCCTTCTCCGCGTCGGTGCGGTTCTCGTAGGTGAGGAAGGCGCAGCCCTTGGACTTGCCCTGCTGGCGCAGGATGACCAGCTCCAGGATGTTGCCGATAGGCGAGAAGATGGGCCACAGGTCCGTCTCGGTGGCCTCGAAGGGCACCTGTTCGGGGTCGGTGGGTATGTCCTTCCGTCAGCGACGATGCGCAGGAGCGAGGACGTACACCGGTATGGAGCCTAGCTACAGCGGCTGTCCATGTCCCAATCCCCGTGCGTGCACATTGCGGCAGCCACGGAACGGCTGTTAACATCAGTTGGACCCACTGTCATGTCAGTTGCACTCGCCTCCCGCTGCCTCCCGGGGGCCATTCCGTGAGGCTGATGCCCACTGTCACAACCCTAAGCTGGACTGTCGCCCCACAGCCAGATATTCCTCCCACAAACCCCCACGCCGCCCAAAAGGTGAACCCTGCCTAAATCCCAAACGGACCCCCCGTCCTCGCCCCTCTGCAAACGCACACAGTAACCGCGTTGCCCCCACCTGACCGATTTCCCTTGCCGCTCTGCGGTTACCCACCTGGCCGATGAACAGCTTCCACGCCTTGGGCCCCTCCTGTAGCCCCGCCGGCTTCTGGGCGCCCATGGCCCCCATGCCGCCGCCCATGCCCAGCCCCATCATGCCCATGCCAGCCATCAGGCCGCCGCCCATACCCCCCATGCCGCCCATGGCCCCCATCCCGCCCATGCCGCCCATAGCCCCCATGCCGCCCATCGCGCCCGCGTTAGCGCCGATCCCGGCACCCATAGCGCCGGCGCCGGCCATGCCCTGCTGTGCCGCTTGCCCGGGGATGCCGCCCATACCCTGAGGAGGCGAGGGAGGGGAGAGGGGAGGCCGCAGGATCGTCATGATGCGTAGTGGTTTGAAGGTTCACAGAGTCATCCAGCCCTTAGACAACCAGCTGTGAGCTATGATTCCAGCCTAAACCGTGTTCCAGTCTAGCCCAAAACCGTGCCGTTGTTGCATCTGTAAATGCAGCTTATCCCATCGGAGCTGCCCACAATGAGTCAACACAGTCCATCTACCTTGTTTGCCTACCAGTCGGCCTTGCCCAGTCCCCGCTCCTTGCATGTCCCCTTCCACCTGTTGATCCTGTACCCCGCCGCCCGCCGCTCCTTACCTGCATGCCCGCCATGCCCGCCATCATGCCGATGTTGCCGTACCCCATCGCCGCCATGGTGCTCATGTCGTACCCCATGGCCGCCGCCGCCGCGTACGGGTTGTACCCCGCCGCCGCCATGCCGGCCATGCCCATGGGCCCGGCGGCGGCGCCGGCCGCCCCGAACTGCCGCTTGTTGGTGCCTGGCCCACCGGCACCGAACTGGCCGTCCATGACGCCGAACTGGCGCTTCTGGCCGGCGGGGCCCAGGGAGGGGTCCATCACCTTTGCGTCCGCGAACTTGACCACCATGGGCGTGGTGGCGCCCTCAATCACCGTCTGGCCGTTGAGGCTGAACATGGCCTGTTCGGCCTGGGCCCAGCGCTCGAAGGTCACGAAGGCGCAGCCTGAGGGACCAGGGCAGGGGGGCGAGGGGCAGGGCTTTGGTGAGGAGGGCAGCTGAGGACAGCTGGGAGCGGGGGCATGGTCTGGTGGGCGTGGCAGCGAGTATGCATAAAAGTGATGCCGCGAAGCATGTTCCGCGATGTGGGTCAGCCGCGCTGCTGGCGATGGGGTGCACAGGGAGGTTGATGTCGGTTTACTAGAGCGAGTTTCGTTAGGGTGGGTGGTAGACAGCGTTGCACGCACCTGGAGCGTTGCCCTTGTTGAGCACGTGGACGTCAGTGATGTTGCCGTAGGGCGCGAAGAGCGTGCGAATGTGCTGCTCCGTGGTGTGCTGGGGAATCTGTGGCGGGGAGCAGGCAAGGGCCGGGGAGCAGGGAAAAGCGCATGGTCAGGGAAGTGCCACCGGACTGCAGGACGTGCAGGGCGATCCAGCAAGCGACAGACATACCGTGTGAAATGCTTGGGTTGATTGCAATGCGCTTTGAAGTGCAGCGTGCAGTGGAGGCGCTGCGGTTGGCTCCCCACCCCCTCCCTCAAGCCCTCCGGGGTGCTGCTGTAGCGAATTCAACGGGCTGACTGTATCACATAGCTACAGCTGCAAAACCGCTGAGATTTCCGTGCGCCAATAGAGGAGCTGGTGAGGTCCGTGCTGCCGCCATCGCAGGTGAAGCTGCGTTGAAGTCCTTCAGGTCCTTCCGCACGCCAGGTCCTCGTCTCCCAGCGTCCACCGAGCGCCGCGCACGCACCAGCACTGTAACGAATCAACAGTCGGTCCACCGTATCGCGTGGTTCAGCTGCAGGCTGCGACGTGCTGCGAAGGCCGCCGAACGCCTGAACTTCTAGGACCTGCCAAGCCATCGTGTTCGAGAAGTCGTCTCTACTCCACAATACTTGTTATCGTAGACTTTGCTGTATGTCGCCGTGCCTCCGTAATCGCTGCTGCGCTGGTGAAGCTGGCGCCATCGCGCGTGGCGCGGGACTTCACCTGACGCTGTGGCTGCGCAACGCCCGTAACCCAAACCCACAACCCTGACCCCATGCTGTACGTGCCACAAATGCATTTCACAGACTGGACAGCAAGTGCACAGGACAGGCCTAGTCAAGGCAAGCGTTAGACGAGACGGCACCAACACCTGTCCGACAAACAACTTCTTCGGCGCCACGCCCATGACTGGACCATCGCCACGCCCACGAGGAGGATCCGCAAACTTCACGAGTAGCGTCCGGCCGCCTCCCAGGTTCGCTGTACCGTTTTCGTGCTCGATGGCCAGCTCTGCCTCCGCCCAGCGCTCAAAGGTCACCATAGCGCAGCCCTTGCTGCGGCCATCCTGGCCAGTAATCAAGGCGCACTTCTTGATGGTGCCATACTTCGAGAAAAGCGAAAAGACCTGCTCCTGGGTGACCTCGTGGGGCACCTGGCCCACGAACACCTTCGGCTCGGCGCAAACTGCCTCTGGCTTCTGCATTCCCATAACCATGCTGCAGCTAACCTAAGGCTAAGGGAAATCACCGGCTTGTAACCGGTCGACACGACGTTACAGGTGCAGCGATGACCTCAAGATGTGATTGGGGCGACAGAGCGTGTGGCAAGGCTTGTGATCAGTGTTAGCCCCTGTGTAACTGTACTACAAGGCGTATGAAATGAGGTTACAGGGAGAGGGAACAGAATACACCCAACTTCGCGCCATTGTGGGTACCGTACGGTGCGGCGGCGTCGCGCGCATTACCTGCGCAAGAGCCTCTTGCGACCTGCCGACAATTGTGCCGCTACATTAGATGCTGATTAAGAAGTGCGACTGTGCGCGGGCATCACCTCCAAAACGCAGCGAACTTTTCTTCGGCGTCATGGGTCATGGCGTCCTTCCTTCTGTTCCTCCTTTTGCGACCAGGCATAGCTGTTCAGTGCACATCTGGGTTCGACCAACTTAGATGCGCATGTTAGGGTACAAGTCTCCCTGTATCTGATTGTGCTCACCCGGCTAGCCTGGCCCTTGGACTGGGCAGCTGCTGCCCCGTTGTGTACACGTGTTTCCATGTTGAAACCCGATGCCGTTTGCCCCATGTTGCCCGTGCACTTGGATGTCCCGTGCTATGTACACTCACACCAGAGCGCAGGAGAGCTTCCTAGATGTGCATGCACATCACACTCTGGTACAGAAGGTCTGGTGCTCCCCTGGGTGCTGCTGCCTGGAGCCCGTCAGGCCAGGTCAGGCCAGGGACGGAGCTATCATGCAACTGCAGAGGCAGGTTCCTGGCTAGGACACGGCATGCAGCGGCCCACACGGGTGGAGTAGGGGTCGGCGCTGGCTTTCGGTGTCACCAGGTGTCACATGCTGGTGGGTTACAGTGGGTAGCTGTGTTCATATGGTGCGGCTGACTATTACCTGCCATGCACACTCTTGGCTGCTGCGTGTTGGCGTGTTGCGCAGCTATGAAGGGCAGTGAAGTGGGCAGAAGGGGGTGCGGTGCGTCCCAACCCTCCCTCTCCAGCCTCGCCTGCTGCCCTGGGCTGTAGCTGTGTAGTAGCCCTGCGACGGGGCGCCTCGGGATGAAACGTCCTCTGTGGAGAACGCTCGGGTTGTACAGTGGGTTGCAACACTCGTCTTCGAAATGGCCGGGACCGGCATGGGCCAGCCACACGGACCCTGCCATGTGCACGGCAGGTCTGGGAATGCAAGTGGCCAACGGTGGGTGTACTTGTCAGGTTATGCAATATGCATGAAGCCGTGAAGGGTGTTAATTCTTTCCTGCACATGTCGGCCGAAGTGGGCTTTGGCTTCCAGCCGGTTGGGCGAGAGAATGGCATGTGGCCAGGAATGTGCCTATGTGCGGGTTCACGCGGGGTGTAGCAGGGTGTCAGGTTTGCGCTTTGCGTGCAAGAAGGCAGCGGCTGCCTGAGGTCGTTATGCCATTACGACTTCCGTAACCACAGCCACCCACAGAAACAGATAGAAAGGGATCCAGCATACCGGTTGCTGCTGAGTTGCATTCATACTTCTACCGTCAGGCTGTCCACGTGGCCCAACCCCCGATTGGTGATTGCAGACTGCCACATAAGTCAACTTCATGTCTCCGGTCAGGCAGTCTCCGCCAGGAAAGCAGTACCGCAGGATGGTTTACGCATGCAGTAAGCAGACATATCAGGTGGACATGAAACATGGTAGCGACGGCCACTGCGGCGCCGGCCAGGCGGAGGGGAAATCCTTTTGGGCCCGGCGTCTGGCTCCCTCCGAAGCCGAATCGGGACCGTACCAGCGTCATTGCCGTCTCCGGAACCGTATCCGTCAGGCGATATCCAGCACGCGCCAGGATCCTCCGTTGTGCAGCATTACAACTGAAAGCAAATCCCAAATCCCCTATCCGCTTACAACTAGCAACTAGCTCTTCAAGCACCCTAGCCCTCAAGCACCCTTTCCGACTAGTGCAGAGGCATCCTGAGCTCCAGAGTTCTGAACTTTAAACGTCACTGCAAGGAGATGAACAAGGCAAGGATATGGGCAGTGCTGTGAAGCAATGACCTCGCCAGCGCAAGGACTGAGCGCTCGCGTGGACTTGTTGCGTGCTGAATGCTGCTGACTGCTAGTTGCCGCCGGTGACCCCCGCGTTAGCCCTGAACAACATTATCAATAGTAAAAGAGTCGTTTAAATGTAATCGTTCAGATGATGTTGTCATTGCCACCAGGTACACGCCTTGTACCGGTCTGACTCACGATGAGCTGCCAATGCTTACGTGCTTGCAGCGTGACAGCAGCTTCTTCGGGCTCGCGGACATCCCGGGGCTTGCTGAGCAGCACTTTTCCTTGGATGGGACACCAGAGCCATCACCCCACTCCTCCGCGCGGACCGAAAAATGCAGCCGACCAACGTTGGCGCGTGCGGGGAGCAGCGGTCGCTCCCTCCTAGGCATCTGCTGGCCTTGGGGCCAGCCAACAGCACACATGACAAGCATAGCTGGCCATCCATCGCGTGCGGCAGACTACGCGGTTCCAGGGCTGGAACTGGTGAGCCTGTTGCCTTTGCCCCGTCGGATGCGCGGGCTGGGCATCCGCTAATATGGCCACGGGAGCGCTGCCGGCAGTCCGACCTGGCGCCCCAGCAATGAGCACTTCAGCACTCTTGAAACACAAAGCCAGCGCTGGCTGCCACTATCTGCAGCTGCCAGGCCGGAGGCTACTGCCAGAGGGCGGCCACGTAAGGACGGCCCTGCCCTGGCGCACGGCAAACCCACCGCCCCTCCCCCACCTCCCCTTACCCCCGCGCAGTGCACGTCATCACACACCTACCTCCTGGACCGGGAGCGGTCCTACCACGCCCGAGCCTAGGGGGGCCACGACGGCGGCGGTGGTGATGGTGGTGGCAGCCAGCTGCCTGCGCGTGGGCCTTTTCGTCACGCGCATCATTGCAGACGAGTGCTCATCAAGAAAGCAGGCAGGCAGGCGAGAGCCCGGATCGTGGAGGCCTATTGCATGGCCGGTTGCATGGTGCACACCAGCGCTCGGGATGCCAGGCGCTGGGTTTTCAGGAGAGGATGGGATGCAGCACCACCAGCACGGCCAGGCAGGCGCCCTCCTCTCGCCTCTCAACGCTGGCCCTGCTGTGGCTGGCAGGCGCCATCCAGCTCTGCTGCGTGCACGCTCAGTGCGACCCGTGTGGGCGCGGTCGCGGTCTTGTATGGGTAGGCGCCAGTGCATTAATTAGATAGGGTACGCTGAGCGTCTGCGCGTGCATGTCTTATGGAGGACTTGAGAGGCTAGATGTGGTGCTGGAGGGCCAGCAGCAGGTCAAGGACAGATGGCAGCCGGTGTTGTTGGTTTGTACAGCTTCGATCCGTATGGGCTTGATACCGAAGCCGTGCAGGCACGTGTGGGTGCGGGGCGGGGCGCCCCTGGGCAGATTGCATGGACTGCATCCCGCGGTGGGGCGGGCGGTGGGGCGGGCGGGGTCGATGGGCTGCATGAGCGTGGCTGCTGGCTGGGGTTTGTGGTCGGTGCGCACCGCATGCTCGACACTTGTTCCCGCGGTGGGTCACTTGTACAGACCACCTGTCGTTGTCGGATTGGGGCAGTGGACTGTGGACGCAAGTCTCCTGTTGTGGGTGATCGGTGCTTAGAGCCTACGGGCCTGTTGCATTCATCCATGTGTTGGTGTGGGTGTGTAGCGGGGAGCAGTTTCGACGCACACATGCGTTTGAAGAGCCCGGGGGCTCGGCTGTTGACCTTGTGTATGATACCAGGAATAAGCCGTTAAGGACCGCAGGGACGAGTACAGAATTGAGGTGGTTGTTTGCCATTTGTAGCTTCCCGATCTCCTGGGCCACAACGCAAGAATTCGGAATCCATTCTTGCGCATACTTGGAACGGCTTGCTCCCTGCGAACAACCATACTAGGAGGGGGGCTTTATGTCCTTGTGAGCATCATCAGTGAACGTCAGTGATGGGGTCAGTACATCGAGGGCGTGCACGTCACGGCGTAATTTTTCGTCACGTTATTGCAACCAACTGTCATGGATGCATGCAGTGCACCAATTGATGCATCTGTCTGTTTTGTGTTTAGGACGGCACATTAACTGGTTGCGCACGTATGTGCCCTTGGGCGTGCACATGTTCATTGGCCGGGAGCAGCAGATGCCCCAATATCATCAGTGTAGTTTGGGGCCTTGATGACCATGTCACCTATCTTCGGGCGCTCGCGTGGACTGGTGGATTGCTTTAGATACGGTAGGCAGTGCTCAGCGGGAAACCCTGTGTACTGACTGGGGGTTGCATCCTTACGGGCCGTACACCTGTGCGCGCCTAGTCCCATTTCTTTCGCATGGCTACGCCTCGTAGGCCTTGGTAAGTGTTTTGTCCTTGGGTGCAAAGGAATACGCGTCGGACATCCGGGCTTGTGGCAGGCCCTGGCAAGCCCAATGATATGTTGCCGTACGGTATGATAGGACCAATAAAATGTTGCTGTACGGTACCGTGAGCCCAATTATATTGTTGCCATAAGGTACGGAGGGGTGGAATTTTGTGGACAACACATGTAACGTGAACCCGCACGCCTGCTCGCTGAAAAGCCTTCCAACACGTGTTCCGCACTGCATCAGACCGAGTGCACACAGGTTCGCCTGCCAAGTATTGCGTCATGGCACAGGTTGAAAGAAACACCACACCACAGACGATAAACCGCTTCGTTGACCTTCGCTGGGCATTCATGACACGTGGCGACATTGCAAGGGTCAGTCAGTGTTACACGGCAAGGGTTTCTCCCTCCGCAAGCGCTACGACCCATGTACGAGCCGGAGGCTCAAGGGCCGACAAACTCATTTCCAAGAATTTGACTTCGTCTCGACCAAATCTTCGATAGTAACTCAGCTAGCTTTGCCTGATTACCTTGCATCATAACTTCACGCATTGTGGCACCTTCACAAATCTCAGCTGCAACCCGCAAGTCAGCGTAAGCAGGGCACTCGAGCAGGACATGTCGCTCGTCCTCAACGACCCCCGTTCCACACACTCTGCAGACTCGCTGCTCCCTGGGCACAGACGCGCACAGCCTGTTTGCTGCCAGAGGCCAGCAGCAGAGCCTAAAACGCATCAACTGCTTATGCTGCGCGGTGGGAATGCCAAACTTGATATGCGGCAGCCAGGACGCCACCGCCGCCCCAAGCGGAACACCACCCATCCAATGCTTGTACATACACATTTTCACACCAGGTTGCCTGCCGTCCGATACACAATCACGGGGATTCTCAACCAGCCTAGTACTGGACCACGCTGCAGATAGCTTCTCACGAAAGGCCGTACAAATACCCGCCAGCGGGAGGGCCGTAGCCCCTCTCCAGCTGGCCAGGGAACTGATGGCCAGGCACAGGGACGGGACGCCAGCCCACACGTCAATGCCCAGGGCATCAAGTACGCCAAACAATAGCCCTACCCAACCGTATTTACGAGCCGGAGGCTCAGGAGCCTGCAACGACCACCAAAGTCTCACCATCCTGCAAGGGTGCCGATACGGTTCGTATGGGTTTCGTTTTTAGACTAGCCAGTATACTGCTACGATCATCCGGCCCCAGCACCACGGTGCCTGCATTTTTGGGTGCAATTCCCTCAAGCACCGTGCAATCAACGCGTTCCAGCCTGTGCACCTATCTAGCCACCAAGCACAGCAGCCAGCAGCACCGCACGGCTCCGCGCCTTGCCCGTAGCCCACGCCACAACCGTAGGCCCCCCTGCCCCGGCGCTGCATTCTCCTAGGCCCAGCCAAGTCCTGCACCGCTCTGCGCAGGTACGCTTCCGCAGGCTACTCGGGCCACGACGCCGTGTCTAACGTGCTGCTCCGCCCTCCCGCACCTTTCACAGTTCCTGCGCGTGAAGCGAACCGTGTGTGTTAGCGCGCGAACGGGCATTTCGTACAACGCGTGACTGTGCAGATTGCCCCGGGTCGTGTTTCGCCGTTACGTGCAAGACCCGCTGCACATGCAACAGCGTGCGGCCAACACGGTCATCACATGCCCTCTGCACTTTTGTAGGGGACGTCTCCGGCGGGAAGCGCCGCTGCCCGCGGACACGAGTACTGTGGGGCGGAGGCCCCCCTTGCCCTGTTGCCAGCGTCTCACACTCACAAACCCCTTTTGCTACCGAGCCCAACACTGTCAGCGTCTCCCATTAACCAACCGCTTTCCCACCGTGCCCAACGCCGGCACCGGCGCACTGCCCTCAAGCAGCAGTGAGCACCAACCCAACACATGTCTAGCCACGCCACACGTGCACGCCGCCTGGCCACCCACCTTGATCCAACGTACCACAGCCTCCAGCGCCACATCCAGCGGCCCCGCCCCGCCGCCCTCGCCCGCGGTCTTGCTGTCCGCGCCCCCTTTCTTCGCACCCGCACCGCGGGCCTGCTTGGCGGCCGCCCCCCTCACCGCCAAGCCGTGGTCCCCGCCCTCCACCTGGTGCACCTGGATTGGGCGATGCAGGGGCAGGACGTTCAGCCACCACCTTCACGTGCCCCCATTCCGCTCGAGCACCCCGCAGACGCAGCACATCCATACGCAACGCACTGTACGGCAAGCCTTTGACGGCGTCCTGGACACCTGCTGTGCATGCAAGCCCAACGGCAAACATGCACGCACATGTAGCATGCTAAGACACCACCAGTGCAGCCAGCGTCCTGCCAAAACACACCGCATCCGCACCTGCACCTGGTCGCTCCTGCCGCCGCTCCGCATGCGGGCCAGCATGGTGTCGAAGTGCGGCTGTGTGCTGAACTCGTCGCGGGTGCCGCGCACGAACAGCACGGGTAGGCGCAGGTCCGCCAAGGGAGTGTCGCGCAGGTCGGCCTGGGGAGGTTGGTCGTTGGGGCGGTTGGGGTAGTTGGGCGGGGGAGGGGATGCCACAGTGCCGCCGTGGGGCTTCCCCTTTCCAAGGAGACCTCAACGTTCCTCCGCACACGGACGGCATCGCAACAGGGCGCATCCTTTGTATGTTGGCCATTCAGCTGAACCAGGGGCTCCCTCGAGTTCCAACTTGGCATGCGGCTACATCCCCCTTTCAAAGCGCGCATGCGCTGTGGGCTACGCACCGTGTTGCCGGGCGGGTGGAGCGGGTAGGACAGCAGCAGCACGCCCACCACCCGGGGGAGCTGCCCCTCCGTCGTCGCTGCCGTCTCGCCCGGGGCCCCAGCCGTGCTGGCCAGCGCACCCTGCCCCCCGCCGCCTTCCTTCGACTGGTCGGAGCTGCCGGCAGCAGCGGTGGCAGGCCCACTGCATGATTGGTTGCTGCGGCGCCCGTCCGTCTTTGTGCCCCCTGCCGCAGTTGGCACTGCTCCTGCCCGCAAGGCAGCAGATGCCTTCGTGGCAGCAGCCCGGGTAGAGCGCCGCAGGGGTGCGAGCTCGTCCGCGTCCTGCTGCAACCCGTCAGCCTCCGTGCCCTTTGCCTCCTCCTTTCCACGTTGCTGCTGCTGCTGCTCCTCCTTAACATCCTGCTGCTTGCCTTCAGCGTTCCCACCGCCCTTGCCTCCGTTCCCCGCCCCTCCCTGTTGGCCGCCCGCGCTGGTCAGCCCATCGCCCACCTCCGCGCCAGCCCCCACCGCCCGGCTCACCCCCTCCTCCTCCCCATGCCCCCCGCCTGTCCGCCGCTTCTTCGCACCACCCTTCTGGCCAGCCTCCGCTTCTTCCTTCCCCTCCTTCTTCTGCTTCTGCTTTCGCTGCTGTTGCTGAGCACGTCCTTTGTGCTGCTTCATCTCCTGCCCGTCCCGCTGCTCCTGACCCCCTGCGCCCCCGCCCTGCTGCAGCCACGCCTCATGCGCCACCTCCATAGCTGCCCGCCCACCCTGCAGGCCACAGGAGCAGCGCTCAACCACAAGCTTCGAGCAGCGCCACGCTCTGTCCCACCACACCAGGCAAGCGCTTGGCCTGCCATCATACCCATGAGGGAGGAGGTATCTGCTGGCCGCAGACAAGCCCCCAAGGCCGCCGCAGGTACGCATGTGCGCACGTGATGTGGGTTTGCTCCCACACGCACGAAGCGCGAAACCACCACAGCGGACCAAGCACGCCTCCAGCATCCTGCCCCCGCCCCGGCCGCCCCTGCCACAGCCACCCACCATGGAGTGCCCAGCGCACACCCAACGCGCAATGCCACGTGTCTCCGGCCACACGCGCTCGGCAGCCTGCAGCACCGCCTGCGGGCCGAGCGAGCGAGCGTGGCGGCCAAAAGCATGTTCAGTAGCACGCCGTTGCTGTATCCTTGTTCCGGCGCTGGTTCAGGGTCTTGCCCGTGGGCATGCGCTGTGCCAGTAGGGCCCGATGCGAGCAACAGGAGTTGGGAGTTGGCCAAATGCCGTGCCCCATGCCGCATTTCACCCACAGCTCATGCGGTGCCCCCATGCACACCGGTGCGGCACGCAACGCCCTGTACGGCGAGCACCACCTCGTCACGTGCGTGGCATGGCCACCTGGCGCACGCCAGGTGGCTGAGTGCTCCTCACCTGCGGCCACGTTATGGCAGCGGCACCCCAGGGAACGCGAAAACGCGTGCATTTACGCACGATGCACGTCGCCTTGCGAGTACGACGCCTCCTGGCAGTACAAAGCCGTGCCTGTATCACCAAGCCACCACCTAGGCTAGACAGTGGCTCAAGGGTAGGACCTCACCTTAAAGGCGGCTACACGCGTGGGCAGGTGGGGTGGCTTGCAGGTGAAGCGGACCACCGCTGCGGCGGCGCCCTCTTCAACCAGGTGCCGCGCCATCCTGCAACACAAATGACGTGGCAGTCGACACCCCCCAAATATTATTACAATCGACAGCGCCGCGCCTTGTTCAGTGGGGCAGCTGGAGCGACAGATTGCTGCGCCACTGGCCTGCTTCGTAGTCCTTGTGGATATGATGCACCCGAGCAGCAAACCGTGTGTGGCCAAGAGGGAAAATCGCAACCAGCAACCACCCTCACCTGACGTTTACGTGCTTTCCTGACGCCTCACACGGTTTCCTCACGCTTTACGCGTACCCTCACCTGGGCAGGTGTCCAGAGTCCATGTCGCCCCCTGCTCCGTGGGCCAACACGACACCAACGAGGGCGCGGCCTGGGCCGTACGGAGGCGTGTGCAGAGCACCGAGGAGAGCAGCGACTGGTGTCACGCGATTGGCGTGGTGAAAAGCATGGAGAGGGATGGACAGGCGGAGCATTCTAGGTCTGGCATTGATCCAACCCGGTAGGGGGGCCTGTCGCGCTGTCGTGCTGCAGCTTGAAGCGTTGGCGCTGCTAGCTGACAGCTACAGTGCCTTTTTTCCGTGCACATAGTGGGACCATGAATACGACTCACCTTGAAAGTTCGGTGTTTTGGACGCATTGGGGGCAAACAACACTTTGACCGGTATCGGGGGCTTGCCGTCCCGAAACGGCACCTCGTGCTCAACTTCGTCGACTCCTGCCATGCTAATACTGTTTGCGTTAGTTGCTTGTATAGCTCGAAGCACGCAGTGAGGGTGAACGCAGAAGAGCCGGGCAGAGAACCGCATAGAACTGTGCTCCGGAACTGCAACGGTCACCGCACAACGGAGGATCGTTGTTCTGCATGTGCGGTGAACACGGAGCCACCGCGCGTGGCGTTTACCTTCAGCTCTGATATACTAGTTTAACGTGTAACCAAGGGGAGGGTTGCATTGCCTTATCCAGTTAGGTCTCGTAAACGACCGAGCTCCTGCAACCCTAACAAGCGCATTCGCAAACAGTACTTGCTCGCTTGATTAGGGGCATGCTCAGCTGTCGGCAAGGCATTCAGCCTCGCGCGGAATGCCGGGCACGAACAAGTGCCCCAGCCACTCCTGGATGCAGCTTCGTGCTGCCATGCCGCCTTCGGCCCCTGAACATCGGTTATGGGGTACATCGACTGGTGCCGCAGCCACAGCAGCCAGCGGAGCCTTGCCTTGCCCCCAGCCCCTGCCGAGAGGTGTTGGTTCACTCGGCCAGTTCGGCTGGCGCTGCAGCACCTGTTCCAGGCGCGGGACCCAACAAGTGAGTGAAGTTCGCTGGCTTCGTTGCATGGAATGGGCGCCAAACGACAAGTATGCGAACGTCCATGCTGCGCTGAGGCTGAGGGTGCATATCCACGTGCTGGGCATGATCTTTCACAGTATGACTAGGGCTGCATTGTAATGTTTTCCCTGGAACTATGAGTAATTAGTTTCCTGGTGTGGCGCAGGAGCGGTAGCCCCGGCTGGCTGCCATGGCTCGTCCTCGGACTGGCGGGGCTCGCGGCTGGCGCCTATCTGATGTCCGAACCCGGTCAGGTGTTCCGGGTGAGCTTAATGGCATAATGGTGTCGTGTCATGGTGGCTGGCTCGTGGTCCCAATGCCCCTTTCCACGTCAACACACATGCAATTCTGCAATTCCGCGCCCTGCGCACACAGGAGGTGGTCGTCAACGGGCCGCTGGGCAAGTCAGGTTTCCTGGCAGCGTTCTCGCTGATCTTTCTGTCAGAGATTGGCGATAAGACGTTCTTCATCGCGGCGCTGCTGGCCATGAAGATTGGCAAGTGGATGTCCTTCATCGGCAGTGTCAGCGCCCTGGCGGTGATGACCGTCATCTCGGTTGGCATCGGAGCCGTCTTCTCGCGAGTGCCCGACGCTCTCAGAAGCTCCATCCCCATCGGCGAGCTGGCAGGGGTGGCCCTGCTGGTGTTCTTCGGTGTCAAAGCGTTGAGGGTGAGCCCCACCGCACAAGTCGGCATCATGGCGTCTTCGCGCTCAGCCTTGAGGCATAACCCGTCCAGGACAAAGCGATTGCATGGCATGGCTCATACGTTTCCGAACTGTTGACAATGATGCACGCGCAGCAAACCGCCTGGCACGGACCCGGGGGTCGGTCTCCTGCGCTGCCTGCACCCCTGTACTCTGGCGTCTGGCCACATGCGCCGCAAGCACCCCACCGTCACCCAGCCCGCTTCCTGCCCGTTTACACCTCTCTCACGCACGTTTGCTCGTGCTACCGCCTGCATCCTGCGCCCCTGGCGCGTAACCCTGATATCTACCATACATTATAACCCTGATATCTACCATACATTATCTACCATACATTTCATGGACCCCGGCCCCCAGGACGGCCTGGCCCGCAGTGAGGACGGCGCGTCGGCCTCTGATGACGAGCTGGCGGATGCTGAGAGCGCTGTGCAGGTAGGGAAGCGGGTTGGGGGTGCGGGCAGGGGCTGGGTGCCGGCTGCAGGCGGGGGCGCGGAGGAGGAAGCGAGGGCACGGGGGACGCAGGGAACCGGGCTGCCACTTGGGACTGCACTTTGCGGACTGCGCACTGGGTAGCGTCATATTGGACTAGGCATACTGGGGTCGGTCTGCCCGGACGGTCAGGGGCAGGGCTGCTGGGTGACTTGACACGAGCCCTGACTGATGAGGCTGGTGGGTATGGCGACAGCATGCTTTTCATGGGGACACCGATGCCGCTGTGCTGGTAGGGTCAGCTCCCGGGGTTGCCGGATTCCGTAGGTCGGGCAAGGAATGGGACATGGGCTGCTCCTAGCATGCGTGTGAGGGCGGGACTCAGCCGTGCGGGGCTGGGCTGCAGCAGCCGGCTTGGGGAAAGGTAACTGAGGGCAGGAGCGGAAGTGCATCGCGTGGGCCGTGGAGTGCTGCGGTGCGCTGATGCAACGACGTGTTGTGCACATTACACTATTCATGCGTCGTTCTTAGTGGGCCTAATGGGGACGAGTACAGTTCGTATGGTCACACCACCTGGGCTGTAACACAAAATGCTGAGAAAACGCAGATTGGGGGCAACCGCACAGTGCAGTGAAACTCCCCTTGAAACGGAGTCAAGGCAGAGCCGCTACGAGCGAGGAGAGGCACTGCAAGGGAACCTTGAGACCAGAGCAGGCAATATGAAACCCACTGCGGGCGGCCTGGCGGAAGCTGAGGATGCAGCATGGTTAGTTGAATGGTCAGGGTTTCGACGCTGCTGGTGGACTGAGGGGCAGGCCGCCTACCGTACGCGGCTTGCCACGGGTGCCAGCGTTGCACGGGAGGCTGGGCGCAATGCACAGGCAGCAGCACGCGCGGCAGTCCACAGGGGTGCCACCAACGCGCCGTGCCTTGTCGCTGATGTGCCCCGCCCCGCAGAGTGTGGAGGGCGGCGCCCGGCCCTCCGCGCTGGCTGTGTTCCTGGAGGTGGCCACCCTCATCTTCCTGGCGGAGTGGGGGGACAGGTGGGGACGTGGAGGAGGGGGCATGGAGGAGGGGGCATGGAGGGGGGACGTGGAGGAGGGGGCATGGAGGTGCCATGTGGTACCATACTGGCCACACAGGAAGGGGGACAGAGGTCTAGCATCGTGTGCGTGTGTGCATTCAACAGCACCAGAGTTGCTGCAGAGCACTGAAGCCTTGGGCGTGTTGGACTGAAAAGCTGCAGGCGGCACGGGGCTATGAGGCAGGGGGGCTGACGATGTTCACCAATGTTCGGCACGGTTCCTGCAACCAGCATGGGGCAGCCAGCATGGGGTTACAACCAGCATGTGGGCACCTCACCGCCGATGTGGGTTACACATCGGCTCTGGCGGTGGGGCTCGCAGGCAGGGACCAGCAGCTGTCATTGCTCGCGCACCTGCAACGGGGCAGGCCGTTGGGCTGACGCCTTTTCTCCGAATGTCTTCGCACCTGATTGCATAGCATTTCTGGTCAAGGGATTGTCCTGGGCTGGGCCTACGGTATCACATGATCACGGGGCCTGTTGGGCCTCACCGTTGCCCTCCTCATCCAACGATGCACTCTGACACCCATCGCCCCCAGGTCCATGCTGGCCACCATTGCGCTGGGCGCGGCGCAGAACCCCGTGGGGGTGGCGGTGGGCGCCATCGCGGGGCACTCGATCGCGACGGGCATTGCCGTGCTGGGCGGGGCCATCGCCTCCAAGTACATCAGCGAGAAGACAGTAAACGTGGTCAGCGGGCTGCTGTTCCTGCTCTTCGCCGGCGCTACAGCCTTCAGCATGCTGTGAGGAAGCTGTCGGAAGCTGCCAGGAGCTCAGGTCGCACGCTCATGAAAGCGGGTTTTCGAAAGTGGTCACTGCGTGCCGGGTGCAGGAGCGCGAATGGTGAACGGGTGCGTGAGAGCGGGAGCGGGGTGGGGATACCTAGGGAGGGGAGTTGAAAGGCAGGGGGCCGGTGGGTTGTGCACCGTTTGGGATGGGAAGTGGTGCGCGTGTGCTGAGGTGCGGCGGGTGTGGGTGTTGGGATGGTGTACACGGACCATGCATCAATTTGCAACGGAGGCGTGGGTGACGAGGAGTGCATAGTGCAGGTGAAGCTGAGGGGTGGGTGTACGGCCGGGCGCGGGCGGTGTGTGTCGCAGCGGCACTGTCGTACTGTTGTACAAGACTCTGTGTACAGCGATGGCTTGATGGTTGCGTGGACTCGTACAGCGGCCTGTCCGGCGGTGGGACTCGTGGTGTGTGGGCGCGTGAGAGGACGTGATGCGACCATGGCGGTGGGTGCGAGCGTGTGGGTAGTGCCGAGCGAGATCGCAACTCGGGACACGTGGCAGGTGGCGCGTGAGGGCACGCATGACTCCGGATCGCGCCGTGGTGGCAACACAGTGGTGTGCATGATGAAGCCAGCGGGCTGTGAGGGAACGTCGGTGTGGGTCGCAAGCGCTGGCATGAGCAGGCGCGTGAGCGGCGGAGGACTAAGGCAGGTGTGCTGTGGTATCCGGTCGCGAGTGGTTGTATAATACGAGGTAGCAGTGGCGGATCAAGAGAAGCGGGCGTGCAAGGTGGCAATGAGTGCTGGGAAAACTGCCGGAAGTGATTGCGACGCCAATGTAAATCAACCTGTGCACGAGGCAACTCCGCGCCGATTTCATGGTAGATCGTCATGCTGTTGACGCCGGACATGAATATGGGGGCGGGGGCCCGGGCTCAAGGGGCCTGAACTCCCCCACCAGCCACCACCACAGCAGCCGTTCGTACAGCACGACTTTGCATCGATGCCCTCGACCCCTGCACTCCGCGCCGTCCCACGCAGACGCTGCAGGCCGTACCATGGGAGACAGGGAGAGGCACCCAGACTCCGGCCTTGGGCCAGGCCGTGGTGCTGCATTGCAACGCGGCGGTAGAAGGCTGAGCGTGAAGCGGGCTAGTTAGAACAGCTCAGGTGTGTTCCCAGGGTCATTCAGCCAGACGCGCAGTCCGGCACCAGGCACCAATTGCTCCAATGCCACTGAGCCCGTGGTCAGTGCCCTTCCCCTGCCACCGTGGGCTGCCACCCAATGCCACCTTTTCATCATCCGCAACTGCGCCACCGGCAGCTGCTGTACCCTCTTCTCGGCTCAGTAATGTGGTTGTTTCGTACGGGCGGTGGCTGCTCTTGCTATGGTTGTTGCCTCAAGGCACGGCTGGGCTGCACGTGGCAGGTCCATAGGGGATAAACCGCGGCGACCCAGGCGCGTGCGAGATATCGCGTGTGAAATATAATATGTCTATCGTTCTATGTAATATATTCTGCATGGTCACCTGCACAGGCAAACACCTGAACTTAAGTGCACGGTGCCGACATCGTCTCCTGCCTTTCCGACAATGGGTTGCTGGTTCCCAAGCAAGCGCACGAAGCAGGTAGTCGATGAGGTGGTTTTGCAGAATTGAGGGTCCTACCAGGCACCGTGAGCTCGCCGGGCACGACGATTCCGCGGTCGGCACCAGCAGTTGGTCGCCAGCAGGCGAGGCGAAGCCCCTGAGGAGAGTCCCAACAGCTCCAGCAGTACTATGCGGCGCATCACGCGGAGCCGCGCGCGGGCCACCGCGCAAAGCACACCGCCCAGGGTTTGCCTGGAGTTCCTCCCAGCCCAAGACCCAGCTGCGTCCAGGCGCGCCGTTGTCCCTGCCGGCCGGGAGCTGCCCACGGATCTCTTAATCCGCGTGCTGGAGCTGCTGCCGCCAAACGAGCAGGCCCTCAGCGGCCGCCTGGCCTGCAAAAACGCCGCCCGGCGCCTCAGCACGCCCCGCCACCGCACTGTACGCTGCGGCCAGCCGCTGCCCGAGCACACCGCAGACCAGTGCTGGCAGCGGCAGTTGTTGGCGCAAGGGAGATACATGGGTTTCAAGCACAAGCTGCAGCTCCTGTCCACGGCGGCCGCCAGCGGCTGCGAGGCCAATGTGCGCCTGGCGTGGGGGGTGCTGCAGCCTTGCCTGTTCCCGGAGATGGTGTCAGGGCCAGCGGGCATCCAGTACCCGTACGGGGCCTACCCCGACATGGACGATCCCGGCACTGCAGCTGCCAAGGCCGGCCACACAGGCATAGTAGCCTGGCTGGCGGCCCACGGCTGCCCGCTGGACATTGAGCGGGTGCTGCAGGCGGCAGCATCGCACAGCACGCTGGAGGTCCTGCAGGCCGTGTGGGGGCTGCTGACCAAAACCAACAGCCGAGGCCTTGATGACCTGCAAATGCAGGTCGCGTACTGTGCCGCGCGGTCCCGCACCCCAGATGCCTGCGCCAAGGTGTGCTGGCTGCTGGACGGGCACGGGGGCACGCCGAGCGCCACGCTGACCAACGTTCTCACCTTTGCGGCCGACGCGGGCCGCTTCGACATTGTGCGGCACTTGCTGGACACGAGACCGGGGCACGTGTTGAACGATTTCTGGGGCCGGCAGCTCCTGCAAGGCGCTCTGCAGCACGCGGACGTTGCAGTGGCGGACTGGCTGGTGGACGACAGGGGCGTGGATCTGCCCACGGACGGGGCAGACACCGGTGCAATGTGGCTGTGGGAGGCGGCGGCTAGGGGCGGCACGGCAGACGCGCTCAGGTGGCTGATGGATCGAGGGGTGCCGCAGCAAGGGTACGGCCTTGCGGCAGCCGTCCACGCGGGCCGGCAGGAGACTGTGTGCTTTCTGCTTGAGGAGTGCGGTCTGCAGGAGGAGCCGTGGCTGCTGTACTTTGCTGTGTGCACGGGCAGCGTGGACCTGGTTGCGTGGCTGTGGCAGCGGCGGCGCCAGGAGCTGTCGCCAAGCCTGTACTCGGCCGCCGCCCAGTGTGGAAGCGTGGCGATGGTGGAGTGGCTGATGCAGGAGGCGGGCTGCCCAGTGGAACCAGATACTCCCCTTTCCGTGCTGTGCGGGTGGCCAAGGAGCCGACCTGGCAGTGGCAGCAGCAGCACCAGCGGCGGCGGCAGCGGCGACAGCAGTGATGGAGGCAGGAGTGATGGCAACGCGGGCGCAGCTGGCGGCGGCGCCACGGGCTTGCTGCGGGCGCTGCAGCTGCTGGCGGAGGCAGGGTGCCGGCTGGAGAGGCTGAGCGAAGGCGCGCTGGAGCGGGTGGCGATTCACGGGGACATAGATCTGGCGCAGTGGGTTGTGCAGCAGGCGGGTGGCGGCCGCTGGCGTGAGCACATCACGCAGTACATTGTGAGGTACTGGCCGGAGGGCGGGGCGCCGGGCTCGCAGCTGTGCGACGCCGTGCGCATGGTGTTGGAGGCCGGGGGTTCCCCTGGCAGCTGCAGGGAGGTGCAGCAGGCAGCCAGGCGGGGGGACCTGGAGGCACTGCGGCTGCTGCATGGGCAGGGGGCTGCGGTTGGGGCGCGAGGTGTGGGTGGCGGCGGCGGAGGGCGGCTGCGAGGCGGTGCTGGAGTGGCTGGCGGCTGAGGGCTGCCGTGTGGGTGTGGGTGTGGGGCAGGACCCGTACCTTGCCGCGGGGCTGCGAGGGGACCGGGGCGCGCTGTGCGTCCTGCGGCGCCTGGGCTTGCCGTGGGCCCACCGCGGGGTGCTGCGGGCAGCGATGGACAGGGGCGTGGCGCCGCCGGTGGTGCGGTGGATGGTGGAGGCGGGGGTGCCGTGGGACGGGCCGGCAGTGGCGAGGGCTGCGGAGGCGGCACGGGGGCGGGGGTCGCAGTACAGGGCGGCGGCTGCGTGGCTGCAGCAGCAGGTGGCGGCAAGCCGCGGGGCGGGTGGGGCGGGGTCCGGCGGCGGCGTGAGCAGGAGCAGCAAGAGAAGACGCAAGCTGTACTCCTAGCAGTACAGATAGTGTTGCGCTGGGCTGGCTTCCTGCGTGCATAGTACGGCACCCGCATTGTCGACTACTGACTGACACTAGGTGCACTTGGAACATATCGGGTACGGAGAGAGTAGATCTTCAGCGGGGTCCACGTTGCTGGGTTGGAAGTACCGTACTAGAGACGGCAGCAGCCGCCTGAATGGTGCGCTGTGACGGCAGCACGGGACACCGCTTGTTGTTACTGGACGTTGCAGCGCCCACTTCAAAATGCAGCTTGGCCAGCATGTGCTCAGCTTCACCGCATCACTGGCTTGTCCCAGCCCTAATGGAGCTTACTGGTGTTACCGATACCCGCAATCCTTGTGATATTGAAAGTTGGGCTGGTTGTGCGGCAAATCGGACAGGTGGTCAGCGTCTGCTTAGGTGCGCCAGCACCGTGGGAAACTTGGTGGTCAGCACTTACTCGGGTTGGGTACTAATAAGTAGGAGCATGTGTCGGTGGTACTGTGCTTGGGACAAAAGGTTGCACTTTTATGCATGTGTCTTGTGATGCGGAAGGCTGGATGCCGCACCCCGTTTGGGGCACCTTCAGCCGTAAAGTGCTGAAGCCGCGATGGATACCGATACGCACGTTGGGTGCTTGGGTCGTGTTGACCACGCAAAGGGTGTGTCCAGGCAGGCCCAGGCCCGTGCTTAGGCTGGTGTCCTGCTGTTGAGGCGCTTGTTGCTTGGTCGCATGCCTGAGAGCATCGCTTTGTCCATGCGTTGATGTCCCGTGCCCGTACTAATCCTTGGTACCATACTGAAGCGTCCCAACGCGTGCCTCAGATCATGTGGAATAAGCGCACGAGGCAAGCCGCATATCTCATGATTACATGACAGTTGACAGCCTGTGGCCTCTTTAATCGGAAAGCACCTTTGACACAACACAAGGCATGCTCCCCTGGAAGGCGTGCGACGCCACAACGCCCACTGCAAAAATCCACGGGGTACCCACGCCCTTACCAGGCCAACCCTCCTCCACACCAGCCTTAACAAGGGGCTGCTGGGGCCATTCGTCATGGGTCCAAGCTTACCCTCATGCTAGACAAAAGGGCTCGGTGGCGCCACCGCACGATTGCATGCATGTGGCTCACGACGCCCGACTTCGCGCAATTGCACCGTCGCCAAGTGGGCCTTCCTTCCCTGCGACAGGCCATAAAACAACGTAGCGGACCTACAGGGCTGGCCCTCGCCTAGAAGCGTGCACCAGCAGCACAGCCCCGACCCAGCCCACGTGCGCATCTTGTCCCTCTCACCGCTACATCAAGTCGTCACAACACTTCTTTCCACACTAACCCTCTCCCCTGACGCCTTCCACGTCCCCACTGCACCACCATGTTCATCCCGCCAGCGACACCATGCACCACTGGGTACCGGCAGCAGCAACATCCCGGACCCTGTCAGCCCTCTCCTCCCTCTCCAACGCCCGACACCCCTTGCTACCGCGAGACTGCCTGCTCTCAGCTGGCAGCAACCAGTTTCCTGCTCCTCCCGCTTAGTTGCGGGCAGAGGGCAGCAGCAGGCGGTCCATGGGCACGCCGCGCGCCTTGGACACCTCTTGGAGGGTGCGCAGCTGCTCCAGCGCCTTGATGGTGCAGCGCGCGTTGTTCAGCAGGCTGCGGCAGCCGAGGCGCTTGGCCAGCACGTTCTGCACACCCGCCAGCTCCAGCACGGAGCGGATCGAGCTGCCAGCCAGCACACCGGTACCGTCGGCGGCGGGCAGCACCACGCAGCGCGCGGCGTTGAACTTGGCCTCCACGCGGTGCGGGATGGTGCCGGCGCCGACCAGGGGCACCTACGGGGAGGGGGGACAACAGCATGGGGGTAAACGGGGCACGGAGAGCGCACGGGCGATATGGTACAATTTCAAGGCGACCCATTACACAGGCCGTCTTCCATTACACAGGCCGTCTTCCTAAGAGCCGTCCCACACAGCAACGCAGTACTGAGGCAACAGCCTGCGGCCTCCGTGCGAGTCTCGGGGCCCAACCCTGCGCGGAGGGGTCGCCTAACCTTCCCGCAAGCATACCCCCGTTGCCCGCCTGCTTACCCGCACAACGTTCTTCTTGGCGTCCACCAGCGCGCGCTTGACGGCGGTTGCGATCTCGCGGCCAGCCTGGCAGCCCACGCCCACCAGGCCGTTGCCGTTGCCCACGATGGCGGTGCAGCGGAAGCCCATCAGCTTGCCACCCTTGACCACCTGCAGGAGGAACGCAACAGCAGGAAGACGTGAGCCGTCAACACAGGTCCGCTCCCGCGTCCACCGTAAGCCACCGCATGCCTTCAGTTCCCCCGTACACCTCCCCGCTCCGCCCTGCTCTGCATCGCCGTGCAGGCCCCAACACCATTCCAGCAGCTCCCTGTCTCCAGCCCCCACAGCGCGCACCGTGGCAACGCGTATGCACCTCCGCTGCCTTCCCTTCCCTTCGACCACCATCCCCAGGCCACCCACACTCCCTCAAGCTACGCCCTGCCCACCTTGGTGACACGGTTCAGCTCCATGATGCGCTCCTGCCAGTTCTCGTCGTCGTCGTCGAACTCGGCAGCCTCCGCCTCCAGGTCCTCCATGTCGTCGGGCATCAGCAGCTCCGTCTCCACATCCTCCCAGTCGGCGTCCTCGTCCAGCACGTCAGGGGAGGCCTCGCCCTTCAGCACCTGCGGATCCAAGGCGCCATGCAAGGAGGGGGATCATGACTTCAGGAGTGCACAGCGGTGTGGGAACAAGCGCAGGAAGTCAGCGCTGCACCTGAGTTGCACCTGAGTGATATCCTGACACAACTGTGACAGCTTTTATCAATTTAATGGTCTCACCAGCACGTGAAGCTCGGCTGGGAACGTCAAAGCAACCCATCAGCATGGCCAGCGCTGTCACCCATAGCACTTGATCCACCGCATCAACCGCACTTCCCCTCCATAAACCCTCCGCTGCCCCCATGCCCGCCCATCCCGCCCCCAACCAGCCCGCACTGCCGCCCACCTGGGCCGCCAGCGCCGCCTTGCGCTGCTCCTCCACCTCGATGAAGGTCTCGCCGGCCGACAGGTACTGGTTGAGCACCTCCAGCTCCTCCTCGGGGGGCACCTCCAGGGAGGCGTCGGGCATGGAGCGCAGCGCGGCCAGCTCCATGCGGAACTCCTCCAGGTCCTCAACCTCCTCCAGGTCGTCCTGGGAAGGCGGATGCGTGCGGCCAGGCGAAGAGTCAAATGCAAGGAGTCAGGCAGTGCTAGGAGTCAGGTGATATGGGGCACGTTGAGCGCGCATCGAGTGACAAGGCATGGGGAATGCGTGCAACGCGACGGGGCATAGGGGGCAGGGCGCTGGGTACTCGGGGCAATGAACAGGGTCGAACAGGGTATGTGGGGGTTGTGGTGATGGCGAGTTAAGGGATAGCGTGCAGGGGCTGGAGCAGCGTTGCGGCAACTGTAGCTTCATGCCGTGCTGGGGAGGGCTCTCGAAGGCAAGAACGTGCATGCCGCCGGGAAAGGCTTCCACGTTGCATGGCTGCCGTGTAAACAACCCTAGCAACGCCAGCGCCTCGGAGCTGCTGAGCTCACACAGACGGGACTGCAACCCAGATGGCCCCAGCTGGCAGGGTGTCTCGCTGTTGAGCTGCTGCCGCTGCGCTGGCAACCAGGCCCTGTATCGCACGCCGCTTACGGCTGACTGCCGAGCCGGTACCCTTGGCCAAGCGAAAGGCTGCAGCATGCCCCCGTTCTGCAACGCCAATTCTGCAGCCGCCAGCAGCACACGTTGGCCGCTGACATCCGATTCCCCGCCTGTATCGCCGCCTCCGCCAACCCATCCGCCCAGCAACCCCACGCTGCTGCTGCCGCCGCTGCCGCCTTGGCTCCAGCTGGTGCTTGCTGTCCGATCGTCATATACTCATCTTCACGTGTCTCACCTCGACGGCCTCGATGGCCAGGTCGGCCTCCGACAGGGCCTTCACCTCCGGCTCAGTGAGGTCCACGTCGTCCATGGTCACCTCGGGCTCGCTGGACGCGTCCACCAGCTGCAGAGGCTCGTCGGCGAACATCTCCTTGATCTGGGGCCCGGGAAGCGAGAGGGAAAGGAGACACACTGACCGAAGGAGACAAGAGGCGGAGGACTGGGCCCCGCACACGTGTGGCTGTTGTGAGGTGTTGCAAGAGAGCCCGGGTTCGGCCCGCGAGCTGGAGCATTTCATTGGCGGAGTGCCTAAATTGTGCTTTTCGAACGTTGGTTGTGCACATCCCGCAGATGCAAGCATACCAGCGAAGCCCGAGCGAGAGCACCATTCCGCGTTTCCGCTCCGGCCCACTGCCCCCAGAACCCATTAAAATGAAATTATATCCGGCAGTGATTAATTGAAGTCAATCGAGTCGCGCGCACCTGGTCCTCAGACAGCTCGACGCCCTGAGCGGTCTGCAGGGTGGCAATGTAGTTCGACACGGCCTCCTCAGACATGTCCAGGCCATCGTCAACGATCTCCGCGATGTTCTCCAGGCCAGACAGGTCCAGCTCGGGAGGCGTCAGGTCCTCCGCGAGCAGAGCGTCAACGCGGGCCACGTCGCTGTCCGCCAGGGGAGTGAACTCCGGCAGGGCCAGCACCTCCTCCACGTTGTCCGGCACAGCCTTAACCTCAGTCTCCAGGTCAAAGTCGTCCAGCAGGAACTCAATGGTCTCGCGGGTCTCCGCGTCGATTTCCTGCAGGTTAGCGCCGCGCAGGTCCGCGAAGACCTCCTCGTCGGTAGGCAGAGCGGCCATGACATTGGCAGCAATGCTCTTGTTGCTGGCCGAGGCGTAAGCAGCCAGCTCGTCCTCATCGTCGTCCACCATATCGGACATCCAGTCCCACACGGCCGGGCCGACCGTCTTGTAGGTGCTCTCCACCTCCTGGTCCAGGCCGGTCTCCTGCAGCTCAGCATCCAGGACCATCTGCTCCTCGATCTGCTTGAGCTTGTCGGCCTCCTTGGCAGCGGCAATCTCGTCCGAGTCGATGCCCTCAGCATCGTCGTCGCCGCCGCGCTGACGACCCTGGCGCTGCTTAGGGGCAGCCTCCGGGATACCAGCAGCAATGAACTCATCGTCATAGGCCTCGTTGTTGTCCATGTCATCGAAGAAGGCGGCGTCCTCAATGCCGAACAGGTTCTCCACAAACTCATTGTTCACGTCGCCAGGGGCCTCGCCCTCGCCCTCGTAGAAACGCAGGGCAGCCTCCACATCGCTGGCAGTGTACTCGTTGCCCTTCTTAGCGTCCGTGAAGCTGAACTCGAACGCCTCCTCAACCACGGCCTCAGGCTCGGCCGCGCGGGCGACCACCAGCTGCTGCTGCTGACGGGGAGCACCCAGCACGCTGCGAGTAGCGCGAGTGAAGGGACGAATACGCAGGCTAGAGATAGCACCAGCCGCGACCTTCTGAGGCCGAGTAGTGGAGGCGCGCTGCGTGGCATTCATTGTAGCGGCCATTTTTTCACGGCGGCGTGTAGGGTACTGTAACCCCCGCCAACCTAAGTGTTCCTAGGCGGGTACTGAAAAGGGAAGTGCACACGCGCGGAGGCAGCCTTGGTGGTCGGGACTCTTGTGGTTCGTCGTCTGCAAGTCCGTACAGCGGTCCCTTAATCATAGTCCACAACCTCGCCACAGGCCACTGACCTACACAATAAGTATCGTAACTTGTATGATCATATAAGCTAGTATTCAGTCGACCGCATTCCGCGTAACATGCTGCTGAGCAGCATCGGGGCCCGAGGCCTCTGCGCCCAGCCCCGCACCTCACACGGAATTGGTGCAACTTGGACATCCGTGAGGCCATTCAAAAATGGCATTCACCGGGCGGCACTTCGCGTCGTGAATGTGCAGGTGGATGGGTGCTTAGGGGAGGGGTAGCTTGAAAGCCCCCGGGGGGAAGCGTACTTCCGAGACACAGTTTACGGCACCCGAGAAGCACTCACAGATGAAGCCTAAGGAATATGCAAGGCAGTGCCATACATGTGTGTATGGGCCGCAGTGCGGCGAGGCGTGGCACCCACCTCGCCCTGACCCCTGCCTCCTGTGCCCACGCTCCTTCCTGCCCATGACGCCCTCCGCTGCCGCAGTCCTCCCCTAACCCCCCTGGATCCAAGCCCGCCAAGGACCCCAAGGAGGTCCGGCAGGACGCCATTCGGGGGTGCAAGACGGTCATGGCAGAGCTCCAGGGTGGGGCAAGGGGCTGGCGCGAGGGCGTTGTGGGGGAGGCGGGCCAGTGGGCCCACGTGCACAGCTGGATAGGCTTTCTCGGGCCTTCCGTGCCGAGTGTCAGCAGCATCCCGCTGCCTCCTGTGCGCTGCACATACCAACAAGGGTGGAGCGCCCGGAGTTGGACTTCCTGTGGCACGTGTTTCGTTGCATTGCACGGTTAAGGGTGCAGGCCCGCAGGCCCGCACCCAGTCCTTCCGCAATGTGGTACACTGTGCTTGTAGATGCCAAGGCACATCCTTGCCGGGGGCAACACTGGCTGCGTGCTGTGCCCCACCCCTGCCGCCAGGCCTGGACTTCGGCCGTGCCGACGTTCGCGGCTACTTCCAGTTTGTGGTCAAGCCGCCCGCCGGGGTGGCTAAGGACTTTGACCTCAGCAGGCCACGGGTACGGGGGCTTAGGCGTTCCGCGTAAACGCGAAGAAACCGTGTGAGGGTTGCAGCATGGAGGAAGCTGGGGGCTGCGGGGTGCTGTGGCGGAAGAATGCGCCTGATGGTGTAATCGACACGTTGTGTGACACTCCAGGCGGTGTGGCGACAGGAGCCCACGGTGTCGTGGTGCAAGATGGTGCGGATTGCGGCGGTGGTGCAAGTGGTGTAGAGGGCAGGGAGGGCGGCGTGCAGCGGACGGAGGGCCAGGACATGCCCGCATACACCGTATGAATGAGGCAGGGCGCGGGGTGGATGTCTGTATCGTGTGTGGTACTGAGAGGTACAGGCGCAGGGGCGACCGCGGCCTTACTTCGGTCCTCGGCGCTGCCGTGCTGTGGGACTCTTGGGCACATTCCTTGCAACGGGTTTTTGCACATGGCTATCGTGGACGGTATGGCGGTAACCTTCGGGGTGCGGTGCCCCGTGTGCGGAAAGGTGGACATCGTACGGACTGCGTGTCCGTTGCACCAAGCCGTGTCGCAAGGCAGCGTTACGGCGTCAGCCCCCCACAGTGCAGCCCCCCTCCATACGCGTATGCGGGGGCGTGATCCAGTGCTGCACTGTCGGCGAGAGCCCAGGGTTCATGGACGGGATCGTGCTTCGCAGCTGGACCACTGCCGGAGTGTGCTTTGGGCGCTTGAGGCTCTGGCGGGTTGTTCCGACCTCGGTATATGTACCAGTCTGATACCACCTCGGTATATGTATGACCTGTGATCTGTGCCTTGCACTGACCCGTCCCGCCGTGCGCTGCCCTGTCGGTGTCCAATCCACATCCAGGCTGTGGTGGAGCTGCTGTTGAGCGGCAAGGAGGAGGCCATCGAGGACGTTGAGGCACTCAAGGTGAGCGCAGGCAAAAGAGGCACGTGCAGCAATCTGTTACCGTACTCAGGCAACCACTCTGCCCCTAGCGCTGCCTGCACTGCAACGTCATCGCCCTACGATTTGGGCGCTGGCCAGGCATAGCATCCCACCGACAGGGTAGTAGTGTGACAGGTGTGCAAGTAGCTGTGCCCTCACCTTCTCCCGCCCTCCGCACCCCCACCCCCACCCTATCGCCACCCCCACAGGTGGCTCAGGCCATGCTGAGCGACGTGTGGCGGTGGCGGCGGCGCGGCGGCGGCATGGACGACGAGACGGACCGGCCCAACTACGCAGTGGCGCTGGAGGAGCTGCAGGTGCGCGTGTGTATGAAGGGTGGGAGGAGAGGGGCTTGGCGGTGCCGAGATGAACCAGCCGGTGGCGCTGGTGGTAGGCTAAGGTAGCGAACTGCGTGGGCATTGGATCATGAGCCCGATCAAATCACTGGTGATGGCGTTGAGGAGGACCTGCAGGCGCGACGGGACGGGCACTTTGGGTGCTTGGGAAAGTGGGGGTCCTACGCAAGGGGCCGAGACGTGGAGGACTGTGTCCTGTTGCGTGTGCGGTAGGGCTCAGGTTTCGCACGCTTTAGCAGCTGCAACCTTAGCCAGGTGCAACCTTGCCGCAGCTTGCATGCATCCTCCTAGGACCCCCTGGCCGACTCCCGCCTCCCTGCCTCCCCACCCCTGCGCCCACGTGCCCTCAGGCCGTGGCCCCCGAGCAGATCGACCGCATCACGTCCTCGCTGGTAGGTCATGCTCCCGTGTCGTACCGTGTACGGCACATGCCGACATGCGTCAGGACGGCGCACATGCCGTACAGCCGGGCCGCCGTGGGCTGTCACAGCTCGGCGGGCGTCACTGCTTTGACATTGCTGCTGTGGTTCACAAAGCGGTCAGGTGTGCAGCAGATGCCACTGTTGAGACGGGCTGTGCCCCACCGTGTCACTCCATGCCATGTACCAGAGAGTGTGGTAACCGTGTGCGCGAAGGAGCAGCGCCCTGCCTCGTCACGCTGGTCCATGCAACAGTAGATAACGGTCTGCATGGTGAGGGTAACGCCCCGCACAGGTCCACCCATATGTCCTTCTCATCCGTCCGGGACGTCGGCGATGTTGCGCTCCCCCCACTCCCCCAGTCCCCCCACTCCCCCACTCCCCCAGTCCCCCACTCCCCCACTCCCCCTCCCCCAGTCCCCTGTGTTTTGTACTGGTGCTTGCCGACTCGGCTTTGTGTCCTCTGTCCGCAGCTGGACAACCTGCCCATCAGCGAGCAGGAGAAGCGCGAGATGAGCGGCTCCGTGCAGCAGTGAGTACCGAGTGCGGTGCGGGTTGCAGGCAACATGATCCTGCTGTAGGCACAGGCAAACTCGATAAGGAGACAGGGTATATCATGGCAGAGCAAGCAGGTGCCAGGTGCCAGGTCGGTTGCAGAGATCACTGCTGTCGATGAGCGGCTCCGTGCAGCAGTGTGTTGTGGGGCAGAGGGTCGGGGCTTTGGGGTGACAGTAACAGGGGAGCCCCCAGGGCCATTC
Organism: Chlamydomonas sp. KOR1; assembly: GCA_036984285.1. Taxonomy (NCBI): domain Eukaryota; kingdom Viridiplantae; phylum Chlorophyta; class Chlorophyceae; order Chlamydomonadales; family Chlamydomonadaceae; genus Chlamydomonas; species Chlamydomonas sp. KOR1. Next base: position 374,838 of record BQMZ01000388.1, on the reverse strand, counting down.
GGCAGAGGTGCGTACGTGACCATGAAGCGTGTTGGCTCCCCAGCAGGCAGCGCGCTCCGCTCGCAGTGCATGGGCAGCACTGTGTGTGGGGCGGGCTGGCAACCTCGTGTTTGCACTTGGCAGACGTCCTTATACACCTGCCGTACACGTGTACCGTTTGGTGACATGGCGGGGTAGCATTGAGTACCGGTTCCCGTCTGAGCGCGCGACACCTGCGCCAATCCCGCGCACCATGGACGGAGCACTCGGTCAGGCTGCTCAGCTGCGCCCTGAATGCATTCGCGACGGTGCCTCGCACGTTCCCTGTCCAGCTGTCGCTTCATGCTACGCCTCAACACCATATCACGCGCCTGCCTTCTATCCTAGCGAACAAGCCAAAACGTCAACTGTCGCGCTCCACTTGTAGCCAGTGCCATTCTCTCAACTCATGAACCCGCCCCTACCACTCCCACCTGCCAACCCTCGCCCCCTCACCCCTCGCCCCGTCACCCCTGACCCCCAGGGCTGCCATGGCTGGCATCAACGGCGCTGTGTGGGGCAGCCTGGCCGCCTGCCTGCTGTTCCTGCTGATCTTCAACTTCGCGCGCGGGGCGTGAGCCGTGAGGGGCAGAAGGCCGGGGCATGGCATGGCATGGCATGGAGGCGTAAGCGTGGGGCGTTCCGTCAGCCCAGCAGCATGGAATGCAGTTCGCAAGTAGTCTGCCAAGTGGTCAAGCGGTCGCATGTTGCACTCAGGCTGTACGTATTGCAAAGAACGGCCGTGCGGCAGCTCGCCTGCCGCACCGTCGATGGTCCTGCACTGTGTCCACACGTGCTTCGGTGGCACGGGAGCTGGGTGGGGGGCTGGAGGCGACAAGATGGCAAGGGCTGTTGTCACTTTGCTACTCCTAGTTGTGGAGAGCGTGCCTGAACACTTTGGGACTGTTGGCCAGGGCCCTGTATTACACCAGTTTTGTGGCCTTGTTTGTGAGTAGACAGTTTGTCGTCACGTTTCTGGTGCTTGTCACGTGGACTACATGAATCGCTTGTTGTGGCGCATGTTGCCTACCGGTTGCCTACCGGTATGCCACCTTGCCCCTATCTAGGGGCCTCCACGTGTGTATGGTCCTACAAAGGATCCGAGGTGTTTGTCTGTTTGGTGATTCAGGCATGGCGTTCCTCAGAAAACATCTGGATTTGGTTGTGTGGCATAAGGCATTCTTAGCTGCGGTCCGTCAAGGCCTGTTCAAGACGCTGGATTGTAACACAAAACGCCCCAAAAATGCTGGAGGGCAGGACTCAAGAGAGAGGCAGGAGAGCTCCCTTGGAAAGCGGTGTTTCCTCCAGCACGAATTGATGTCACGCTGGGGGCCACTCGACACTCTCGGCAGTTACACCGGCACTGCCGTCCGTACCAAAGCAGCAACCTTCTGTGTTTATGGGGATGAGCCTGGCCTGTGACAGGTAACTTTCCGCCTTCCACTCGGTTCCCTCGCCAGCAGAAGCAGCAGAACGGGAAAGCCACACGACGCCCCAATTACATTCAACATTGACCACAGAAGTACGGTAACCCAGCACGCGCTGCTCTCCGGGACGGGCCAGCACCCTACCCGACCCAACGTGCCCTTCCTTATCCGCCCACCTATTTGGCACCCTGTGACCGGCGTGACCGTGTACGACACGCCGGTCAACAGCGAACGAAACATAACATGTCCCACAGGCACGGCCCCATCCTGATGCCCTCCCCCCCGCCCCACACGCCTCAGTACCCCAATTCGCCCGCTTCGAAGCGCCTGTAAACCCCGACCCCAAACAGTACTGCCACGCAACTACGACTGCTGCTGCTGCCCCGCCTGCTGCTAGGTCTGCTGCTGCTGCTCCTGTCCCTCGAACCCGCCAAGCGGCTTGCGCTCTAGCCCCTGCACCACGGGGCTCCAGCCCTCGGGCTGCACCTCCGGCCAGTCGCCCCTGCAGCCGCGCTCCACGTAGGTGCGCTTGCGGTCCACCAGGTCGGGTTGCTCCTGGGGTACGTGGGGGGGAGCAGGGGCGTCAAGAGGCGGGGGGTACGTGGGGGGGAGCAGGGGCGTCAAGAGGCGGGGGGCACGCGTAGGTCGCAAAGGAAACGGCGTAAGGCGTCAGGGAAGCATGGAAACGCAGGTGCCTGTACGCGAAGAGGTGGTGGATGTGGGCAAGGGTGGGTGCAGGGTGGGAGGCGGGGGGAGCGACAGACTGCGCGGCTGGAAATGAATCAACACAGTCGACAGTGCGAAGTTCACAACATGTGGAATCGGGGGGGACAAAGTACTAACGCGCGAGTTGGTGGTAACGGGAGGTATAGGAAACGCATTACGGTTCGGGGCGGGTAGGCTTACTGCTCCTGGCAAAAATGCGTATAGATCTGGAGGACTTCGGTAGATGTGTCGAACACACGGGCCACAACATGGGAGGAGGGGAAGCAGGTGGTTCACGGGGCTGGCATGGGCGACCTGCGGGCATGGCACGCCCAGGCAGCGCACAGCCCTGCCCCACCCCCATAGCTCCACGTCCTGACCCACCCCCATCAGCGAGCCCCACATCTTCTCGCCGCCGCTCTTCAACGGCCATCGCACGGGTCGCACGCCCACCCGGGTCACCCAGGAGCTCAGAAGCTCCCCACCTCCCTGAACACACCAGCCTCGTCGCCACGTGTACAAACCCTCCCCGCCCCACGTCCCCGCCCTCACCGCCAGGAACTCGCTGAGGCGCGGCATGAGCGCCTCCGCCACCGCCTTGGCCCTGTTGTCCAGCGTGTTGCCGCCCTTGACCGCGAAGCCCTTCTGGAGCTGTGCGGAGGGGAAGAGGGGGTTAGGCGGTAGGACACCAGATGAAGTTCTTCAATCGACATGGTCGATGATGACGCTGACGCATGACGAGAAAGGAAGAGGGGGGCCGGGGCAGCAAGCAAGGGCACTAGGGAGTGGGCGGAGGGCAACTGCGATAGGCGTCAAGGGAAAACAGCGGTGGGCCGGGATCCAGCAAGCCGCCACCGCCTTCTCGCCTGTTGTCCTGGGCGACGGCCAGGGCCGCCCCACACCTTGCGAGGTAGCCTCACACCCCACCCCACCCCAACCCAACCCACTACCACCGACTCGCGTTACTAGTACTTTGTTCCCCCACACCTCGCACGCAGCAGGCAAGCGACTGGACCTACTGCAGTACCGGTACCGGTACGCAGTCCCTCGTCCCTACCTTGACGCGCACAGCCAGCTCCGCGCGCTGCTCGTACAGCGCACGCTCGGGCGTGCGGGCCTTGGGCCGGGCGCGGTCCTCCTCGTCTGCGCGCAGCAGAGTGCGTGGGAGGTTGAACACCTGCTCAGCGGTGTGCAACTGTACCGTGTATGTGACGCTGTGCCTCTGCGACACCGCAGGGCGCAAGCAAGCGCACCGCAGAGCTGGGTCCTGCCCCTTCACGCGGTCCGCCTCGTATGCAAAACACCGCAGCCGATTATAGGGACTAGTGCAGCTGCGCGCACTGGACTGCACTGCGAGGGTTGTGAAGCCTGTGCCAGCTTAGCTGCCTACCCGTTGCCAACCACGCCCTCAGTGGGCCCCCCGTAGGCCCCCTCCCAGTATCCCCCGGCAGGCCGCAGGTACCCAGCGTCCCAGCCCCGCAGCCCGTGACGCTGCGCAGACCCACACCCCAGCCGGTCGGTCCTCGACCAGGCGACACCGACGCCCCGCCCACCTATCCACACGATGACGCTGCCCCACAGGTCCTGCCACGTGTCCTCCCGCGCCACCGCCGCCCCAGGCAGCGGCGTGGCGATGACACGGAACTGAGTGCGCAGACCCCGAAGCACCTCAGCCTCCGTGGTGGCTGTGGTTGGAGCAGGCGGGCGTGCTGTTAAATTGTAGCAATTCAAGTGCATGTGGGCAGTGCCAGAGGTCAAGGTGCAGGCACAGAATGGGCTCATATGGTGCAAGGCGTACTTGGCTGCGCTGGTACAGCAGTATGGGCTAGGTTATGGCGATTAATGCTGCCCAGAATTAATTTAGATAATACCAACGTAGTACGACATTCGCTTTCAACACCCCGACCACATGCGGTGCGGGGACACGGAAGCCACCATGTGCAGTCTCTCGGCCCCTGGACCCCACGACCAACCCCCTTGCGTTACGCCCTGCAGGGATCATCCCCCCCTGAAGTGGCCCCTGAGACCTACCTAGGTCCTCCGGACTGAGTTGGTCAACGGAGGCCACCTTGCGCATCCCGCACACGACCTTCGGCAGGTCAACGGGGAACCAGCCCAGGCGCGACCCCACCACCTTTGCCACGGCGAACGACAAAGCGTGGTCGTCGCCGATGAACGTCAAGGAGCAACGCTTTAGGGAATCCACGACGAGACGAGCACTCCCGACCTGTAGCCAGCGTAGCGTGCAAGCTTAGCCCAGCCGCCCGAGCAGCGTTAATTGCTCCAGATGGGACAAGCAAGGCCTTGTGCACCTTGCGCACGGAAGCTGAGAACTTCTTCATGCCTGCTGCTGCCTTTTCCCGGACGAGTTCTTTGTCAACGTCCGCGACTTTACTGTCCGACGAAGCATCCGTCGAAGCGGCTTCCTCGACGGCGGAAGCGCACCGCACTACTGGCGAACGCATGAAATGTAATTGTGGGCATGGTGCATGCGTAATCGTTTTGACACATTGTCGTGGCGCGAGCCGCAGCAGTGTCGCAGTTGCTGTGCGCCCTGAGGTAGAGGCCTCGAGGTTGCACCGTTGTAGGCGTGACATTATTAATATTAACACAACGCAGGGTGCTGAGCCCGCAGGCACTGTTCAGAGTTTAGAGGCGAGCAGGCGACAGAAGGGTACACTAGCAACCACCCTGCACGTTACGGTTGTGTCCAACCGAACCTGGTGAATCAACTGAATTACTTGTGAGCGTAGCCCCTTTACCCCCAAAGCTGGCTCATGCCATAATGCTGTACTCGTTCTGCATAATGATTACCAGGTGTAAGGTAATCCAGGGTAGTCCTAACAACCATCACTAGGGACATGGCGGGTGGAGCGGGCTGGTGAGGCTCCCCTGAGGCAGACCGGTCATGGGCAGAGGCCTAGGCGCCTGGCATGTGCCAAGCGACGCCCTTTCCTGCAGCAGGAACCTTGCAAGAGCTGATTCCAACAGAGCTACATAGGGTTGGACAGTCAACCCTCAGCCATGACGCTGGTCTGGGTCGTGTCACAGTTACGCTGAGCTGGCTCCTGCATTCAGTTTCAGGGCTGTCAGGAGTGTTGCGGATGGCCGGTTGGCCCCAGGGGAGCTCCCTTGGTGGGACCAGTACCTGTGATACCTCCCTTGATCCTTTGCGCTGTGCCCCTTTGCAGCAGCCTTCCTTGCACGCTACGTCCGCTGCTCCCGTCTACTCTCATAGGCTGTCGACGTGCGCTGTGTTGAAGCAAGCTCTGCCCACGTGGACCGACCCTGCCTACCAGGACGCTGAGCCGAAGCTGCATCCCCATGTGCCACGAAACCAGCGAAAGCAGGGTGGGTGCCTGCCTCAGGGAGGCCCGCAACACCCGGAGCTGGACGGCACAGGTTCACGCAATATGGCCACGGGAGGCCCTTACACATCAATGCACGTCACAAAGCCTGTCTGTGCGCCTCAGCATGCGCTCGATTTGCCTTCCCAAACCAGTCCGCTCCCCACCACATCTTGCGCCACCACCCACAACACAGCGCAGCATGCAGCGCTAAACTCCACTCCCACCCTAGTGCGGTCCGCGAACCACGACACGTGGCAGTCCGCGCAGTGCACACATCGCCAAGGAGCGAGACAGTGGCGCCACGGCCGTCCTACGCCTGCTGCTGCGGCGGCTGCTGCATCGTCCACATGCTACTCCTGGTCCGCCTAACGCCCAACACTCGTTCACTACGCATGATAAGCCGAGATAGCTAGCTCCCTGTCAGGGGCTGCTGCCGCCCAATTACTTCAGCAGCTTGAAGAGCTTTGGGGCAGCCTGGGGGTTGGAATACGAAAACACGAGCTTTTCCGGTAGATCCATTTGTTTTGTGTGCCTCGGGTGTCAGCTTGCAAAGGTGCACTAAGTTGCACGGGGATTGCAGGGAGCGTGCCATTCCAGGGTTGCCCAACCCTGCACCGCCTGGCCCGGCATGTGTACCAGTGCAAGGCTGGCCCGGTCAGGTGTACTTACGCAGTGGTCCACGCACTTCCAGAAGTCAAAGTACTGGCCAGAGCAGTGCGCTTGCCCAGTGGTGTCGTTCTTAATGCGCTCGGCGCAGGCCTGTCCCGACAGCAGGGGTTAGGCACGTTAGTGGGGTGTAGGGAGGGTGACACGAAGACGGCAGACAGGCAGCAGACTCCATGCTCCGACACGACCCTCCTGCTCGGACGCGTAGCAACAACGCGCTTGTACTCACCTTGTAGGCGGCCCACTCCTTAACACAATGGACCTTGCAGTCCTCCTCAATCTGCACGCGTCAGAACAGCTTGATTGTCACAAACATTTTTGTGGCATGTTGAGCTTGATAAGGCTGGGACGGAGACTCAAAGGCAGGTTCCGCTGATGATGGCGCATTTGTTCCCCCACGGCTGTGCCCTTCCCACCTGAGGCTTGGGATCAACCTCTGAGTACTCAACCCTGCAAGGAAACACGACATCGGGATTTTATCAGCGGCTGAAGGGCAGCGACACGCGCAGCTGTAAAACGAGAACAGCACGGCCCCCCCTACATTTTGCTCGTGGACAAGGTGATTCCTCCGCACTAATGTTCTAGTCCCACACCACGATACTCCCGTCAGAGCAGAAGCGTGCACACGCCCAGGTGGTTGGAGTTGTGTACTGGACGATGAAAGGCATGCTGTTAGTCAAGCCCAGCGCTGTAGGCATCGCAAGAATGCATTCTCAGTTACAATACGTCAATAGCCACGACGCCAAGAACGCTGTATGTGTCCCGAACAAGGTTGTCTAGAACCTGAAGACAATTGAGCTTTGCCGGTGCTTACTTACAACAACATCTTAGTGTTTTTGTTCTGCTCAGTTACAAGGCCAACCCCTTTAGCTACGTAGGGAGCGGCGTTGCTAGCGCGAGGAAGAGCAGGCAACGTCTCTGGCGCGGCGCCTGGCCGTCAGCAGCCATGGGGAAGAACCAAGGTACAGATATTGCAGCAGTCAATAGCAAATATCCGCGCCTTCTTCTGGGCTACCTGTCAGCACAGGCTGCTTGTACCATACCAGCTGGGCCACCATTCCCCCATGGCTCCCAACCCCACCAGGCCACAAGGCCATGCAGCGGTCCCGCTACGGAGGCGGGGGCGGCGGGGGAGGTGAAGAGGGCGCCCCTCCTGCCGCCAGCGACGGCATGGTGGACGTTACGTTTCACACGGCCGAGTGGCATGCAGGTGGGTCGCCGGGGCGTCCAATGGCAAGCCACCCGAACTCATTGCCCGAGGGGACTGCAGGCCAAGTCCGCAGAGGCCAGGGAAGGGCCAGCACCCCACGCCCCTGGGCCGGCCCAGGGGCTTACCAGGCACAGCTGTAGGGGTGGCCGTCGCAAGCGTTGGCGCAGTCTTGGATTTGACTCCCGGTAGGACTCGAGTTGCCCGTGAACTTAGTGCTGCATCGCACGGGCAGGTGGCTCTTGCGTGGCGTGTAGGGGCTTGAAGGGCTAGCAGTGCCCGCAACGGGAGTGTTACAAAGCACCGTGCACAGTGGGCGTGCACATGGCCGGATGCCGTGGTGTTCCCCTGCCGAGTGCGTCACGCAACAACCCACCCCCCTGCCTGTCGCTGCCATCGCACCCATGCACGTCCTCCCTCAGCCCGCATCGCCGCCCTCACGGTGGAGCGGATACCCTGGGAGGAGTGGAACCAGAAGAGGAAAGAGGTGCGCACATGGCATGTGGGACGGAGCTTGGGGGCCACGGGGGGACCACCCCACGTCCGCCCGGTGTGCCTGGGGGCGGGCTTGGCCCTCGCGCACCTGGGTCCGCCTCCGGGCTGCCAATGATCGGCGGAGGGCACCCGGAGCGGAGACCACGTGGTGGGGGGAGGAGGATGTACATGACGCTGCGGCCTGTGGCGTGCACAGGAACGGCGGGCGGTTGTCACAGTATAGCTCGTAGCAGACCTCTGCCATGTTGGCAGGGGCGGTTACCAAAGCGTGTTGATGGGTGTTTCGAGGCTTTGGCTGCAGGGCCGGGCCGGGCTTGGGGACAGGCAGGGGGTGTTGAGCGGTAGGGTGGGGCAGGAGGTACCATGAACGGCGTGGTCTGCCAGCGGAGGGCGGCCGGACGAGCGGTCCTGGTCCTTTCTGCACGGCGGCCGAGGCAGAACGGCAAAGCGTCGGCAACGGCAAATCACAGGGCTGGTGGAAGAAGCGGTAGCAAGGTTGCGGCACCTGCCATGAGAGCACCTGGCTTGCCCCTGCATTGATAGCGTCCATCATGCCGCAGAGGTCTGTAACTCTTGTCGTAACGGTGTGGGCTCGCAGGAGGAGGGGAAGCTGGCAGCAGCGGCGGAAGAGGAGGCGCGGCTAATGCGTAAGTTTGCGGCGGGGATTGCGCGGGCACGGTTGCAGGCGTGTGTGTGGGGGTGCGGATGTGCCGTGCCTGGCACACGGAATAGCAATGCGTTCTACTCAGCGCTGCGGTGACGCATGGGCTTACCTCTTTACCTGCCTGCCTAATGCGTTCCTGGCGCTGCACCTGTCGCCTCCCACGTGCTGCTTCTACAGCGGCCTCCCCCTCCATACCCCACCTTCCCTCGGGCCTACACCAGCCCACTGCGTGCACTCCTACGCGTCTCTCCGCCGCCGCCCCACGTCCTGCTGCCCCTCCCCGCGCCTCCCCTCCCCCTGCTCCCCCTCATCCTGCCCCCTGCCGCCCTCCCCCCGCCAAGGCGAGTACAGGGCGCAGCTGGACGCCGACCGCGCGCGGCTGCTGGCCCGCGGCCGCAACCACGCGGACCTGGCGGAGAAGCTGAAGGAAAAGAGCAAGGACAAGGACAAGGACAAGAAGCGTGAGTGGGGAGAGGGTCAGGCGGTAAGCCGACAGACGAAGTCAGCAAGTCGGCGAGGTCGATGATAAGGCATAGCGTGGTGGGCGGGCGGGAAGGGACCAAAGTACTAGTAAGCGTGAGTGGGGGGGGGTGCGGCGGGGCGATGCTGATACAGTCGTACTTCAGGCTGGGGCGGGCCAAGCGTGGGGGCTGTGGGTGGAGGAAGGGCAGTGCTACTGGTGGTAGGGGAGGGGAGGGGAGGGAGGCGTGGGAGGTGGGGCGGGATACTGCAGGTTGGTGCTGTGTGCCTCTGTCGTCGGACGCTGAGGCAGAAGTGGTGATGACTTGGGTGGCCTGCTTGTGGGTGCGCGCAGGTAAGCGGTCCAAGAGTAAGGACAAGAAGAAGTCAAAGAAGTCCCGGAAAGACGGCAAGGACAGCAAAGACAAGAAGGTGAGAAGGGGGGCTGCTGCGGGAACGGCTTGTATCAGAATCCGCACACAGACGTCCGCGGAACGTAGGGGATTGCGGCTGCAGCATGTGCCGCAATTGTTTTCATAACAAGAGTCCGCGTTACTGCGGTCAGACATTAGTGTTTTGCAACCAGCACAGTCTGGTTGGCAACGTGGATTTCAATGCTCTCGCAGAAGAAGAGCAAGAAGAGCAAGAAGCGGCGCAGCAAGGACGGCGACTCGTCCGGCAGCAGCAGCAGCGGCAGTGACAGCGACAGCAGCAGCGGTAGCGACAGCGATGCGGACAAGGGCGGCGAGGACTCTGACTCGGACCCCAACAAGCCCATGCGCCTGTCGGACTGGCTCAAGATGTAAGGCTGCACAACGAATAGCTCGGACATACAGCACAGCGCCCGTGCGCCAAGGTACAGCAGCGACCGCGGACCACGATTGGGCACTGGCGCTGTCTCCTAAGCACACTGCTGGTGTTGGCGCTGGAGTTGGGTGTGGGTGGAACTGAGAGGCGGCAGGGCATGGAGTGCAGCGCTCGGCTGCTGCGGAGGGGCGATAAATGGGGACATGAGGGGCACCGTAGAAGCCGCGGTCCATGGCAGAAGCGTGGCGAGACGGCGACGAGTTGATAACACCGGCGTAATGCAATAGCTGCGGAGTAGCATCAATGGAGTTGTTGGACATACCGGATTATCGGTTGCATCAACCGGGCTGTTGAACTTGTCGGACCAGATGTGAACGCAGAGAGGAACGGATGCGTGTGTGGGAGTTGGCCGGCTGCTGCAGTTGAGTCTCTGCACCTGTGCACTGGATGCATAGGCGTGGGCCGGGGAACTGGCGAGTCGCGAGTGTACATGGCAGCACGTGCTGCTGTAGGCCGTCTGGTGCAATGACACCGCATGGCGATGTGAAACCGCGGTAGCAGGTCGCCACGAGCTCATGACTGCCCGTTACGTAGGTGCGTGTCCGAAGCTTGGCGTGTGGAGGCATGCGAAATTGCGAAGAGCTTCGTCATACTATATCGCCATGTGCGACAGCTTCGGCTGAAGCTGTGCTCTGGACTGGATGTGCTGCCAGCGCGCGCACTTCTGCCTGGTGAGGGGGTGCTGCGCTGTAGGGGGGCTTTTTTACCCCCGTACAGGTTGACGGGCGCAGCAGCTAAATGAGGTAAATGATAGGGGAATCCCTTCCCCAGGCGCCAATGGAGTGGGGGAATACGATCCTTACTGGTCCACCGCCCAAACCATGGTCATGAATCAGCAGCTGCAGTGTTGGCGCGGGCAGAGCCGAGGGCATGGGCGCGAAGGGCACAGCGTCCTGTTGCCGTCTACGGTGTTGCGTTTTTCACGTTGAGGCTTTGACACGTGTAGCCCTTGGCCGCTTGCATCGCAGTGGACCAGCGCGCCAAGTGCGTCATGACCTGCCATGACTGTAGCTTTATACCGGTACCTGCTCGCGTTTCGCCAAGATAGGTGCACCGAGTACCGAGGAACGCATTACAGTACGGTAGATCCGTTATACACTGGGTCATGGTGCCTGGTGCGCTCCATGTGGGCCTATTGATGGTTACGGGGACGCGCCGTCCCATGCCACACGGCCCCAGTGCGCAGTCCTGACGGCAATGTACCTGCATGTGGCCTGCCAACTAGGGGAGACCCTGCTGCCAACCGCCCTACCCGCTAGACAAATACAAGTATGCGTTGCCACCATACACCACGTAGTAGTAACAGAGCGCAAGGCAGTATGAAGAGAGACATAAACACATCATGTGCATTCCACTTGTGCAATCAAAGTACCATGAGTCACCAGCGGGTAACCAGGAGGCCCCTCAGCTGATCTACGTCACGCACGTGCGCCCATCCCACACATTTTAACCCTCACATCCGTCACGAGGCCACCAGGTTTCGCTAACTGCGACAATTGCGCGCAATACGATAATAGTTGCGCCAGAGGGCCTGTACACAGCGAGCCTCGGCGACCTGCGCGGTGGGTCCCGGAAGCCCTTGGACGAGACTACAGGAGACCCGCTTGTGCTAGTGTTACTAACAGGAAATGAAGCCTCACAGCCGAAATGTCGGCCGTCAGCCTAGCCTAGTGGTCAAGGTGACTCACGCCTGTGGTACCTTGCCACAAGTACGGAGGGCAGTTGCCTGTGCCGGCGGCCCCATGAGGATGGTGTCCAACGAGTGGCCCCAGTAGCTCCGTCCGAAACACTCGCTCACGTTCCCAACCAGATCCTACCGCACATGGAACTTCCCTCCACTTGGGGGCATTTCCTTCTCCGTCCCACCGCCTCCGGGTGCATGCAGCACTCAATTCCGACCCTACACCCCGGCCCCACAACACCCGCCGCCACCTGCGTTTGGCCGCAACGAGCACCATCACGCCGCACCACCCCATGGCCACGTCCACTCCTCCCATGCCGCGCGCTGACCATGTCCATTGCCCTGCCCCTTGACCGACTGCATCCGGACGCCACTTTGCCGCTCCGCGCGTCCGCGATCACCCCCACCTTTACATCGCCCGCCGCTAACGCTGCTCTCCGCAGGCTCACCGCCTCAATTCCTCTCGCTTTGCCGCTCTCAGTTACCCCCGCTGACCAACTCACGAATCATAGGCCACAACGTGTTGCAGTTCCGCATCTGCCGGCCGGCTGGTGCGGCCCTAGCGACCACGCACACTCAGAAGGACCGGCCCTTCCGTGTGCGCTTGGGCCTGCGCCCTGGCCAGCCCCTCGCCTCCCTGGCCACGTGTCTGCCTACCCGCGTATGGCCGCCACGTATACCCATATGCAGCACACGAAGCTGGCCCCCAGCGGCTCCACGAACACGGCGGTGGAGAACTTGACGCGGTCGTCGGCGATGCGGTAGATGCCTGGGGGTAGCACCAATAGTTGGAATGGAAGGTTGGATGCTAGGTAAAGGGGGGCCCAGGGTGGGGTAGCATGAGTGTGGAAGGTGCGGCGAAGTTGTGCACGCTTCCGCAGTTGGACATGCCAGAGGCGGCCTCGGGGGGCGCGGTGTGCCCAAGTTGCCGCAAGCCTGACGCACAGCCTGGAAAAACCCTGAAAATATATATATATACGCTTTACATGTCCTGTCATGCCCCAAGCACCCCACCCCAGGCCCCCAACACGGTACCTATAGCCGCCCCCCCTCTCCCGTGTTGAGCACTGCGTCCTTGACTTCCCAGAGCCCAAGAAGATCTCAATGACAGCCTCGAAAGGCTTCGAAAGGCCCGCGCCCCAGAGCACCCTACCCCCAGCCAGCTTCCCCATTTCCCCTCACCAAGGCCCCCCCCTCACCCGTGTTGAGCACTGCGTCGTTGACTGCCTCCAGGTACCTGTCGCTGAAGGGCAGCGCCAGGATGTGGCCGTGCGCCGCCTCGGCCTTGGCCTCGCGCTTGATGCGCATGTTGTGGCTGGCCTGCAGGGATCCGGGTGGACGGGGGTGGACAGGGAGCGGCGAGCTTGAGGGGTGGTGGGAGGGAAAGGTTGGGGGCCGAAGGCAAAGCTGGGCAGCTCGAATTTGCACACTGTGCGGGCCGACATGTGCGGACAGCCCTCTCGACTGACGGGGGCTGATACCGTCTGTTCTTGTTTGCTTGCCGGTTTGCTGCTCCGCCGCAGCCGCAGATCCTAAAGGCCAGCATAATTGCCTCATTGTCAGGCACCCTGCGAACCTATTGTGTTCCACTTCCAGGCGCACCTGTAACCCTGCGATGAGCTCGTGCCTCTTGCCCAGGTAGGCGGGCGCCTCCGTGGGGCCCTTGCCCTCTGAGTCCGCCAGCGCGGCAGAGGCGGCCAAGGAGGCGGCGGCGATGGCCTCGCTGGCCTGCACGTAACGGATTTAGGGCGTAGAGGGTCTATATGTCACTCCAACCTTCATGGTGGTGATAAACAGCCTTGCGGTACAGAACGGCCAAGAGTGGGAATACGCACGGTTGAGGTGGTCGAGTTATAGTGGTATGGGAAGTGACGGTCCGCCAACGATTTGCCCGCGCCTGCGCGTCCCAGCCCTGGCCTGCCGTGCCGCACCTTTGGCATCTCCCGCAGCAGGCTCTTGAGCAGGCGGGACACCTTGTTGTCGGGCCGCGTCACGAACGAGCCGGCGGCGCGCGCGTCTGTGTGGGTAAGCAGCAGCAAGCGCAACAGCAGCAGAGCCGGGGCAGAGCGTCGACACCCTGGCTGCAGGAGGAGCAGCACTTCACATACACTCGAACAACGAGGCACCAGCAAGCAGCTCGGTGCTATAGCCACAGTCTGCGACACTCACTGCCCAGCGCCTCCTCCACCCGCTTCTCCACGCGCCCCTCCAGCAGCTCATAGAAGCGGACGTCCATCTCCTCGTAGATGGGTGCGGACTGAGGCACCGCACGGTGGCACACGCGAGTGGGTGGGTAAGCGGGAAAGAAAAAGGTCAAATGGTTGAGGATCCATCCGTGTTGGAAAGACAAGCGGAATGGGGATGGGTCGCACAGGTGAGGTGAACGCCACCATAAGAGCAGACCGGATATCCTTAAGGGGCGACGAATATGCAGGAGCTTGCGAGCAGGATATGCCGTACAACGGTGCAAAGGAGCTGATCCGCACGCTTGTCGTGGTGCCCCTTGCTCGCGTTGCGCACCTGTATGCTGGCCACCTCCCGCGGCGGCAGCTGCTGCCCGAAGAACGGCACCCAGTCCCGCTGCTGCGCCAGGTTCCACCGCATCTCCCACGGCCGGCCCGTGGGCTGCACGTTGGCCCAGATGTTGTTGCCGTCGTACAGCTGGCCGACCTGGGTAGTAGCCGCAGAGCGGCAAAGAGCGGAACGGAAGCGGGGGTAGGGGCAGACTCAGGTCAAGGGGGGACGGACAGTCGCGTGAAGGAAAGAAAGTGATTCAATGATCACGAAGCGGGGAGGACTTGAACCGGCTGTGTCTTAACGCACACACTTCGAGCCTCGAAATCCAATGAAGAACCCTCCGTAAAAGGCCTCGTGCAACGACAGCCCCTGTACCGCTCGACGCATGGCCATGTGCACGTACCCGCCCTTCTTGCCGATGCACCCCGCCCACCCACCTCCCGCATCTCCCCCGTGACGTCCTTTGCGGACACCACGCTGCCTGTGACGGGGTTCCACAGCCGCAGCAGCGCCGGGTTGAGGTCCAGGGCGGGGGCCGCGGCCTGCGGCTGGCCGGGCGGCGGCAGCGGCACGCCCGTGGTCAGCACGAACGCGCTGCGGGCGCCGCACAGTGAGGTGCCCAGCACCACGAACGTCTGGGGGGGGACAGCAGGGCACAGGAAGGGGGTTGAGAAGGCATTGACGCTCGAAATAGCAGTACGCAGAGCCGTTACCTGTGCAACCGCATGAACGGGCATCACGAGGGTACGGAGCATGGCCGGATGGGTTGTCCAAGACGTGCAGTCCAGGGGCTTGCTGTCATGACAGTGCAGCCCTGCATTAACACGAAGGCGACGGCACAGCAGGTGCGCTCGCCGGCACAGCAAGCCCCCGCCCCGCCCCACCTGCAGTCCCAGCTGCATGAAGTACCCTGCCAGCAGGTGCGCGTGCTCCTCGAAGTCTCCCGCCGACAGGTGCAGGAACTCCGCGTTGCTGGTCCACACGTCCGTGCGCCGCTTCTGGATGCCCGTGTCCTCCATGTACGGCAGCTGCGGTTGTTTTTTGCGTGGAGAGGGATTGTTAGAACGCAGGTTGCACAATGCCATTACGACCGTGAGCGGTCAAAGTGCCTAACTGCCACAATCCACCATCACACACCGCACCGAGGTGTTAGATAAGCACTACGGAACAAGCAAAATCTGCCGTCCATGGGGAGTGCCGGCATCATGGGCCCTTGCATCCCAGCATATGTGCTGTGCACTTGTGCTGCATGTCGACCGGTGCCACACACTCACGTGCGACACGAAGCGCGCCAGCTTGAGCATCAGCGCCTCCACGCCGCCCGCCTCCGCCGCCGCGCCCCCGCCCGCCACCAGCTGCGCCAGGTTGGGCGGCAGCGGCACGGGGCACACGTAGCGGCACACCAGCACCGCGGCGCCGTCGGCGTCCACGGCCATCACCTGAAGGAGAGTGTGTTGAGTGTGCGTATTGAGAGGAACGGCGTGGTCGGGTGCAGGGTAGTGATGTGGCTGTGTTTGAGAGCAGTTGGTCGAGCGCGGTCGTGGAGAGGGGTGTTGCTGGCCAGCGCGTACGGTGCCTACGTTCTTAGGCTTGCGGTGTCCAATACATCCAGGCTAGGTCGTGCAGCACGCCATGAACGCCTTGCAACAAGGCTTGGACGACCTTTCCCGCACTGCCGCTCTGCGCCGCACACACATCTTCCGGACGGCGTTAACCCACTCGGCCTCATGCGCCACCAATGCTGCGCGTTAAACAAAACGCTACCACCGTTACCCCGCCCGCACCTTGTGCACGCGCGACCTGCAGTCCGGGCGCGCCAGCAGCGCCGCCAGCCATCGCTGCGTGTGCCTGTTGACCTCCTCCTGCTCCCCGCTGGTCACCCGCTCCTCCAGCTCGCCCGTGGGGGCGGCCAGGCGCGGCCGCAGCGTCATGTAGAAGGACAGCGTGGAGGGGCGGTCGCTGGTCTGCAGCGGGTGACGAGGGCAGCGTGGTAGGTAGGGCGCAAAGGGTTGAAGGAGGGACAGGGTGAGGCACGCGGCTGGAGGCAGTGGATTACGCCTGACACCTCGAGAGGGGACACGCAAACATATTTGTAAGCCAAGCGCGCGTTTGTGGAGTGCTATAAGGGTTGCTGTAGCCATTGTACGCTAGTAACTTGACTGGAAAGTAAGCGTGACGTTGCTGTGGCCCTTGTATGTCCCGGCCACCTTGCTCCTCGAAACAAGCCCCGGCAGCCACCACCACTCACCTGAACGTATCCCAGCACCACTGGCGGCGCCTCGATCTTGAACGTCCCCTCCAGCACCTGGCGGGAGATACCAGCAGCAACAGTCAAAGTGTGTCTGCGGCAACGCTGGACGTCCTTCCATGTTGGATATCACTAATACCTGAACGGAGAACTGGGCGCATAGCAATGCTAGAGAGGAAAACGTGTCACCCTCACAAAACCCAGGTCACATTGACTATCGTGTGACTACACACCCGTTTCCCCCTCAGCCCCACCTGCAGCTGGTACACTGCCGACAGCGGCACGTGCACGCAGCCCAGGAAACGGCGCTCACGCTCTGGCAGCCGCACGGGGTCGGACACGTCGTCGGCCCTGTGACCATCAACGAAGGAGAAGGGTCAGGCCGGACTAGGTCATAAGAGGCACGAACAACAATAGTTACACAGGGAGGATGCTTGAGGGCAGCTGCGGGGAGCCATGCCTGTCAAAGCCATGGTGTGAGTAGTAGAGCAGGAAGTCCGCACGAGGTCGGACACGTCGTCGGCCCGACAGGCCAAGGGATGGAGTGGTGAGAGGTGGGTGGGCAGGGGCTGGAGTGATGGGTACATTTGTGTATGCGTGCAGCCGTGCCTAGAAGCGCACGGTTCGGGGTCGCTTAAGGGGAGGTGGCTGCAAACGCCAACTGCATGCGGCACGCACACGTGCGCACGCATGCCGTACACGCACCCACATGGGTGGGCCAGCGCCATATCTACCACGTGGCCTACCTCCTGCGCGAGGTGACGGGCTCCGCCCGCTCCACGATGATC
Source organism: Chlamydomonas sp. KOR1 (assembly GCA_036984285.1). Lineage (NCBI taxonomy): Eukaryota > Viridiplantae > Chlorophyta > Chlorophyceae > Chlamydomonadales > Chlamydomonadaceae > Chlamydomonas > Chlamydomonas sp. KOR1. The sequence goes on along the minus strand of BQMZ01000388.1, from coordinate 357,746 downwards.
TCATCGAACACGTTGAGCGTGATGAGGTCGGAGTTCTCCTGCAGGGGGAACGAGGTCGGTGGGCCCGGTTGGGCGGATGAGGTACGCTTAGGTATGAACCACAGGGGCGTGCGGGTGGTGAGGTTTGAGGAAACCGCGTGGGCCGGATGCGAGTGTAAGGCTTTCGGAGGGAGCAGGCGAGAATGTCGCTGCGTTGTGTGCTTCCTGGGTGGCCGCATCCCCTGCGCCCCTGCCCTACTGCGCGCCCCTTCCCCCCTGCCCCACCTGCAGCGCCGAGGGGCTGGGCTCCAGCCCCGAACCCTCCTCCACGCCCTGCTGCTGCCGGTCGGCCCCGTCGTCACGGAACACGTCCAGGTCAATCTAGAAAGCGAGTGGAGGGGCGGAGAGGGGTGTGAAGGTCAGCAGGAGCATGCAGGAAGCTGGGAGGGCAGCAAGATAGGTTATACAGAACGTAGAATTGCTTTACCAGATTCTGCCTGGGTCGCCCCACTGACATCCCAGCAACCAAGCTCCAGCATGCACCCCTTCGTCCCCTCCCTTCCCCGCACCCCCACCTGCTCGTTGAAGATGGGGAACTCCCCCGGCACCGTCTCCGTGCGCCGCGCGATGCTGCGGAAGCGCACCTCCACAAAGCAGTTGCGCGTCTTGGCCTCCTCCTCGGGAGACCCCGACGGCCCCCGCCGCTCCTTATCCCGCTCCCTGTCCCTGTCCCGGTCCCGCCGATCTCGATCCCTGTCCCGGCTGTCCCGCTCCTCGTCATCGTCCTCGAACCGCGCCCGCCGCGCCGCCGGCCGCCCCCCGCGGGCCCCCGCTGCCTCCAGCCCCGCCGCCTCGGTGATGCGCGAGGGCAGGTTGGATGCGCGCTGGATGGTCACCATGAGCTGCGTCTCGCGGGGGACTGACGTCATCAGGGACTTGATCTGCGCAGGCAGTTGACGGACAGCAGTGATTGGCAAGAGCAGCAACGCAGCCGGCTCTGTTGCTCTTCTGTCCACCGTGGCTAAACAGTACTCCACATTTTCAGACACGCAGTACCGACCCATGTGCCTCCAGAGCCCCTCCTTACACACGAGTCTAAGAGCCCAATGACCAAGCGTGTGAAAATGCAAGGTTCATAATCCACCTTCACATAGCAGGTGCCTCGTCCCCGCCTTCCCCACTCTTCCATCGGGCCCGTCCCCCTTCCCCCGCACCAGCTTCTTGGACCGCTTGAGCGGCCTCCTGGGCGCCAGCAGCTGCGTGAGCGTGGCCAGCTCGAGCTTGAACTGCGGCAGCGGCGCGTCGTTGACCACGTCCTCGGTGCGGAAGCGGCGGGCCATGGTGCGGCCCGCAGCCAGGCGCGAGCCGGCGGCGCGAACCCGCAGCGCAAAGGCGCGGATGCGCTCCTCGCGCTCCTTGATGGCGCTGGACAGCAGCGCGCCTGGAGGTGGTGGGAGGGGGGGCGGGAGGTGTTCAACAGGCCAGGCTCCCAAGCCGGTAGCTGCGCGCCGTGTACCGTTTATATAAGCAGCAAGGTGATGCCGCACATGCAATGCACTTCCTGGTACTGAGCTGCCGACTGTTTCACGGTGAAGCGTGTCAGTACCGGCAAGGTCAGTGCAGTCAGGGGCCGTCCAGCAAAGGACGGAGTACTGCATATATCGGGTTTCCCCACGTTTCATTATGCGTCAACAACAAGTATAAGCATCCCCCACCCAGCATCCCCCTCACCGATCTGCAGCTGCATGGCCTTCTCGTGGCGCGCCATCATGACCCGCGCCAGCGCAAGCTGCGTGCCGCCGCCCGCCTCCTCCAGCAGCGCCAGCTGGTCCAGGTACTGGTTGTCCAGGTGGGCTGTCTCCTCAGTGGAGAGCGGGGCCCGCAGAGCCACACTGCGCACGCCTGGGGTGAGGACGGGGACGCAGGCGGGGCCAGCCGCACAGTGTTTTGAGATGGACACCGGTTTGTGTGGCCACGATGAATCTTGCAAGGGTTTCGGGGTTCGAGGTGGCGGGAGGTTCACTGGGAAGCACCTTGCAGCAGGGTCCTGCAATCGGGACTGCCAGCTGGCTGCCTCACCCTTGAGCAGGTTCTTGTCGGGTGCGCGGTAGATGCCGGTCTGCCAGCGGCGCGCCAGCACCTTCATGCGCTTCTCCGCCGTGCGGTCGTCCTGGGGCCACACACGTGGTACAAAGGGGCACAGAGGGAAGCTGCATAGGCCACACACGTGGTACAAAGGGGCACAGAGGGAAGCTGCATAGGCCACACACGTGGTACAAAGGGGCACAGAGGGAAGCTGCATAGGCCACACACGTGGTACAAAGGGGCACAGAGGGAAGCTGCATAGGCCACACACGTGGTACAAAGGGGCACAGAGGGAAGCTGCATAGGCCACACACGTGGTACAAAGGGGCACAGAGGGAAGCTGCATGGGACAACACTACTGACATCGAAACTCCACACCGCATCAGCACTTGCTGCTGTACTTGCCGCCACGACACGAGTTATAGCGGCTGCTGTGTCCCCGACCTCCATTTTCCTGGCCTCCAACCGAAAGACAGAGGGTACCCAACGCAACCGGCCCGCAGTCCCGGCCGCGCACCCACCCGCATGGCCACGTCCGGGAATATGTCCAGCCTGAACAGGTCCCCCAGCAGTCCGCTGCTGGCCTCGTGCGTCTTGAGCAGCTCCAGCAGCGGGGCGTTGCGGGGGTCGTTGGGGTCGATGATGTGCTCCGCCAGCCACCGCATGATCTGCACGCGGTTGGCCTGTTTGGGGGAGGGGGAGGACAGGAGGGGAGAGCGACGAGAGGAGTCGGCGGTCAAGACTGCAAGCTCCTTCCTCAGCACAGGCGGCCCGGCCTCCTTGCCACGCCACCCCACGCCATACCAAATTTAGGTTTCAGTGATGTACCCACCTTGCCCCCGATCCGCTCTGCGGCTCGCCGCAGCATGCGGTCCACGGGGATGCGCGGCTGCGGTGGCATCAGCACCTTGCCGCTCTCGATGTCGGGCCGGTCGGCCAGCGGGTTGTCGTACGTCAGCATGGCGGGCGCCGCCGCGTCGGCCAGGCGCGTGCCGGGCTCCACGTGCTCGCTGACCCAGCCGCAGCGCACGTAGATGGTACCGGCGGGGAAGACGGCGTGGTAGTTGGTGCCGGGCTCGGGCGGCCTGAGGGGGGCGTGGTCGTGCGTGGAGGGGTGCAACGCGCGAGTGAGGACCCCGGCATCGTGGACACTACAGGAGGACAATGACTTGAGCGCGTCGCAGTTATGCAGGTCTGTAGGTGCAAGATGTGGCACGTTTTACGTCAGCGAGGCTACACGGGCGAGGGGAAGCTGTAGGGGTCTCACCCCTCGGGCATGAGCGGCATGGGCCCTGGTGCGCCTGGCTGCAGGCGCGGGCGGAAGGGGCTGAGCGCCGTGAACTGGTACGGCCGCGGCACGGCGTCGATGTGCGGCGTGCCGCCCACGCCGGGTATGGCGGCGAACACCTGCGGGGGTGGGGGAGCGAGAGGGCGGTAGGGCAGCACGGTGGGGGTGAAGACGGTGTCCCGGAAACGGTGACGGTGCCACCGGCTGACAGTGAGGGCTGCATGGCGCGGAACGGCAACCCACCTGTCCGATGTAGGTGTCTCTCAGCGTGTGGCGCTCGAACAGCTGGATGCAGATGGACTGGGGCCACCGCGACACCTGGATGCTGCGGAGGCGGAGGGTCAGGGGCGGGCCAGCAAGACGGGGGTTACGGCAGCTTGGCAGGTGGTGCGAGCTAGCCGGGACAACTCACAGGCGGCTGGTGGGGGCCTGCAACCCCGGAATGCATGGGCAAAAAGGCCGGGAGCTCAAGTCATCGGTCTGGAGTAATTTACCGTGGCATCGCAATGCCCCTGTATGCGGATATGCGCCATGGGTGTGCCGGGACATGCCACGCCGCAGCTCTGCTGCTTGCCCTTCCTCCGCCACACACACACACCTGAACACGTCTTTGAGGTCACCCACAAAGTTGTCGCCCAGGCTGGCCACGTCGGAGCTGTCCACGTAGTGCCCGTTGACGTACAGCTTGACGTAATACCTGTACAGCAGCACCCACGAACGCCGTTGTGCGTGAACGCCATGGTTCTTCAAGCGCACACGACTGCACTGACAGGCACAGCAGTTGTTGCCATGCACCTGCCCTGTCCACGCACCTGCCCTTGCCGCCCTGCTTGTGCGTTGGCTTTGGCGGCGGCGGCGGGACGATGGGCACAGCAGTGCCCTGAGGCAGCGGCTGCCCGGGGGCCCCGGGAGCCATGCCTGGCGACCCCGCAGGACCCAGCGGAGGGGGCTGCCCTGGGGCATAAAGCTGCTGCTGCTGTTGCTGCTGTTGCTGCAGCATTGTGGCTCGGTGCTGTTGCTGCAGGGCGGCCATGTCGCTGTCTGGGGAGCGGATGGTGAGGAAGGGCACCAGCTGCGGTATCCGGTGGACGAAGATCTGCGCATGGGGCAGACGGGAGCAGGCATTTTGCTTTCCCGCATCAGAGACCAGGCTCCACCTACAGTAGCATGCCGAATGCAGCTTTTGCGCTGCCCCGCAGCAGACGGCCTCAATCGCAGTTAGTGGCCCACTGAGACACTTCCAATGCCAGGGTTGGCTCCCTGCCTCTCCATGCCGCTGCAGTACTATGTTCACAGCCCCCCTGTCGCACGGGCGTGCTCGCCCATTGCGCACCTGTCCCTCCTTGCACATCTCGTTAGCCCGCTGCTGCAGCGCCACCTGCTCCTCCTCCGTCATGGACACGCGGCGCGGCGCGCGGCCCACCAGCGCCGCCTGCTGCTCCAGCGCCAGCAGCTCGGGGTCGGAGGGGTCGGCAGAGGGCCGGTTCTGCGCAAGCAACGGCAGAATGAAAACCACCATCACTACAGTACACCCGTCTTTTGCAGAACCGCAACTTTACCGCCGCACCAGGACCCGGTCTCCTGCTTGCACCCTCTTTTAGTGTTGTCCCCAGCACTGGGTACCGGTAGCCCTTATAGGTGCACATGCGCCGTACCTGAATAGCTTCCAGCCTGGCCGTGAGGTCCGCGACGATGGCCGTGTGGCACGCGCACATGCTCTCCACACGCCGTAGCCTGAACAGAGGCGGTCCATCGCGTACCCCGGGGCCCGGCGGCGGCAGCGGCTGCCCCATAGGGCCCCACCCGCCGGCACCGAAACCAAAGCCGCCCATGGACCCAGGGCCCGGCAGCTGCGGCGGTGGGGGCCCTCCCCGCGTAAGAGGCAGGTCTGCGAGATCTGGTACGGGCATTTGGCTGGGGAAGGCGGGCAGGCCTGCGATGTCCTCCAGCTCAGCGGCCACCAGCAGGGCGTCAAGCCGGTCGCGGGTGAGCACGCCCTGCGCATACCGTGGGTGGGGCTGACGGTTTACAACGAATCGTATGCAGGGTGCAAGTCGTGGGGCGGGGTGAGGGCAGGAGCGCAGCATATGCAAGTGCATGCTGAGGTCACGTGTGTCGGGGAGGCATGCAAAGTGCGGAGTGCAGGCCGGCCTCCAAGGGCACGGAAATGTGGATAAAGTTGCCCTGCCTGTGCGAGCAGACCCGCAACCCCGACACACCTGCTTCCAAGCAACCTCCTGCGGCGGCCGCGTCTGCACCGTGAGCTCCAGGTTGGTCAGCGCGTAGCCCTGCTGCTGCCGCACCACCTGCAGGTTGCCGTACAGCCGCTCCATGGACCGCACCGTGCGGGCCAGCAGCGCCTCCTCCTCCTCCTTGAGCTGCCGCATCTCGGCAACCTGGAGATGGAGGAGAACACTTGACGTGTTGTATACTACGGTAATGTTGCACCCGCTTCGAATGCAAGACCCGCAAATGTCTCCTCAGTGCGGGGTTTGACAACTGGCAAAGGTTGTTGTACAAACGTGCACCCCTGCGAGGGCTGGATCCTGATTTTAAATCTGAGCTACAGCGAAAGAGTGCTCTGCAAGGTTGAGTAGACTGTGTACCAACGCACAGCACTTGCGGAGTCGGCAGCCAAAAGACGGCCAAATACGTAAACTCAGTGCTTCCCCTGGGCCCTGCACACACCTCACGCTCAATCTTGGCCAGCATGGCGTATGAGTCCAGGATGTCGTCAAGCGGAGCCTCCGTGGCCTGGACAGCGCAGCGAGGGAGAAATACCGTAAGTCTGGGGCCCACGACTTGGCACTTGAGCACTGACGCACAAGGAGAAATTGCAAGTTAAGCCCTTTCAGCTTCCTCACGTTCCCCAGAACTCCTGTGCTCTAGGGAACCACGCCACATACCGTGCCGTCTCTGCCGGCTATCCATCCCTGCCCGCTCTGCCTGTGTGTGCCCTGTGCATGCTACCTCTGGTCCAAAGTTCTCCCTTACCCCCGCCCCACACCTGCAGCGCGAACAGCTTCTCCCTCGCCCCCAGCATGCTGTCCTCCAGCGCCGCCAGCCGGTTGGCGTAGAACATGACCAGCCCCACCGCCTCACGCCGCTTGAACTCGCGGAACAGCGCCAGCAGCCGGGCAGCCTGGGACAGGAGGACAATGCACATTGACGCAGCTTGACGGCTGCTGCACATGCGGTGAACATCCAGAGCAGCAGGCGGGCTTGCTGTGGGTGCAGTTGCTCGCAGTCACTAAAGCACTTGTCCCAAACCGAGGGCAGCCTGGCGGCATGAATATCGATTATGCTGGGCGGCAGGGAAGGCTGTTACGGGTAGCGCACGCTGTACGCGCTGCACAGCCCCGGCTCTGCGCACCAGCAGGTCCTCCTGCCCCATGGCCGGGTGCACCAGGAACTCCAGCCGGCCCAGCTCCACGTCCAGGCGGTACAGCCGGTGGCCGGTCAGCAGCGAAGAGGCGGACTCCTTGACGGGCCGCCGCACGTAGGTGCGCGTCATCTCCTTGTCCTGGTCGTAGCGCCGGGCGGGCCGCTCGCGGTCCGGCTGGGCGGGGTGCGAGGCAGGCGGGGGCTGTCAGGATTGGAGTGGTTATGCGGGATGGCACCGCAACGGGTGCGGAAGCGTAGCTGGGGTTGCATATCAGACACAGCGCAGCCCTGCTTGTCGTTTGGAACCCAGGCAGGGCAGCGCGTATTCTGCAAGCTGACGCATGCGGGCGGGTTGAGAATTCTTGGGCCCGTACCTTGAGGGGGTTGGGCACATACACCATGAGCCCGTTCTCGTCCAGCCACTGGTAGGCGAACAGGGGGTCCTGAATGGGGATGGTGCCAGGCAGAGGCGGCCCCGCACCGGGCATGCCGGGCGGCAGCATAAGGGCCCCGCCTGCCCCTGCAGCCGCCGCATGAGGGTCCAGCAGGGCAGGCGCTGCTGTGGACTGGGTGCCAGGGGCCTGCACGCCCGCAGCCACCAGCTGCTGCTGCATCTGCTGCTGCAGGAGCTGCTGCTGCTGCGACTGCTGCATCTGCTGCTGCTGGGCTTGCTGCTGTTGCTGCTGCGCAGCCGCGTTTGCGTCGGCAGGCGGCAGGATGAGGAGATTGGCCGGAGGCGCCTCGGGCTGGCCCTCGCCGGGCCCTCGGGCTCCTCGGCGACGGTGGGGAGCGCGCCTGTGCAAAGTACAACAAAGGCAGCATCCAGCATGTTCCGTTATGCCATGGTATGCTGCACAGAACAAGCCAGGCTCCGCCCAACAGCGGCACGGCTTTTGTTTAGACTGGCCTGCATAGTGTTCCTGAGCGCAAAGCCCGCACACGGCGCACCGTGCGGCATCAACGTGGCCCGCTGGTGGAACGTGTGTGGGCGTTGTGGCCGCCATTCCCGCCCTGCCCCACACCACTCACCGACTTGCAGCTGCTGCTGTTGCTGCTGCTGCTCCTGGCGCTGCGCCATGATGTTGGCCACCTGCTGCTGCGCCGCCGCCGTGTTGCCGCCTGCCATCTCCGCCAGCAGCGCCCTGCGGAGGCGCAGCGCACCAATGCGTACTTCTGTTTACAAGAACACGATGCGTATCCTGACCGGCTACCACAGCAGAATAATTCGCCCAGCAGCCGCTACCGTGCAGCCCGCACCACCCGAAGGACGCCCTGGCCGCCGCCACCCACTCAGTCCAGCTGCCCCCTAGCCGCCCAGGCCTCCGTCCCCGGCCCAGCGCCCTGCCCTGCCCTGCATCAGGGCACACCCCTGGGCCGCTGTGCACCGCTCACTTGTCCAGCGTGGTCGCCTTGACGATGCGCTGCTCCATCTTGTTGAGCGAGTGCTCGCTCAGCACGCACTGCCGCTCGCGGTACAGCCCCAGCTCCTCGCGGGCGAAGCGGCCCTCCTGCATCGCGGTGGTGCGCGCGGGCAGCGGCTGCGGCGCGCCGCCTAATCGTGACACGTCGAACTGCAGCTGGATGCTCTCCGTCACGGCAGGAGCTTCTTCTCGATGCTGCAATGGTTGAGAGGGTGTGGATGGGGCACGGGGCGGTAGGTTTGGTGGGGTCGGTGAGGGTGCACAGCGACTTCAGCATGCCGACGAACGTTCTGTGGCGCCCCCTTGCAGTTGCTGCACCTTGCGCAAGATGAGGCGGTACACGGTTCACGACAACCCGACTTCATCCTCACCGCGTAGCTGTTCTCGTACGACACCATGGCCACCTGGTAGATATCTTTATCAGGCGCACCGCTCTGCATGAGACTCTTGGGCTGGGCCTGGCCCTGCGGCCCGCCAGCCTCACCCTCCTGGGCCCCATCTGCCCCGCCCTCGCCAGGCGGGGCTTCGGAGCCGCCCTGGGAGGGTCGAGGCCCAGCTTCTGGGTCATCGGGGTTGCCCGACGGCTGCCCTGCGCCTTGCTGCTGTGTTGGCTGGGCAGCTGCCTGTTCCTGCCCTTGCCCCTGCGCTTGCCTGCCGCTAAAACCTGCGGGGAGGGCCCCAATCGTGTTAAGGACGATCACGTGGCACGGTGCTTTGTGGAACGGATGCTAATTACATCGGGTCTCCGGGGCAGTCTGCACGGACCTCGGCGGAAAAAGTCGAAGAGGCCACGCCTCACAGGTGCCGCGGGAGTGGCTGAGCTGCTTGGGGGGACGATGGGTGCAGGCCGGTTGTCCTGGAGCCTGCTTCCTGGCTGGGGCTGGGTCGCAGGAGGCACGTTTGGCTGAGACTGTGGCTGCTGTTGCGCTTGCTGAAATTGTTGAAATTGTTGCTGGTATGATTGGGGCTGCCCTTGCATGGGCAGCATCTGCGCTTGCGTCGGAAACTGTTGTAGCTGCGGGCCTGCCCCATACGGCGACAGCTGCGCAGGAGCTGGACCGCCAGGCGCTGCGGGATACGCCCCTTGGTATGGGTTATATGGTGCAGCCATTATAGCTCTTAGTGTGAGGCCGGCACTTCAGCTTCAGGTAGCCCTTCTGACATGGTTTGGAATCGGGTCAAGTCAACCAGTCGTCGCAGGTATACGTAGTATACTTAGTCAGCATGTCATTGTCAAATATGTGTATATGTTATCGGTCGGCTTATCTTCCACGCCCGACTGCTTCGGCAACATTGACAACCACTGCAACCGCTTTTTTGGATCGAAGCAGTAACACAGGTGCCCTGGTTCCCATATCCTACCCTATATCACTTGAGGACAACATAGATCTTGTATTGCTTTGCATTATCTGCTATCTGCTAAGGCGAAATCGCTTTACTCAACTTCCGATCCTCGTTGCGATACTTGCGAGGCGCGGTTCAGACGAGCAGGACTGCATTGCGTGACAAGCATGTCATCTCAGCTCGGCTCTCGTCTATTGGTGCGATCACAATTGGCGGGTGTTTCCCAAGCTCTCCATCACGCACGGGCGGCGGAGGGCCTTACCAGCGCGCGGTGGCTTGCTATGCAGGGGCCTTTGGTCGCCAGTGGATGCCAACATAGTGCTGCTACAACACTCGCAGCGCCACTCGCGGCCTGGACCGCATCTCACCTCCGGTGAGTGAAAAGTCACCACGTTACCCTACGTCACTTCAGCTTTTCTGTGCTACGTTCGAGGCGACGATGCAATCGTTGTATCATTACATCGAACGAGCTCTGCTCAGTAACGCGGGTAGTGCCCGAAAGGAACGAGTCTGATGAAACACCACCCCTTCTGCAGAACTCTGTCGACGTCCCGATGTGGGCTGAGCGAGCAAGGAAAGCAAGAGGTGAGATTGGAACGTTACGATTCCCCGTGGTGCTTCGGCAACCCGTTCCGGTGCTTGTCACCCACCTGCCTTCCCGTGGTGTACCGGCACCCCACACAGGCAGCCCAGGCTAGCCCTTCCGGGTCGGAACAGCAACAGCAGCAGGAACAAGCGGCCGGGAGCACAGGCGCAGGCGAGCAGGCGCAGGCGTTTTATGAGTCCTTCAAGTCAGGCTATGAGCACGTGAAATCAAAAGCGTCAGCAGCGGCCGGGAGCGTAGGCGGTGGGGAAGCGCCCAGCGGCAAGCGGCTTCTGCAGACCCTAGCGCAGGACCTCAAAGCGGTGCTACTCCCAGCCCAGGACATCACCTCTGCCACGCGGCAGTACACGGGGGCGGTGGCGGAGGCTACGTACGACGGGCCCACGGCCCTGGTGCTGGCGAAGCAGCAGGCGACCGGGTGGCAGAAGGCGTGGGACACAATGCAGGAAAAGGTGAAGGAAACGAGACGGGGCATAGAGGCCGGGATCAGCGGCGGCCGGGTGAGGTGGCAGGGCCGGACATGGTGCAGGCTGGGCATGTGTGGCACACCGCCCGGCGTGTCTGCGCGTGGAGCTATGGCGGGATTTTCGCCAACTAGGTGCCGGGGACAAAGCTTAGCGGCGGAGTCCCAAGTGGCAGCTGCACCGCTGGTCGGTGGCAGTAGCAGCTGCTGGGGCGCAGCTCAGGGTCCGGCTTGCAGCCTAAGCCAACGGGCGCACATGCATTTGCTGGGGTGGCGAGCAGGATGCACAGGGTGCCTGGCGCAGCCCGAAGGCATGCAGGGCACGGCGTCCAGGCGGTGCAACGCCGTACACATGGGCTGCAAATGGGCAAATGACGTTGCACTGTGTGATGCATGGCCATCGATGACGACGGCATGGGCACTTGGTGCTCATTCGGGCTATGTCGAATGGGGGCGGGTCTGCACGGTGGCCGGGCCATTCCTGCCACTGGACGTCTGTCCGTGCAGCTACGGCAACGGCGATCTGCGCACGTCAGAGGGCTGCGTGCACGGCACGGAAGGCGGGGGGTGGGGGCTCAAAGCACAGCGGCGCCGCACCAACAGACTGGCGGGCCGTGCAGCGCTGACACACGCCGTGCCATGACACTGGCTCGTCAGCCTGGTACTCGGGCCGAAGCCAGGGTTCCTAGGCGCCCGGTCCTGGGCCTTTGGCGCACAGCAGGCATGGTGGGCTGAGCGCTGCACTATCAAGCATGTGGGTTGCGCCGCAGCGGTCAGGACGGATGGGCCTGGGTCCCAATTCATGACTGACAGCCCCTTACTCGCTCCATCCCTTTCTTTGCCACGCAGCTTGGATCCATCCCCGTGCTCAACAAGATGTTCAATGTCAAGGTGTGTGTGGGGGGTCATGGTGGCCGCGTTGTGGCACTCCTCTTGTCTGCCGCATGACACGGGGTTGCGGGCTGACGCCGCGGGGCTGTCGCAAGGCGTGGCCACGGCGGTTGGGTGCTGTGCCCTGCCGAGCACTGCCAAGGAGTGGAGCATTGGGAGACCAGGGAGAGGGCCAGCAAGCAAACCTGGCGTTGTTGGCCTTGAGGCGCTCGGCTGGTTGTGGCAGCAGTGCTGCTTGCGAGCCGTGGTAAATGTGCGTGTCCAGTGGACCAGATTCAAAGGGCTGCTGCGGCCACCGTCAGCAGCGGCCCCGAAGGTCAAGTCACTGGCCAAACACCAGCGCATGCACCCCCTGGAGCCCTTGCACTGTCCGTGCATTGTCCTCAGATGTCCCCCGCTGCCGTTGACCAACCCATTACCACCTCCGCCCACGTTGCACGTGTTCCAGATCACTGACACGTCCGCCTTCAAGAAGGGCCAGGAGCTGGTGGAGGACCTCAAGGACAAGTACGAGACCAGCGACCACCCCATGGTGCACAAAGTGGAGGTGGGTCTTGCTGGGTGCAGGCCTGGGTGCAGGCGGCACGTGGGCGGCCACGCGGAACTGTGAAGCCCCCGGCGTCACACAGTCGTTGGCGTTACTATGTGGGGCAATCTCCCAGCGAGCTGTGAAAGCAGGGGCTAGGAGCAACATACGATAGGAGGAAGGTAGGAGGCGAACCATCCAGCCCCTGCGCGCCACCTCGTGCCCGGGGCCCCTCACCACAGTGCCCCTCCGTCTCCGTACCCCTGCTTCTCTCCGACCCCAGGACCTCAAGGCGCGCGTGTTCACCGGCAGCGAGGCCTCCCGCGCCATGCGCGAGATCCGCTCCCGCGACCCCGCCTTCGACATGAACCGCTTCGTGCAGTCCGTCAAGCTGGACGCGCCGCACGTGGTCAAGGCCTTCCTGAAGCACGATCTGGACACGCTGGCGCTGCACTGCGGGCCGGAGCTACTGGAGCGCTTTGCGGGCATCTTCAAGCACTTCAGCGAGCAGGTGGGGCGGCGGGCAGAGGGCCAGCGCAGCGGCCAGGGAGTCCTGGTGCAGTCGTTGCGCCTCTAAGCTACATATACATTGCTGAGAAGTGGTCGCTCAAAGCGCCGAAGGGTAAGGGCCCTTATGGCAAACCAGGAAAAGTGGTATGCAGCTTGCCGATGCCGGAAGCACACTAACGGCGCAGCGATGCCCCCAGGATGTTCCATTTGCCGATCTCCACTGAACGCCATGTCACACGAGGCACGCGCAATGGGGCTGCCCCGGCACCCTACACCACGCTTTCTTGTTTCTGGCTCACTACCGCCTGCTACATCATTTCATATAACTGCGACACCATTACGAGCTGTCGCACAGGGCCGGCTGCTGTTGACGGTGGTTTTAACTCCGCGACACACTTGCGCGTGCGCTTGCGCAGGGCCTGTTCGAGGACCCCACCATCCTGTTCGTGGGCGACGTGGAGGTGGTGGAGGTGCGGCTGATGGACGATGACCCCTTCGTCATCGCGCAGTTCCACGTGCAGCAGCTCAAGTGCACGCGCGACAAGTTCGGCAACGTGGTTGACGGCTCAGCCAACCAGATCCAGCGCGTGTACTACTTCTGGGGGCTGCAGCAGGAGAAGAGCCCCGTGGTGACGGCGGAGGGCAAGGTGCTCCCGCCCCGGTGGGTCATCAAGGACATGATGTGGCAGAGCATGCTGGCGCTGGTGTGAGAGGGGAGCAGGAGGCTAGTGTGGGTTGAGGGTGCTGAGGGCATGCGTGGAGGAGGGGTGTGCAGGGGAGGGGAGGGATGGGACGGGGCTGAGGAGGGCTGTGGAGTGTATGGCGTTGTTGTTGGAAAGCAGTGATGCTGTGTGGCTTAGCATGGTGGCGGGTTGGTGTAGCCGTCCTGCTGGGCAGTGTGCGTGTGCAGCGGTGTGCGAGCGAGTGGGCCATGTCAGGGGGGCAGCAGGTGTGCGAGCAGGATGGTGCGTCGAGTGTGTGCGGCCGCGGGCGTCCTGTCCTGCGGCTGTGCAAGGACTCACCAAGCACCGCCAGGCCGTCAGCTACCTTATGCTTGTCTGTGCGCCGACAAACAGTGCGAGGGTGCCGAGCCAAGCTGCCAAGCCCTCTGCATGCGTTTACGTACTATGACACGACCAGGGCTGATGCGAGGACTTCCACGAGGTGTATACAAGCATTCCGTGTGCTGGTGCGACCTGGTGCGACTGCGGCAATCACGATGACGCCGTTGTTCCCCCGGTCCAGGGGCCAACGTGCATGACAGGCTGGGCTGGGCTGGGGCCTGCGGGTTGACGAAGGGGTGGACAGCTGCAACCTGTACCGGTTCACTGCCTACACACAGTTGCGTGGCTCGGGTACTTGCCAAGGACCGGGGTCCCCTGGCAAGCTGTGTCGACGGTGTTGGTGCAGGCCGGTGTTCACCGGCCGGGAAAGATGAGGCTTGCAGCAACTAGGGCGAGCCAGGCGCATCAGGTACCCTAGGATCTTGAACGTACTTACGGTGCCGCATGGGGTACTGTTGGGACTATGGCAAACATGCAACGGCGCATTCGACAAGGCCCCGCGTTGGCGTTCGAGCAGGCCCTAAACAATGTACGGGTTGACAGTTTGGGTCCCCTTACAGAGCCCAGCCCCATCCCACTCGTGCAACGGAGCGGGCAGCCGACAGGCACACGCGGCACTGCCGGCCACGCCGGGCACACAACTTCCACCCCGGCGGGTAACCCGTGTAACTCCAGAGCCGAACCTTTCCCCCCCTTACCCGCCCCTCTCGGTGAACATGTACAGAGCCACCACGGCACCAGCTGCATCACGGGCATGCTCTCGTGCCTTTGCCCATTGGCACATCCTTGAACCTGCATATGCCTGAATTGGCCTGAAGCGTCAGTCGCTGCCCACGTCACTCAGCAGTCCGCTGCCTTGTCGGAAATCCTGTGCGGGCTAAGGTTGGCAGCTTGCAGGCGCCCAGGCCCCGGCACCCGCGGGGTGCGCGCTGTACCGGTCGTTACCGCCTACATATGCAGGTCGCTGCTGGTACACCAGCTGGCGTAAGCGGGAACATCGTCAGTAATGTCCTCTGGCACTTTCTACTCGTTGTCAGTGCCTGGTGGGCGGATGGAGGCGAACGACGTTGGTTCCTCCGGTTGGGAGTACAGGGAGTACCGTAGACAGACAGGTGACAGCGAAGGCCAACATATTGCATGACATATATGTATATGAATATCACTTCTATCGACTTGAATACTCCTACATTCCGCATGGGGGTGCTGCTAACCCTGGCTAACCCTTTGTAAGACAAGCAACCTCTTTCGTAATGGTGCATCGGCGGACGCAGGCGAGTTATATAAGCTCTCAATCCCGTAATATGTCTCATGACGTTACTTACAATCCCCATATAAGTACCTCCTGCTGTGATCGACCGCGCTTACTTGCATGCCTTCCAAAGCTACGCCGCCGCTCCTTTCAAGTACATAAGGCACATATAAACAAGCTGGTTATATCACATACATAGACATCAGGAGGTTATCTGCGTGTCACAACACATTTAGGCTGCCGACCGGTATTGGGCGGGCGCGAGGCGGTGCAACATTGTGTAGCCGCAAGCGCTGCTACCATCTTGCTGAGTGTCAAGAGAAGCAACCAGCTTATTGTGCTCGTCTACGAATACATCAGAGGGTAAGGCGCTCTCCTTTGACGCGGAGGGCCCCTGCGTAACGTTCTGCAGGATGTTCGGCATGTCCTTGGCCCGGGCACCACTTGCAAGCTGCATAAGCACACGCACGCTTACTGCAGCGCACTCTAGCACAATATATTAAAGTCTCCTGTCAACAACAAGCCGTCAGGGCACCCCGCACAGACGTAAGGGCATGTAGGGCCGGGCGCAACCGCCGCGCTGCCGTCGCTACACTTGCTCTGGCAGTGACTGCACTCCATAAATTATGCACATCTTCTGTGAATATAGCTAGCCTCTTACACGTGGTGAGGTTTCCAACTTGCGACCTGCAACCGTCGCGCGTTCGCGCCATGCCAGCGCTGCAAGCTGCCTTCAACGCTCGGGCTCAGCCTCGCAGGCCTTGCTTACCACCTAACACCTCGATAAGCATCGCATCTTAGCTACATCCTCAGTGTTGCAGACCGGAATGTCCAGCCCTCTGCCCCTTGGCAACATCCCGCGTAACCCCTGCCCAACGCCGACCCGGCCCCGCCATCGCTTCGCAACATGACGGCTTTACGGGCGTTCCAGTAGCTATAATTACTGCTACCTGTGCATCTTCGCCCGCCGTCGCCAGCGCCTTGTTCACATCCGTCGCCTTGCCCCACGCCCTCCCCGTGGCCACTTGTCCCCAGGCCCACACTCGCCCACACACGTCACAAGCGAGCATGCAGCCAACACCGAGGTGTCACAGAAGAGCCCCATTACCCCGCATGAAGATGCCGTGCGTCATGGCGGCGGCTGCGGCTCTGCTGCTGCTGGCATGCTGTCCTGGCGGCTCCCTGGCCCAGACCACCTACGCTGGGCGCTATCAGCGGCTGCCCTTCGAGACAGCTAACGTGGCGGTGGCGATGGTTCAGGTGGGTTAAGGAGTACCAGGGGATACTTGTGCCATACCTGCAGCAGCTGTGTCTTCGGCTTTTCGGTGCCGTGTAGGGCCCACTGCACGAGTGCAGAAGTAAACCAGTGTGGGTCGCGCTTCCCAAGTTGTGGGCCCCAGCTGCACCTGCAGCGTGTTGGCCGCACCAAGACGGAAAGGTCAGCGTGTAAGCGGCGTGTGCTGTTTGACGTCCTGCTATTCTTCTGCGGCAGATTGGAGGCACGGACAAGTTCGTGCTGCTGTCCCGCATTGCCCGCGCGGGCAAGCTGGTGGGCATCGTGGACCTGGCGGAGAACCAGGTGGGCACGCAGCACCAGGCAGCACCGGGTAACACAAGTCAGCACCGGGTTACACATGGTAGCACCAGGCAGCACCAGGGGCTGGCCCATGGCGCATCAGTACTCTGTGACGCCTTAGGGAGGCTGCGGCCGACTGAAGTTGGTGCAGTGGTAAAGCATGTTCGCGAGATAGCACAGTAGCGCAGCGCCGACCTAGGCGCATGAGCTGCAGTGAAGCGCCACTGGGCGCCACGGATAGGCAGGAGTATCGGAGGGGGCTGGGGCTTGGGATTATTGCTGCATTGGTTGCAAGAGCAGCAAGACGGCTCGTAATGGACCTGGTTGACTGGTATGGGTGGCCCACAGACGGCGACCGGTTTCTCAACCTGAAACCTGCCGAAAGGTGGGGGTGTGTCACGGCACGTGCCCACCAGCGCTTTGTGCCCAAAACGCCTACAGCACGCCTTTATGTTAGCAGATACGATAAGATGCCTACATGCCATCGGGCTGCCTAGGCAATAGGTACGTTCAGCGCTGCCCGTGCGCCACACCACCACAGGCCGTGGCGTTCCCCTCCCCCGACAACCACTTCTGTGCGGGCGTGGGCGTCCTGCCGGACGGCGGCGCCGTACTGTACGGCGGATCTGCGCAAAACAAGGCGGGCGCGGACGGGCGCTACAGCATCGGGGTAAGTGCATTGCGCAGCAGTCCTTGTGATGGTAGCACCGCAGGAAGAAGTGCGGTAGAGGAAGGCCTTTTCAGGGACGGATCCAGGGCCCTGCAGCAGCAGCGTAATGGCGGCATGGCACCGGGCATTGGCAGGGCCGGCGGACCGCAGAACGCCGTCAAAGGTTGGTCTAGCCCTTAGGCGGGATGGTAGCCACGAGGTAACAGTCCTGTGTCCTCTTTACCGCCCGTTGCTTGGGGTGCGCCCGAGGATTCATCAGCGGGCCTGTGACAATGTGTCCCCGATCGCAGGTTGTGGGCATGGACCAGATGGACAGCCCCAAGGCTGTGCGGCGTGCCGCCCTCATGGACTTCCCCAGGTGGGCACGTGCCACAGGCGCATCGCAACGTTCGCGGCCACGCGCAGCATACTGGTATCGCGTGCGGCACACGCCCGTACTCCCGTGCGGCAGTCCCGCACGTGCAGCCAGCCCAGTCAAAAGCCTTGCAGCAGCTGGAACACCATAGCGCTGGATGTGGATGCTATTAGTTCCGGTACAGTTCACATCTGAGACCATGTGTGTGTGGTGTCCAACGGCCGGTGCGCAGGTGGTACCCCACCATCTGCCGGATTGACGACATCCAGGTGGGGATGGACAGGGGGTGCAAGGGGCCACACACACGTATTGATCTGCGGACGTGCCGGAAGCAAGAGGGGATTTCCCGTCGCCAGTGAATGTTCTGGCATTCTAAGTAGTAGATCGGGTACAGTAGGCTACCGGTATATCGATCAAAGGAGGTTACCGGCATGGCAAGGGGAGGCAAACCAATGGACGTACCTATGTAGACACTCATACCCTGTGGCCCCTTAACGGTGTGCCCGTGTCATCTACAGCACCTGATTGTGGGTGGCACGGCGCTGCAAGGCAAGGGTGCCACGCCCAAGGTGGCGGAGCTGTGGGACGGCGAGTCGGAGGAGACGGAGGTCGTGGACCTGCCCGATGTAGGTGTGGGTTGGGCTGGGGGTCGACTGCGCGTTGAGGTGTTACCGCGTCAGCATGCAGCACGCAGTGTGACTAGCACCAGCAGGGGAGCATTAGGTGCATGGGATCCGTTCCTATCCTGGTTACCTGGTAGCGACGCGACTGAGCTGGGAACCGGCCGTGCACGTGTGTGTAAACTCCGTGCAAGGGCCGTGTTGCCCGTTGCAATCCTAGGCATGCTGCACGTGTGACAACCCGATTAGGCAGGGCACGGCCCCTTACCATCGTTCACACTCTCAATCTGCATGCCCCTTCGCGACAAGGCATTTGTGCAAACCTGCGGTGCGTTGACCCGGTACACCTTGAAACACAAAATGCCAAATACGAAAGACCCCATTGGCTCTTGCCTGCAGAGGTTTGACAAGGTCAAGGGCTTCAACTGGTACCCCTGGATGCAGCTGCTGCCCAACGGTGAGCAGACAGCAGGGGGATCCCGTTGCACCTACCCATGTCTTGCGCACCGCAACAGTTCCTTAACGCCAGAGCCACCGTAGCTATGCATTCGCCTGTAGACCAGCGCACTGGTGGACGCTGCACATGCGGACACCCATGCTACCGCTTGCGCCGCCGCTGGACCCTGCAAGCCTGCTCACCGCCTGATCCCACCGTCAGGCCTTCTCCTACCCTGCACTCGCATTGTCTGCACACGCACAAACCCTACCTCCACCTGCACCTGAACCCCACAGGCAACATCCTGTGGTGGGCCTCCCGCAGTGGCTCCATCACCTCCAACAAGGCGCAGGGCTTCAAGGAGCTGGACACCCTGCCCTGGCTCAACGTCACAGGCATGGACACAATGTATCCCTTCACCTCCACCTTCTCCCCCCTGGCCCTGGACCCAAAGAACGGTTACGCGCCGGCCTTTGTGCTCTTCGGCGGCGGCGCTTCGGTGCGTACGTGCGGGGGCGAATGCGTGTGGCTGTGCGGGTGTGTGCGTGCTGTGCAGCTGTATGGGCAGTGGGTGCTGTGCCGGGGTGAAGAGGAGCTCTGGGGTAGCGCGAGGGGTGGGGTGACAGGAGGCACGGGACGTTAACAACATGCACTGCATGTGCCGTACGAGCGCTTGGTGATGCAGCTTGGGAATGCGCTGTCAACAGCTGACATACGCGGCTCCTGACCGTGTGTGGCGCTGACTTGCGGCCTGGTTGCGTGTGGTGCTGAACTTCAATGCTGCGCTCTTGCCCTCTGCGCCCTACAGGTTCGCCGCGCCAATGCGCCCGCCCCTAGCACCTCCCAGCGCCTCAACCTGACGCCCTGCCGCACAAGCAAGACCGGATACTGCTTTGCAACGCCCAACGCGTGAGTGCACCCGGGCGAGCCCCCCCGGTGATTACCTAATTATACATCTTGGTGAAGAGACGCCCGCAACAGCCTTGCCGAAGCGGCTGCTGGCCGGCATTGCATCAACCATACGCTAAGCTGACCCCACTTGTATTTGGGCCCTACGGCTCGTATGGGAAGTTACACCTGCCAAGTGTAACAACCGCCTGACTAACTGTACTTGCATTCGCCAGCACCAAACCAATGTACCGTACCCCATCACTCTGTCGCCGCGCAACCGTGTTGGTCCCCTTTCCCGCTTTTGTCCGCAGTTGGGAGCAGGAGGACATGGGTCTGCGCATGCTGATGGGCATGTCCACGCTGCTGCCAAACGGCAAGATCATCGTGCAGGGCGGCGCAGGGGTGAGAGACCTGCGCGACCCCGCTGCCGCTGCGTTGGTCTATAGGCGCCAGCCGGTGTACGCGCGTGTCCATGCATGGCACGTGTCGGTCACACCATGCAAACCTTGAAGCAATCCGCAGCGCGACAGCTGTCCCGCGCCTCTCTACCGTCCTACCACATCCAAAGTCAGGGAAACCAACCAGAACATTTCAAAATACACTCTACCCAATCTGAATCTACCCCAACTCTCTTTCCCATACGCACCACCTCTGTGTTCCTCAGGCCGGCTTCGCCAACCTGATCAACAAGGCCACGGGCGAGAACATGGCGCAGTACCCCAACATGCAGGGCCTCATGTACGACCCGTACGCGCCCAAGGGCAAGCGCTTCACCCCCTGCGCCGCGCCACCATCATGCGCCTGTACCACTCGTCCGCCTGCCTGACGCGCACGGGGGAGGTGCTGGTGTCGGGCTGCGAGACGTGTAGCCAGAACGTCGTCGGGCTGGTGGGTTAGCGCACACATGTGCTAATACACATGCAAGGTGACAGCAGATATGGATGAGCACTTTGGGAAGGTGGTATCATAGGTGGTGGTTTGAAACTGGTTACCAGGCCGCATCCGGCATGTTGGGCTCTCAGACTCTGGTGAGCGGCTTTGCGGTGCGGGGGACTGCATGCACACTGTCGTCCTGCCCATTGATCACCCCAGGACGTCGCACCATCCCAAAGGGGTATCGTACCGTGCCGTACCGTACCGTACCGTACCGTACCGTACCGTGCCGTACCCTTCCGCCGCACCTACCGATTGTGCAATTCCGCTGGTGCATAACACCTTGCCGAGCGCCTCTCGCCCCATGCCGGTCCCTGCCTCCTCTCAAACCGCTCCTGCTGCCCACACCCCACTCCACCCCACCCTAACCCACCCCGCCCCATCCTCTTGCCCTGTCGCGCAGCCCACCGGCGTGTCCTTGTCCCCCGACGCCCCCGACGACTACCGCATGGAGCTCATCATCCCCTCGGACATTGACGGGGTGGTGCGGCCCGCCATCCTGGACAGCCCCCAAGAGGTGCAGCGCGGCAGGTGGGCGGGAGGGGGCGAAGGGGCCCGGTCGAGGCCCTTGTGTCAGCTGGGGATGCGTGGGCGTGTGGCGTGTGGGGTTGGGGTCTTGGTTGAGGGTTCGAGCCTGTGAGAGTGTGGGGCCGCCGCATCAGGTGCAGAAGGACGGGCTAGGCCGCCAAGATGTGCAGCAGGGCTCGGCGTGCAGGGTGCAGTGGGGCGTGATCAGTGGGCCTAGGTCCCGTAGTATCAACCTGTAGCCGTATAGCGGAGCCGGAAGACCCGGCCGATACCTCTGAGCGGTTCAATACAGCTAGTTGTTGGGTGGCCCAGGCGCGAGGGATGTTGCTGCCACGCTGCCACGTGTTGACATGGCACGCAGGTCGTGCCCGCTTCCGCTGTCGTACTGTGAAGCGGGGGATGCTCTTGTCGTCCTCTTCCCCAGCGCCTCACTAGTCCGCGTTTGTTTGTCTGACTGCCGCTAATGCTGCCTTCCCAGGCACTCGTATGTCCATTCTCCTTGCTTTGCTACGCTTCGCTTCTTACACCCCTCTCCTCCCCTCCCTTGCCCCACTGCAGCACCTTTACCGTCACGTACCGCTACCCACTGGGGGGCCGAGTGACCGGCGCCTCCCTGGCCGCACCCTGCGCCGACACGCACTCCATCAACATGAACCAGCGCGTGGTGTTCCTGGAGGTGCGCAGCCTGGTTGTGCGCCACCGCCCAGCCACTGACATAGCACACCAGGGCATGCACGTAATAAATATCGTGTGTGGATAGTAAAGTTCGGCGCAGCTGACACTTGTCGACGTGCGCGTGCAATTAGCGCCGCCAGTAAGGCGCGCACACGGGGTGCGGGGTCGCTTGGCGCGCCGCACGCAAGGGCCGAGCTCGCCACTGTGCAGAGCTGGGCACTCCCTGCCAGTCGCGGCACTGTGCACGCTGCAACGACTGCATCAACTGGTCTCCTGGTTACATCTGGGCTCCCTGCCGTGTAAACGTCCTTGCTTGCGCGCCCCCAGGTCGACAAGGTGTCCACCACGACCGTGACCCTCAAGGCCCCGCCCGCCGACATGCCGTACGTGGCGCCCGCCGGCTGGTACGTGCTGTACCTGCTGGGCGAGGACGGCGTCTACAGCGAGGGTGTGTGGGTGCAGATCACCGCCCCGCCTGCGTCGGCCCTGTCCGGATCCGGGTCAGGCAGCAACGGCGGCAGCGGCGGCAACAGCGGCGGGGCGGGCAAGGGGAAAGGGAAAGGGAAGGGAAATGGGCCGAAAAAGGCGGCGGGCCGTGCAGCCGACAACTCCAATCGGAAGGCCAAGTGAGGTGGACAAGCGGCCAGGCGTGTTAAGGCAGGTTGGGATCTTCTGGATTGGGGTGGACGGGAGGGTCCACGTGGGGTCGGTTGTGAGCATGCATGGGTGTCAGCATGTCCCCCCTGGTTGGTGGCTTATGAGGTATTGAGCTGGAGCAGGCTGGAGCGGCCCCAAGCGGTCTCAAGATGTCAATGAACGCCATGGCACCCGTGCCACATGGATCCCATTCTCTTTCGGTGCATATGCCGTGTCGACCAGAGCTGATTGCGCCTGGGTCGAGACGGTGCGTCACGGCATCGTACTAGCTACTACGAAGTGCAGGATGCGCAGTTTTCTTTCTTGCTGCATGTTCCACTAACATTACCAGACGTGCAGCGGATGCATTGATTCTTCCCGTACTTCTTTGTGAGAACCTTGAGTGTGCTGGCGCAATCTAGCTGCCCTGGGCGATTGGTCCCTTGGCCTTAATCTGCATTAATCTGCTGCGTACGTACAGTGCCGAGGAATTGTGGACTGTGTGGACTGTGAGTGAAGGGTGTTAGACACCTGAAGACATGGCCAGTGCAAGAACAGCGTCAGGGGAGCCAAGCATGGGCGACACGTGTACCCATGCTTCGTTCGCTGACGTACCCCGTTGGCCCCAGGGGAGCTCCCCTGGCTGGCTTGGGGCTACGTATCCCTGTGTGCAATTGCTGCACGGCGTTGTGCATATACGCCATATGTAAGCGTATGCTCATGACGGCTTGTGTTTCGTGTAACGCCACTGGGAAACGAAACTGAGCAGAACTGAGGATCTTACAAGGCGCGCCGGGAGTACCGGTGTTGGAGCGGCTCGACTCAGCTGACGCCCAGCGACTGTGCCGACACACGTGACATTATTGAACGATGCAGCGAGAGGATGCATGTCCATGAAGCTGTCAGGGCAGCAGGGAAACACAGGGTGCTTCAACGACGGCGCTGCAACGGGCGATTCATGGACAGCCCCCATGCATGTGGGTTGCAGTCCAGCTACCAGTCCAGTCCACACCACCCACCAGCACATGGGACGCAGACCTGTCGCTGCATTAGAACACAAAGCAGCGATGCGCTGCAGTCTCTATTACCACACGACTGAACTACTAGGCCACTACTACCTACTTCGCATGACTAAGGACGATTGCACGGATGCACGCTGCGCAGAGCTCGGCGGCCAGCCCTGTCCCCATTGGTGTAGGCATCAAGCCTCGAGCGCACAGCGTACGACGGCCCCGGGGCCCCCAGGGGATATAGGGCGCCATGCAAGCACGTCCTCTCCCTGCGGTTCTATCCATCCCCAAAGGAGCAGCCCAATCCACAAGCACACCAAGCATAAATGTGGGACCGACCGATACGAAATATAACATACGAATACGTTCCGCCAAGACCAGGTTCCGCTCTACAACGTCACGGCTTTGGTATTAGACTGGTACATGTACGAATACGTTCTGCACATACGACGCGCGACAACATGCCATATTAACCCTGCTAAAACACAGTCGTGACGTGGTAGTGCGGAACTTGGTCTTGACGGAGGTGTTGGCATGTCCAGCGGCGTCTCCCGAAGGCAGGCAAACAAAATGCGTGCCGCTTTGGCGAACATACCTGAGTGAACATGCCATACATCGCCCTCTTCCCGTCACATGCAACACAACCTGCATTAACAGCCACCCGGCCGTGACCTCAGGGCGCCAGGGTCGAGGGCTCTCTCACAGTGCGCAACGCTGCGGACCCAGCGGGCCCTCGCACAGCCCGGCGCCTCCGCCTCCGCCTGCGCCTCCGCCTGCGCCTCCGCCATCCTCCTGTGGTGGGTTGCTGTGAGGCTGAGGCGGCCGGAGCGCTGCGCCACGCCGGCGTGCTGCCCGCCCTGCTGCCGGGCGGCGGCGGCGGCGGCGGCGGCGCGGCTTGGGGCCGCCTGCTGGCTGCCCGGCACGGACTGGCGCTGCTGCGGTTGCTGCTGCTGCCGCTGCTCCCCTCGCGGCCGGATCGCAGGTGCCATGCCTGCCGCCGCCCGCCCTGCCCCCGCACCCTGCGTGCCAAGAGCTGCACCGCCCCGCCCGCCCGTGTCACGCTTAGGGACGCCAGCAGCAGCCCTTGGCGCCAAGGGCTGCTGCTGCTGCTGGCACAGGGCCTCGCCCGAACCCAGCCCACCCGGCAGGACAGGGTCCCGATGCCCCCCTCCCGCTGCCCCTGCTGCTGCCGCTGCCGGCCCCCCAGGCGCCCCCAGCTGCGCCTGCTGCCGCTGCTGTCCCGCGCCGACGTCCTGCTCCTGCCGCTGCTGCTGCTGTTGCGGCGGCTTCGGCGGTTGTGGTGGGTGCTGCTGCTGCTGCTGCTGCTGTCCGCCGCCCTCGCCCTCCGAGTCGCTTTCGACAAGGTCCACAAACTCCACCTCAACACCCGCACTCTCGCCCGTCCCGGCGGCAGGCCCCCGCCGCCCCCCGCACACCTCCTCTCCCTCCTCCACCACTTCACTCTCACCTCCCCACACACCCACGCCTGCTTGCGGCCAAGCGCCCAGGCCTACCACGGCACCGGCCCTCGCTCCCCGCCGCTGTTTGCCCCACGTTGCAGCCGCTGGTGCCCTGGAGCAACCCTCCGACGCGACCGGCGCCTGCGTCGTATGCCACCTTCCATGCCCCTGCACAGCTGCGCGCCCGGAAGTCACCCCGCGGGGGCGGCCCCCACAAGGCGCGTCACCAGCACCAGCCCCAGCTTGCAGGGGCGGTGTTGACCTGCCGGGCAGCGAGGTGGCGGTGGCGGAGGGCCCTTCCCGAGGCTCCCGTCCGGTGCTGCACACACTGCCGCATGACGCCAGCGGCCTCGCAGTGGCTGCCGCCGCTGCTGCTGCTGCTGCCGCAGCAGCAGCGGCTGCGGCACTCCCACCGACGCGCCAGGGGGCTTCTCCGGCGACCGAGCCGCAGTCCCTGAAGCTGTCCGCCCGCCGCTGGGGCGGTCGGGCGGGGCCAGGTGCCGCAGCAGTGCCAGCCTCAGCCTCAGCCGCGCCGGGCACCGGGTCATGTTGGTGGGGGCGGCCAGCGGGGCCACCAGCTCGTGGGGACACCCCGCCGTGTGCGTCCTTGGCAGCGGTGGCACCATCGGTGCTGCCCACGGACTGCTCTGGCTCCACCTCCACCACATCGCTCCAACTGTCGCCCACAACCTCCGCGGCCCCAGAGCCGCGGGCCTCTGCCTCGGCCACACCCCTTCTCCCGACCAAGCCATCCCTCGACCCCGCCTGCCTTCTCCCTGCAGGAAGCCCCGCGCCAGCGCCGCCTGACTCGGCACCAGCCCCCTGCCCCTCCACATCCACCTGCACAACGCCACGGGCAGCCGCGCCGGCTCCTTCATCACCTCCCGTGTCCGAGGCCTCACCCTCCTCAGCGATGCCCCCAGCACCCTGGCGCCCTCCGTCCCTCCCCAGGCCCACACCCACGCCCCCGCCCTGCTCGCTGCTGCTGCCCTCCACAGCCTCCTCCTCCTCCTGCATGAGCACACTGCCGCCTCCAACGGGTACCCCACCTGACCTTGCTGCGGCGTGGGGCTGACCATGGGAGGGTGCTTGGGAGTTCGAGACAGCACGGACAGGGGCCGGGGCCGGAGAAGGGGCCTGGTGTCGGTCAACGCCGCATGCGGTCGGCTCGCTGGCTTGAGGGGGAGTGGAGCGGGCCTGCAGGGAACAGCCGGGCGGCCAGTAGCAGTGAGTGCCACACGAAAGGAGGCGCACGAAAGGAGGCGCACGAAAGGAGGCGCGCGCCGTAGTTGGGCCTCCAGCCGGGCGCATTCATGCATACCAAGCAAGCTGCGTAACATCCTGCATCTGCGGAAGGCCAGCAGCAGCAGCAGCAGGGCGGACGGGATAAGTATACTGTTTGAAGACTCGCATTTAAACGTGCGCACGCACCTGGTTGTGCGCCTGGGCCATGGCTTTGAGCTGCTGCACCTCCTGCTGTAGCAGGGCAAGCCGCTCTTTCAGTTGCCGGTTGTCCTCCTCCAGGCTTGCAGCCTAAGGAGCAACAGACAGCAGTAGACAACAACGACAGGCATTGGGAAAATGGGACAGGATCATATGGGGCAGTGTGTGGGGTGAAATGACGCATGCACCACTTTAGGACCGGACGAGGGAGGGGCCGGCCTGCAGCGGCGCTGAGGGCTGCCACCTTGTCTCGAGGCACCTGAAGAGCTGCTACCGATTCTCTCCGAAGGCTCATCAACACGTATCGGCACACGGGCAGCGATGCCCCACGCACCATGAGTGGCTGCTGCAGCTGCAGCCTCAGTTGCTTCTTGCGCTTGTGGAAGCTGGCGGCCACGGCGGCGGCCTGCGGCAACAGGAGCGGTATGCAGCATGGCTGGCTACTCGGAATGGGCTAGGAGAAGTGTGGGTCAGCAACAAAGAAGTACGTGCCGTCTCCATGCGTTGGCGCTGCAGCGCCTGCAGCCTACGCACGTCTGCATCACGGAGCACCTGCCGGCCAACGTGTTGCATGCTACACAGTTACGGTGCTACGCAGCCATACCTACCTCTGCGCTTGTGTGTGTTAGCTCGGGTTGCAGCTCCAGCGCCATCAGCTCCAGCGTCAGCGCCCACAGCTGGTCCTTCAGCCTCAACTGCTGGTCCTTCAGCCAGCTGTTTTTAGCGTCCTGCAGAGCCTGGGGTCGGAGGAACGCACTGGTGGGCTGCTAGCATGGACGAGAATAGAATTGGTATCGTCGCAGGCGAGAAAGGAGGGGTGTGAAGAGGCAGGAGTTGGTCAACATGCACCCTATGCCACACGGCCATCAGTAGTGAGCGGCCCACCACGAGAGTGCGGGTGCATGCAAGTGCAGGAGCGGCGTGGGTGCAGGCTCGGGGTATGCAGCTAGTTGAGCCGTGCCCCACCTGGTGACACCTGCGCTCCACGTCCCAAAAGTCCCTGCCGTAATCATACCTGCAAGTGTGGGACGTGTCATGAGGGCGCGCGGATCAGTCAAGGCGACACTACGGGCGGTGTGGGCAAGTTACGGCCGTGGGCTCGGACGCAGGACGCCCAGAGTGCAGGTGCATCTGTTGCTGCATGGCCGTGCTATTCGTGTGCAGGCGTACACCACCACATAGCAGTCCTTGTGTGTTAGGGCGACATTGTACTGCACGGAGCCACGCATGTTCGCCTCAACGCAACTCCCGGAGGCACCAGCAATGCAGTTGGTCATGTCAGCTGTGGAGACCAGCCAGCACCCACCCGAGGTGCTCCCCGCGGCGGATGGTGCGCACGGGTATCATCACGAACACGGGCAGGAGGTTCAGGATAAAGTACGTGTGCACGATCACGTTGGGGCCACCTGCGGCAGGCAAGCACAGCCGCGCAGCGCACGCCGGCCAGTTTAGGCCGAGTGAGGATGACCGGGTAGCGCAGAGGTGGCAGAGCGTCCCTTTGATGTGATGCGACGCACCAGCCTCCCACATCGCCCTGCCCACGTCAGCCCTCCGTACACCAGAACACTCGCCACGCCAGCCCAACATAGCCAATGCAGCAGCGCCACCCAAACCCAAGCTACCCCTCTTACCACACAGAGCACATCCACAACGGGCCATATACAAACAACCCACAAACACACATAGCTCGACGGACATATCAACATATCAACCCCTCCGCCAAGACCAGGTTTCGTTTTATGTTTTAGAACGTCACGGATTTGGTCGTGCACTTGTACGTATACAAAGCTCCTTACCCTCCATACGGCACACGCGCCTGAGGCCGTCCTGGGCCGCAGCGGAGCGCTGCCCGGCCTGGGCCGCCGCCCCCGCTTGCTGTTGCCCTTGCGCCCCGTGGGTTGCCCCCTGCGCCGGGCCCTGCTGCAGCAGGTGAGGGTCGTTGACCAGCGCCAGCGTGTTGCCCAACACGGCACTTGTGGCCATGACCAGGGGCGAATCGTCGGCTGCATGCGGCCGGGCGAAACGGGGGCGGTGTGAGCGAAGGAAGGCAGGTGGCGGGCAGGAGGGAGGCGTAAGAGGCGGCGCTGGTTGCCATGGCCAAGGGGACGCCGTCGGCTGCGTCGCGAGCATGTTGGGGGCGAGGGAATCGTGGGTAGAGTGCGCGTAGGCAGGCAGGAGGCAGACAGGAGGGAGGCCTAGGAAGCGGCGGCAGTGGCCATGGCAAGGGTTGCGTGGGGAGGGAATCGAAGGTGGAGTGCGCGTAGGCAGGCAGGAGGCAAGCGGGAGGCTTCGTGGCACAAAGTGCTACTGGCGCTCGTGCATTCCTCCTGCCCCAACGGCGTCCTGTTGCGCAATGCGGTGCGCAGACAGCCGCGCGCAAGGGCACCACCAGCGCCGTGCCACACATACGCATCTGCGACCTGGAACCATGCACTGGGCCCTCATCCAGCGCACCGCAGTGCCCGTCCTCTTCAATGGCCGCCAACAGCGCCGCCGCCTCACGCTGCTCTTGGTCAGCCGCTCCGCCTCCGCCTCCGCCGCCTCCGCCACGTGCCCCGTTCCTCTCTCTGCCCGCAGCGTCCCGCAGTGCCGCCAGCAGCAAGGGGGTGAGCCGGTTGTCCACGGAGTAGCTGGACGAGGTGTGAAGTACGGGGGGAGGGGGGGGGTGGTTTTGGCGCACGCGCGCGGTGAATGCGGGCAGTGGGGATTTCCGGGAAGAGCAACATTGTCACGTGCATCTAGGTGTGCCCATAGGTAAAGAAGCCTACAACCACAGGAGGGTCGGTGACGGTGCAGGCGCGCTTGACGCCGTTGCAGGGCACGCCGCGCTGAGGGGCGCCCCGCAGGCGCAGGGGTGCACTATCATCAGCCATTCGCCTTAAGCCACGTGCGCATGCGCAGCAGCAGGTGCTCCGTGGACGCGCACGTGCTTACCTCTCGTTGCGCAGGGCCCACTCCTTGGCTTGCACCCTTGCGTCACCCAAGCAGCTTTCGCCCAGCGGACAGCTGCCGCCGGCGGCTCCCTGTCCGACCGCCTCTGCTGCTTCCCCTGTCCCTGCTCCTGCCTCTCCTGCTGCTGCTGCTGCCGCTGCTACTGCCGCTGCGGCCAACTCTCTGTCGCGGAACACGGCCCGCCTCCCGTCGTCCCGTCGCTTCTCATACTCCCTTTGCGACATCATCTGCACAACGCCATCACAGCGGGGAGACACGACATTGTGCAAAGAGGGCATCTGAGTCGCTGGCACAGCTGGCACCAGGCCCTCACCGTAGGTTTCCCCCAGTACGGCGCATCCGCTGTACATAATAGCACACCGCTCTGGGTTTGTGCAGCTGGAACGGTACTTTTGTCATCAAACCACGCACTCCACACGTCCCCCAATGCCCAAGCCCTGTGGCTACGGGCTGCGCACCTCTCCGGCATAGAGCCCGACGAAGCAGCCCAGGTCCTCTGCTGCGGGGATGTCCTCCATGGCAATTATGCTTAGCTGTCCCGCCATCTCGGGCACGTCGTCCCACGGGCTGCACCCCGCCTCTCGTGACCCCACCCGCACGGCAAGCAGCTGCAGGCAACACGGGATGCGAAGGAAAGAGCAGTTCCAAAAAGGCATGTCAGTGTCCTCATATGCGTAAGCGCATTGTACAGCCAGCACGAGCAGGAAGCAGTCAGTCAAGCGATTGCTTCCTGCTTAAATTAAGACGTCGGCACTGCGGTTGCAGTCGCCGTGCGGTAGTGCAAGCTGCTCGTGGAAAGGACCTGGGCGTGGCACGCCAGGACCAAAGGCAGAGGCGGACTTGCCAGTGGGACGTGCACGGGTGTGCGACTCACGCTGCGGTGGCAGGGCACGTCCTCGGGTAGGTTGAGCAGCACCTGCACCGACACACAACGCAACGGCACCACAGTGAGCTTAGAGGCCAAGACGATGTATGCCACAGGCACTGGACGCAGCAGACTTGAACAAGTGACTGGCAAGGGAGCACCCATCAGCGAAGGGCAGATCCCGCACTAGATGCACGTGCATGACAACGCGCAATGGGCCGTCACGGCGGCCCCGCACAACGATCCTCACCCTACCGCACACACCTGCATGTTGGTAGGCCTCGGCGCCCCGGTCTTCCTGGCCGTGTGGTCCCTGAGCAGCTTGATCAGCGCATGGCCCACCGCGTCCAACCGCCCCTTGTGCTTCGATACCTTCGCGGGTGGACAAAGCAACGATACAAAGCGCAGGTCAAAGTGTGAAGCGAGCACGGCCTGGGTTCCGTTGACTGCTTGACAGCATTGCCGTATCCACCGGAACTCTGTCAGCTGGGCTGGGCGAAAAAACGCAGAAACTTGGGTGTGCCAACAATCGCGGAAGCACGACCGGCGCCATATGCACTGCCGCAAAGCCTATCACCGACGGCATCGACACGTGCCACAGCCACGTGTGCGCTGGCAGCTGAATGGCACGGTGCTGCTAGAAACGTAAGACGGTAATTCCATTTGGTACCCGAAAGCACCATGAGTGCACTGCTGATAGAGTACGCAGACGCGTTCAAGAGTGCGTGGGTACTTGTTCGTGTCAGTGGGCGTGAGAACACATGCGGCATGCCACGGCCACCCGATGCGCCCATATGCCGCCAGACGCTGCACGCGGCACGTGGCAGCGGCATGCCACGGCCCCGGACAAGCAAGTACATACCACACCATGTGTACGATCCACTCACCCCCTCGGCCCACGTCAGAAGGGGCTTGCCGCGGCAAAGGTCATGAAGGGCGCCCTTCGGGCCCTGGGGTGGTACAGGAGGACGATGGGGCGTAAGTCATGTTTTCAGTTCGTTGGTGTTGGTGGCGCACCATGCACGCCAAAGTTTGTGGGCCGTACGACCTTCGCGAAGTGGTTGAGAGCTACCGTGTATACCATGCGCAGGGCTCAGCAGAAACCGTCAGGATTTTACGCGTGGCTTAAGGAGAAATTCAAGGAAGGGACGGTGCAAGGCAGGGGATGGGCACATGCCTACCTGGCAAACACGGATATGCAGGAGAACTGGCGCTGGAGGGACACATGGAACGAACACACGACTGCGCCCACTATTTGAATATCATAACCCTACATGGCACATTGACCCATATGAAGTACCTCGGCGTCACCGTATGCTGTACCATCGCCGTTTCTGTTAAGCGCTTGCCGTGCAATCCCCGTCTGCCGCCTACCCCCGCCTGCCGCCCGAGCACGCCTATCCGCAGCACTTTCCACCAAAGTGCACATGCTCCAGCGCAATCCGTGTGCGTTACCTTCCGCGCCTCGCGCAGGAGCCAGTTGTACACGTGCGCCAGGGTGCCCCGTAGCACCAGGTTGCAGTACACTACGGCCGGGTTGGGGTCCAGGCCGGGCAGATGCCCTGGGCAGGGGGGATGCTCTGGGGCAGGAGCAGGGGCGCAGGGGATGGCTGGGATGAGGCGTGGAGGGGGGGTGCGAAATGGAGCGCGTGGCTGCGTATTTGCGGGGAATTGGGCAGCTGCCGCAGGGTGCCATGCGGTACCGGTATACCCCGCCCCGTGAGCCAGCAGCCAAGCGCACACATGGCAATGCGTAAACGATTTGTTGCTTCCTCTTGGGCCGTTCGCCTCTTGGAGTTTGAGCTGCTGACATGTGAGCACCACAAAACGCCGGGGTTCGGCACTCCTCTTACACCTCCAGGTCCCTTCCACTTACCCAGTGCGTGAAGCGGCGTTCCCGGCGCAGCCTCCTGCGCCGCAGCTGGCCCCAGCTCCCGCCGCTGCCTCAACGCTTCCTCCACCATATAGAAGCACGGCTGCACACCACCACGCCCCAGCACCTCACCGCCACCACTATCACCACCGCCATCAGCCGCCCCGTGTCCATGCCCCTGCGCGCGCTGCCCCTCAGCCGGCCGCTGGTTCCCTGCACCAGCAGCACGTGCGCCCGCTGCTGCCTGCCCCGCCGCCACCGAGCCCCCTGCGTTGCCGATGCTGTCGGGTGTGCGCGAGCGCAAGGGCCGGGGAGGCCGGCTGTGCTGCTGCTGCTGCTGTGGTTGCTGCGGAGGCTTGTTGGGCTTTGCCACCTCGAACGTGCGCTGGATGCGGTCGTTTGCCCTCGTGGCGGCCCGGCGCACAGGGCGCGGAAGTGAGGGACCAGGGGAGGGCCCCCTGCTCGGCTGAGGCCCGGCAACAGGGTCGGCTTCTGCGCCTGGACCACCTGCGGCCCCGCCCTCCGCGCTGGGCGCACCCTCACCCTCACCATGTGACGTACAACTGCTGATAGGTGCGTTTGTGCCTATGGTGGCCGAGCCGTTACCACCGGTGCCGGCAGGGGCTGCGGCCATAGCGGCGGGGCCTGCACGGGGGCTAGCAAGGCCGGGAGCCGCCTCCTCCCGCCCACCCAGTGCCTCGCCAGCACAGCCGCCAGCATCTCCTGCGCCAGGGACTTGCCGCGACGGCGTTCCGGTCAGTTCACCCCCCGTCACGCCGCCGGCGGCTGCTTGCCCTCTCAAGGACAGCTCCTTTGCTGCGACTGCTCCTGCTCCTGCCCCTGCCGCTCCTCCTGCTGTTGCAGGCGCAGCCAGCCCCGGGCCGCTGGGCGAACCACCGCCGCGGCCCAAAGTGCCTGGGGTGGCTGGGCAGTCCCCTGGGGTGCCTCTGCCCATGGACAGCCGGCTCCTGGGCCGCCCGTCCTTTGGCCCCACAGGCGAGGCTGCCAGCGGGTTCCCGTTGCCCTGGGTCGCACCCTCAACGCGTCGGCCACCGCCTCCTGCCGTACAGCTGCCATGGCCGCAACCCCGTGGCCCCGGTGCTCCTGGCACCGCATGAGGCGGCGAAGAACGGACCCTGTTGCCCTGCCCTGCAGGCCCTCCTCCATGGGAGCTGCCGGCAGCTGCTGCACCCGCCTCCGCCACGTGCGCCCCCGGTGCCGGACTGCTGCTGCGGCCGAGCCACTCCCTCATGACCGCTGGCGACGCGTGCAGCTCCACCCTAGCCGCCCGCCGCGCGGCAGTGGAGGGCGTGGCGGGGCCGCCGTGCGCCGGGCCCAGCGGCTTTGGTGTGCCTGCGGGCCCCGAGCTTGCCCCAGAGGGACCACCATCACCAGCACGCACGTCGCCGCTGGGAGCAACATGCGGCCCTGGGTGAGGCACCGGTGTTCGCTCCAGCCGTTGCCTCTTCCTTGGTGGCTCTGCCGGCCTGAGATCCTCGCCCGACACTGACCCTTTGGGGGCTGGAGGGCTGTGTGGGCGAGGGTTGTGTCCGGCCGCCAGGTCCAGGGCCTCACGCCCTGATGCTGAGGGCTGGGGCTGGGGCTCTGCAGCAATTTGGGTCACGGCGCTGGCAGCAGCACGTGACTCCGTGCGGCCATTGCACGGCAGGGGCCCCAGCCGTTGGCGCAATGGCGTGGCGGGAGGTTGCTCCAGAAGGGCGCATTGCGGAGGCGAGTCCGCCTGTGTACGGGCAGGCAGTATACAGATGCTGAGAAGGAATAATTGCTGCCCAGTTGGGGTTATGGAACCTTGCTTGGGTAATGCGGGAGGGGGGACAAGGAACATAGGCGGGTGCACGCCAGGCGTACGCTCAATTTCTGACCGCCGGATCTCACTGATCCCTTCAATCTTGGTTCCGTCAGCCACGTCATCGTCAGTAGCATTTTCTGCGCTATGGCCTCAGGTAGGGAACCCGCACACCCCCGACACCAGCCCAGGAGCGCGGAGTACGCCGGCCCCTTAATGCGCGTCGTGGAAATAGTCGATGAATTGGTGTCATGTCATACGCACCTTCACACCGGCGTCTGTGTCATCGTCCGAGTCGAGGAGAAGTATCACAGAGGCCGGCATGGCCGCGACGCCAGCTTTGCTTAGCGCTAACCTCGGTGCATCAGTTCTTGTTCATTGAGAGCTGCATCTATGTCTGGAAGCGGAATAGCGTTGTGGAGCCCGTATGTAAAGGTCGGTTGCGCCTGAATGTTTCCAGGGAAGGCGACAAGTCAAATGGCGAAAAGCATCTTAGGTGGCATGGCGTATAATCTTCTGTGACTGCGTTCGTTCGGGAGAGCCAGTGTGCTGTGGATGTGTGCTGCGCCTGCTGGGGCGGTGTGCTGCTACAACCTGTTACCCATGTGCCAGCTGCAAAAGGCATTCGCTTCTTCATAGACAGGTAGAGGTATTTTGATCGCAATTTAGTGCTAGGAATGGTCAGCACCGAGCGTCTCAAGCGGTGGCGTTTGCTGGCTATGGCAGGGGTAGGGCAACTCCACGCTCGACCCCGCGCCATGTACCCGCACGCATTATCCTCAGGCAATGTAAGGCCAGCTACGGTACAAGTGCAGATGTCCATGGGCGGCAGATCAGAGCAGCAAAACGTAGCAGCTCATCATGGAGCAACAGGATCCAAGTATCAGAGTGGTGAAGGAGGACGTGTGCAGCTTAGCAACCATACACCTTCCCACGTCCACGGCCCGCCCGCCCTGCAGCACACCAGGACGATTCCGTTGACATAGGTGAGCGAGGCAGGAACGGTTCAGGAGCCTGCGTGGCCTGTCCTTCCATCTCGCAGGGGAACCCTGCTGGTCGGGGTGTGCCCGTGGGGTGTGCCGTACCATACGTTGCCTTTCCCCCTTTCCCTTTTCTTTTTGGGCTTCCCTTGCCCTTGGTGTCTTTGGGCTTGTTCCCTTCCCCCTGTTCTGTGTTGTTTTGGTTTCAGGTCCTCTCCTTCTCTAGGTGTTCCCTTTTTGGTTCAGGGTGCGCTGGGTTTGGACGTTGGTGGTGTTGGTGCTTGCTTGTGCTGGTCGGGTTTTTGACTTCCCGCTGGCCTGTCCTCTCCCGTCTCTTTACCTGTAAACCTTTTCACAGAAACAGATACCCACCGGCCCGCCTGGTAGAGCTGGGAGGCAGCCCAGATCAGCTGCCTCACCGGGGCCCCTTCCTGTCGGAGTCAGAAGGTCTGGTCGGAGTGTCATACCACACCGAACCATACCCAAAGCACCATCCTGATAGGGCAATGGCACAGTCCCCGCAAAGTGCAACGTACTGCCAGGGCCGTAAAACAAAGAACAGAAAGGGCCAGAAGGCCAGGGCCCCAGGACAGACAGCTCAGCAGAAATGGGGCCAAGGCGGCCAACCTGGGCCAACCCCCAAGTTCCCTGCATTGCGCATGCAGTACACAAACAACACAAACGGA
Organism: Chlamydomonas sp. KOR1; assembly: GCA_036984285.1. Lineage (NCBI taxonomy): Eukaryota > Viridiplantae > Chlorophyta > Chlorophyceae > Chlamydomonadales > Chlamydomonadaceae > Chlamydomonas > Chlamydomonas sp. KOR1. The sequence goes on along the minus strand of BQMZ01000388.1, from coordinate 322,542 downwards.
TAACGCAGCGCAGCCTGCACAGCACTGCTTACAGGCTGCGAGGGGCGTGGGGGCGTGGAGGCTGCGCACCGGTGGCCGGGGGTGGCCATGCATGCCCGGGCGGGTGGGCACAGACCGCTTCTGGAGTTCTGGTGCTGCTCGGAGCCTCGTACCCCGTGTTATATAGCAACATACTTGTAAGCCTGCAGCCCCAGCCGGCCGTAGCCCCTGGCCAGAGGTTCGGTGCACCTGGGGGCACGTGCAGGCGTCCAAGGTACGGCATGCGTCTCCTCCGTCGGTGTGCACTGGCACGTAGCGCTCTGTCCAAGCCGCCCATCGGGCTCTAGCGGCAAGCCACGGGCCGTACCCTGCGGCGCACACGGTGTCCACATGTTGCCGGCCACACCGCACGCACCGTCGCACGGCTACCGCCCACAAGCCACCACCACCACGGCAGGACAGCAGCTCGTGCCAGGTGGGTGCCCGGCCGCCTGCCCTGCCTCAGGGGGCGCTGTACGTGCGGCACGTGACCCTGAAGGCGCTGCGCTGCCCGCAGCGCTGTCCGCGCGGGGAGAACCTGCAGCGGCGGCCCGCGAGGGGTGTGGGGAGGGGGTGGGTGCGCGCTGTCTGTGATGCGTTGACCTCGACTGCTGAGCAGGAGGAGGAGATTTCTTGGGTTTCTAGCTCAGTGGTAGAGCAGTCGACTGCAGATCGACAGGTCTCCGGTTCGATCCCGGAGGGGCCCTTCTTGCTGCCCTTTTGGACCCCTGCCGTACGCCGGACACGCGTACACACCGTCTGGGCCCTCGGGAACCCGGTTGGGGTGCTGGGCGGCCAGGGAGCCCACCAGTACGGCGAGCCTGCAGCACACATTGGTTGTCGGCGTCTGCCGTAAGGGTTGCAGCTGCCGAACGACAGCAAGCCATGTCCGGCGCTCACTGCAGCCGGGGCCTGGCTGGCCTGGCATGGACGGAGGCTCTGACGCCGCGAGTCATGGGGCTGCCGCTCAAGTCATCCGGTGTGCTTGGGTTGGGCGCTTGGGCCCTGTCTCGAGCGGGGCCTCAGGGCATGCCTTGGGCCTGAAAATACCTTCATCATGTTGGCACAACATGTTCGGTATGAGAATTCAATAGCTAGAACACTCTGGCCACTCAGCGAACAGCCCAGGACGCAGGCGCGGCGCAGTCCTGCTGATCTAGCGGACTTTTAGAAGCCCCGGCGCCAACTATCATACTTGTAAGATAAAAAGATAAGTTCTATTGCTATGCAGATTTACTGGCGCTTATCGCAATGGTACTGGGCCCCGCCGACGTTGAGTTGACTCTTTTTGGCTGTTGCGTTTCCATCAGAATGAAATGCAGAGTGACACCGCGCAAGTTCATGTCACATCATTGTTGTACATGTATGTGGTACCCGACGCTTGCTGCGGCGGCGGTTTGGGGCGCTAACCTAAACCAACCCGGCTTGGACCCAGGGCTGGCTTGGACCTGCTTGACCACTTTCGCACGGCACGTGCCATACTGCGAAAGTGGTCTAATGTCCAAACGCCCTGAAATGCACTCCACGACTTCTGTGACTCACAACGCCACAGGCTATTATGCGGGATGTGAATAGCGTGAAAGGTGCAAATCGCCTGCGAACCGCACGCATAGTACGCCTATGAGGAGACCTGAGGAGACCCTATCCTTGCCCAAGCTTCGTTGCAGGGCAGCCCTACTGGTGGGGTGTTCTGTGTGCACAGGTCCGTGCATGGCGGGTCTAACGTCTTTTGACAGCCGGCTTTTGGGGTGGGTCTCGCTGCATCCTGCGCACGGCCTCCGCATACGATGATGACCAACGGCATGCACGCATGCTCGTGTACGGCGGCCAGTGCCGGTACCCTGCCAAGGCGCTTTCCGCGCGTGCGGACCCCGCAGCGACGACGGCTCATGAGGTGAGGACAAGTGTGTTTATAAAAGGGGTCCTGTGTTTCGCCGTCCGGTCGGGGTGTCGTACACACTCACCAGTCACCAGCCCCAGAGTGCAACGAGACAGCCCTCCCAGATCATAACAGCCCGCAACTGCCATGGATTAGTCGCCGCCAGCGCACCACACCTTTAAACACAACGCATATGCATTCAAAGTGCATGGCAACATATCAGGCAGAGCAAAGCATTCATGGCATCCGGGTACGTAGCCGCAGGCCCCACCAAGGAACGAAGGGGCATTGAAGCGTAGACTGGGGCCCAAATACACGTGGCAACTGCCAAGCATCCCGGGCGTCACCACTCTGCCACACACGCTGACGAGTCAGTCAGTCAGCGCAGATGCACAGGGCTGGCATGGCGTGTATGCAGCAACAGTGAACCGTACAGTACGCGTTCATGTAGTGCTTTAGCATGCTGCTCAAGCACAGGGCCGTTGTATCGAACTCTGTTGCCCGGTATGCCAAGGAACGGATGGTCAGCGGGCACGCTCTTCCGCCCCTGGGGCATGCCCAAAGCTGCAAAGTCTCGCAGGCTCGACCAAAAATCCACCACCGCCCGAGTACGCACCGCAGCCACATGCCGTGCGTCTGGATGCGGTGAGCATGCAAATGCCGCCGTCCATGCTCCATGGCCGATAACGCACTTCCCACACCACACGGTGGACGCCTTGGGGAGGCATGACAAGCCACATGTGTTGGCGTGCAAGGCGTATGTCACGTGCGTAACGCTCTATGTGCTCACGAATAGCCAACAGAACCTCGCATTCCCTAAAGTGATGACTGCGCTGTGGGCTACGGTACTGTGATGACGCGCAAACTCGCAACAGGGGCACACCCAGGGCTGGCTACCATGCATTTGCCCAGCAACGGTACCCAATCTACCTCTATGCATATGCGCCATAAGATCTCCTCCTTGTCATTGTCCCATCGCGCTTGCTGCCATACCCGCCGGAACGTAGCAGCAGGGCGTCTTGCTGAGTGGCCTGGGCTGCATTGGGCTCCAATGCTGCCCTGACGTGCTGGCTGTGGCACTGCTACCGCCGCTGCTGGATGGAGGGGTCTAAGCTGCATGATAATCGCAGCTCTGACTGTGATGGTGTCGAGGGTGATGGGGGCGCTGTGGGGTACTGGCCACTGCGGCAGCAGCATGGCAACGATGGTGTAACCGAACGGGATGTGCTAATGCTGGCTGATGGCTGTCCGGGCTGCTGCCAACCAATGAGGGTGGACGTCGCAGTGAAGGGCCTCCAGCTTCGCGGTGATTCCATGGCGGTCCCTAACGCGCCGGACACTAATATGGGCGGGTCAAGGTACTGTTTAACCAGCTGAGGCCACTGGTCCGCTGCCCTGCTGATATCCGCGCGCTACACTGGCACTTGCGCTGCGCGGGCTGGCGAACGCCTGCCGTACGACGTCGTACACCTGAACCAGGTCCCCTCTCGTCGTAAGGCGACGGCAGTAAGAGAGGAAGAGAGGTGGTAGTGTTCGAGCCCAGGCCCGCGCTCGGGCGCGACAGCGTTAGGCAGGAAGGGGTCGCCCACAGCGGAGTACTGCAGCACCACACCCCCGGGATCTGGGGTGCTTCTGCAATATCCACCATGGGCGACAGGCTGCCGATCGCAAGCACCAAGCGCTGTAGGGAGGGGTGTGGACAGGGGGTGGCAGCGGCCGGATTGTGGACTGCTGACCTGCCTTACGACAGGAGGCAGTATTCTTGGGTAAAACGGTGCAATAACAACCCAACACAGGGCAGAGTAACACCGCGGCAGCCGGATAGCAACATGCACTACCGGGCATTGCAGCAGTATCCGCGGCTCTACTGGCGTGGCATGGCATGCATCATCCCTCTGCCGCATGTCGGTCATGGTCAGCCACAGCCCGGCCTGTTACGGCCTGTTACGTCCCTGTTTACGATTCCAAGTCATTCAACAAAACCAGCAAGCAGCAACATCACACAGAACAGCACACGGGCATTGAGGCACACCTGGCCTTACCAGCAGGGCCTGGACTGCGCACCGGTGGCCGGGGGTGGCCATGCATGCCCAGGCGGGTGGGCACAGAGCCTCGTCCCCGTGTTGTGTAGCAACATAATTGTAAGCCGCAGCCCCAGCCGGCCGTAGCCCCTGGCCAGAGGTTCGGTGCACCTGGGGGCACGTGCAGGGGTCCAAGGTACGGCATGCGTCTCCTCCGTCGGTGTGCACTGGCACGTAGCGCTCTGTCCAAGCCGCCCATCGGGCTCTAGCGGCAAGCCACGGGTCGTACCCTGCGGCGCACACGGTGTCCACATGTTGCCGGCCGCACCGCACGCACCGTCGCACGGCTACCGCCCACAAGCCACCACCATCACGGCAGGACAGCAGCTCGTGCCAGGTGGGTGCCCGGGCCGCCTGCCCTGCCTCAGGGGGCGCTGTACGTGCGGCACGTGACCCTGAAGGCGCTGCGCTGCCCGCAGCGCTGTCCGCGCGGGGAGAACCCGCAGCGGCGGCCCGCGAGGGGTGTGGGGAGGGGGTGGGTGCGCGCTGTCTGTGATGCGTTGACCTCTCCTCCTGAGCAGGAGGAGGAGATTTCTTGGGTTTCTAGCTCAGTGGTAGAGCAGTCGACTGCAGATCGACAGGTCTCCGGTTCGATCCCGGAGGGGCCCTTCTTGCTGCCCTTTTGGACCCCTGCCGTACGCCGGACACGCGTACACACCGTCTGGGCCCTCGGGAACCCGGTTGGGGTGCTGGGCGGCCAGGGAGCCCACCAGTACGGCGAGCCTGCAGCACACATTGGTTGTCGGCGTCTGCCGTAAGGGTTGCAGCTGCCGAACGACAGCAAGCCATGTCCGGCGCTCACTGCAGCCGGGGCCTGGCTGGCCTGGCATGGACGGAGGCTCTGACGCCGCGAGTCATGGGGCTGCCGCTCAAGTCATCCGGTGTGCTTGCGTCCCGTGCTTTCTCTGGCCACTCTCCGCGTACGACAACCTCATTAGTCACCCGACAAGTGTTGCGGAAGCTGATTTACTGGATCTTGGCTGGAATTTCTGGATCTGGCACCTAGGTCGGCTTCGCGACGTGTGCAATCCGCCAGGCTTGGGCCTTGCATAGTTGCAGCTGGCGGCGCCGACCAATCCGGGCAACCGAAAGCGGTTGTCCTCCGGAAGGCCGCGCAACGTAACCATACTACAAATGATTAAACATACAACTATGTATATATGGATGGTGTACATGCGGCATAGTCGCATGCGAGCGTTTCGCACAATGTCTCGTTAAGCAGCAGTTCATTTGGCAAACACCCCAATGGAAAAGCGGGAATGTGCCTGGCATGTTAGATATGTGAAACCTTATTGATGTTCAGTCGTATGTCAATGTATTTGCAGGGAGGTGGGGGACGCTTGGCTAAGGGACCACTGGGTCACCTCGTTGAAGGTTTAGGGTCACAGCTCAACCCTTTGTAGCCTTCTTCGTGACCATACCTATGTCGTATGAAGGCAATGAGTTACAAAAGATCTATGAGTACAAAAAGATATCAGCTCGGTTTGTTTGCTTGCAGACCCTGAGAGGCGAAAGGAGCGACGGTCTACCTTCCTAGCACAGGCAGAACCCCGAGTGAAGCAAGTGTGAATGCCTTAATGTCATATGTCGTGCGTTCCTCGGCCTGGGACTCTTGCATGTGACCCTTGACAGCGGTCCATGCGTCCTTGTCATAGGCACGCAAGCGGCACTCAGCACCAGCTGCTACAAAGTACGGTCGCTTTGCTGCAGATAACTCCCTTTAATCGCATGTGTTTGTAACATAGAATCTTCTCCTCCAGTAATTAGTGACGTCGGCGTTGCATTTTTATCAGAATCCGCGGAACCAAACACGCTCAGCACTGCTTCCACTTGGCGCTATCACACAGAGGCTCATACGCGGCATCATGAGCAACGAGCTGTCTCAGCGCTGGCATGGCGTGGACCAAGGGTCACGACCGCTGCTCACAGGCAGCTTTTCGCCAATCGCTCGCGTCCTCGGCAGCCTAGGACATACAAGCAAGTGCCAATTGGCGTCAGATCTGGGACACATACCGTCATGCAGCCAAGGCTGGCGGCCCTTAGGGTCTGGGCAGAACACTGTCACGGAAGCGTGCAGCATCGCAGCGTCCCCCGCGGAGGGCTCGATAGAGCCAAAGCCTCCGAAGCCGCTTGGCGAAGTGCTGTCAGATGCTGGACGTAAGGCGCTCGGAGGAGGCATTCCGGGAATGGTGGCCATGGCGACCCAGGTAGGCAGCCCGCAAGCCTCAGCCTCGTGCGGGAGGACACCGCGGCCGCTTGCCTCACGCTGCAGCTGCCTACTGGGAGGTTTTACTGGGGGATTCTAGCACTGATATCCCCATCATCTAATCGTATTTTTTGCTTCGCAAGCACTCACCCAACCACCGCGCACACGAGGGGCTGCCGCCCTAGACGTTCCTGTGACTTGTCCATCCTAACCGCCCACCTGTTCACCTCCCACCTCCCCGCTTCCTACTCTTCGCCAGGTGTTTGCCCTCATGTGGATGCGTACAACCATCAACTACCAGTACCGCTACGGGATAGACACCACGACGGGTGAGTGCGGGCATCAGCTGTGAAGGTCTGGGCAGGTCTGCGCCACGGCCTCCATGCAGGTTACGGAACCCACCTTCACTGCCTTCCATACTAAGGATGGCCGCTCCTGGCCCCTTTGCTTCTTGACCGTGTTGTGCTGGTACTGCCGTGTCCGTCCAGTGCATGGACCTCCCAAACTGCTCACCAGCAAAGCTTATACCCTGATACCCTTGCCTGACATGGTCCCCGTCCGCGCCGTGTGCCAGCGGTCCTTGCGCCCACGCATGGCTCCCGCCAACCAATCCCTTTCCTTCACACACACACCCCTTGCGAGGGGGGTGTGCCTAGGGGGCGTGCCCTTGTTTTGGGGGCCGCTCGCTTGCCTTGAGGACCCTTACAGGGCCTCCGTGCTGTGAGCCGGCTCTGCGGAGCGGCGTAGCAGTGTAACAACCGTACGACACCCTACACACACACACACACGGTGCACCCTCTCCCATGCAGCAGCACACCCTACCAGTACGGTTGCGATGAGTGCAACGCTTTCATTCCGTGCGCCCAGGGCGCCCGCCCGCCCGCCCGCGACGTCACCTCCATCTACCATGCATCTCAATCCCCTACCCCACCGGCCCCAACCCACCGTCTTTCTCGTCGTTCAACCCACCCCATGCTAACCCACGCTAACCCACGCAGCGCTCCGCACGCTGTACAAGGAGGGCGGCGTGCGGCGCTTCTACAGGGGCCTGCTGCCGGCGCTGGTGCAGGGCCCCATGAGCAGGTGGGCACCCGCACAGTGGCAAGGAAGCTGAAGCGGGAACCAGTAGGTCTGCGGAGAGTATTGTTTGCGACAGGCGACAAAAGAAAAACAAACGTGGTGGGGCCGCGCAGCAGGGTACGGGCGGGCAGTCAGGGGCACGGGGGCAGGCCCTGGGCACCTGTAGCGGCACTGGCACACCCTGCCCAGGGCTCGCTCTCCATGCGGGAGCCGGCATCAGGCATTGGTGTGCATGGGGCGCACGGGGCCACGGGTATGGGCCGTAAACGTGTTCTGGTGTGCATCGGCATTTGCGGGCTGCTCGTCCCGGCCATGACGGATACGGGGAGAGGGCCGCCAGCTGCGGAGCCAACACCGGGCTCGAACGGAAGCCCCTTGTCAATTCCTGCAGTGCGGAGCACACGGTGTTGCTGTGGACGGGTTCAGTGCCTAGTGTACAAGGCGTTGCACGACAATGTGCGTTTCTGTCTACTCAACCCTTTCTGCCTACTCTGCAGGTTTGGCGACACGGCGGCCAACGCGGGCACCCTTGCGCTGCTGGACAGCTACGACACCACGCGCTCGCTGCCGGTGCGTGGGCCACGAGGGTGCAGGGGGTGTACTGCTGTGCACACGGGGCACACGTGCCCTGTCACCGCCACCCACCTGCCCCTTTTTTGGCCCCCGCGTGCCAATAGCCGCTCAATGGCGCGCTGCTGGCGCTGGTGCACACACGCTTGGCTACAGCAAGCGTAATTGCATGAGCAATGAGCACTCTTACAGAGTTGTTTTCCTCCTTTCTTATTTTGCTGTTACGTTGTGGTGCTGCCCACAGGTTGGCGTCAAGACGCTGGCCAGCAGTGCGGCGGCCGGCGCCTTCCGCATCTTCCTCATGCCCGTGGACACCGTCAAGACCATCATGCAGGTACAGCCCGGTACGGCACACGTGTACGGCGCACGTGGGGGCACGTGTACGACAGGAGTACGGTGGAATAGTCACATCTCTCGCCCGTGCGTTCGGTTGTTGTGGAAGGCGTTGGGCCTGGTGCTCACGGTGCACCTGGAGCCGGCAAGCGGGCTAGTGTGGGTGGCGTAGTGTTTTAGTTCCGGTGTGGAGTGCCGCAGGCAAAGCGTCTGAGCTCTCACCACAGCTCGCAACAGCGTCTTACCTGGCTGCAAAAAAGTTGCATGCGGCAATGCCCTAATGGCTGCATGGGGTGTACGGCACGTGCACTGCCGCAGCAGCACACAGCGGCATGGTGCCCCCGTCGCGACGCGCCACATGCCACCACGTGTCGCTGAGAGCACGCCCGCGTGTGCCGTACCCGTTCCGTACTCGCCAGGTGGAGGGCAAGGACGCGCTGCGGGCGCTGTACGGCAAGGTACAGACCAGCGGCCCGGGCGTGATGTACCACGGGGCGCTGGCGGCGTCGGCCGCCACCTTCGTGGGGCACTACCCCTGGTTCGCCACGGTGAGTCGACAGACGGGCAGAGGGAACGGTGTACTACTGGTGATGCCAACGCCGGGGTGGTCTTTGGTAGAGTGTTGGTGATGAGAGTGGGCGTCTGTGGCAGCGAATGGCTAACTGGCACCGCGACACGCCCTTGCTTCGACGTGCACCTGGTCTTCCCGCTGGCCCATGGTGTGTCCACCCCTCTCGCCGCAGTACACCTACCTCAACGCGCTTCCTTGCTTCAATGTGTCCCTGGTCCCTCCGCTGACTCCTGGTGTGCCCCTGATCCCCCCGCCGCACACAAGCTATTTTCGTACACAAGCTATCTTGATACACCAGTGAAAGCCTTGCTCCGATGTGCCCCTGGTCCTCCCGCCGCAGTACAACTACCTCAACGCGCTGCTGCCCGCGGCGCCCGCCGACGACCTGCCGCGCAAGCTGGGCCGCTCCGCAGTGCTGGGCTTCTGCTCCTCCTTCGTGTCCGACTGCTGCTCCAACTCCATCCGCGTCATCAAGACAACCAAGCAGACCACCAAGGAGGCCATGACCTACCCGCAGGTCGCCCAGGTGGGGCCGATAGGGGACCGTAGCTGCAGGGCGCAGGGCGTTGGGGAGTCCACAGGAGTACCTCGACGCGTACTCTGCCGGTGCTTTTGGTTGGACTGGCCGGTACGCCGATGTACCTGTCGCGTAGTATACCGTGCCGCGGTTCGAGTACGGGGTGTGCAGGGCCGCGGGGCTGCCCGACAGCAGCTCCGCCGGTGTACTGGTTTGCAGCAAAGCGCGCGCGTGTGTCCGGTTTGTGGACATGGAATGCGAGGTGCGCCAGTATTGCTCAAAGCGGCCCCTCTTCTCACCTCTTACGCCATGACTCCCCCCCTCCCCTCCTTCATTTCCTTGTTTGACGAGGCTGCCCTCGTACGGCACCTCCTGTCTTGATACTTTCATAAATATGATCTTGCTTGTACCGGCAACGCTGCTGCAGATGATCATCGCCAAGGACGGCGTCCTGGGGCTCATGGGCCGGGGGCTCAAGACCAAGATCATCGCCAACGGGATGCAGGTGCGACCGGCCAGGCTGAACCGCCGCTTGCATGGCTTCAGCACGCATGTGGTATGGTGTTATGGTGTCCATCGATTGGTGTCATGCACAGGTCTGCATGTCCTTGTCTCCACAGCGAGGCGGTGGCCACACTGTACACTCAAATCAAAGGCTTTTAACGGCTGTGGTGGTTTGGCGTTGGTAGATTTGGCAATGCAGCTGCGTCACGTAGCGCATTAAGCGGTGAGCGAGGCCCAGGCCGAGCCAAAATTCACATCATTATCGGCTGTTTGCTGCCGGCACTACTTGCCTGTGTGTGCAGGGCATCTGCTTCACCATCGTGTGGCGCCTGGGGCAGGACTGGTGGGAGAAGCACCACGACGCCGCACCCGGCAGCGCCGCGCAGAACCACCAGCGCAGCACGGACACCAGCGCAGCAGCAGCAGCTGGCGGAGGCGGCAGCAGCGGCGCTGGCAGCCAGGGAGGGGCTCGGCTGGCAGTGCAGGCCAAAGCAGGGGGGGGCACGAGCGGCGGTGGCGGCGGCGGTGGCAGCCTGGAGGGGGCGGTGGCCGCTGCCACACCGTCGGAGCGGTAGTGGGACGCTGCGGCGGTGCATGGGAGGCGCAAGGCTTGCTCTCATGTCGACCCCCACGTCGTTAGGCACGACGATGAGCATACCTGGGGTGCAATACGGGTGATGCAGTGGGAGCAGGGAGGTCCTGTTGAATAAAGCCGGTGGTGCGTTAGGTGTGAGATTGAGCTTGCGTGGTTGCAGCCTTGCGTGATGGTGGTAGCGGTAGTGCAGCTGAGCAAGCTGGGAGGGCTGTTTGAGATAGCGTAGCGTGCGTATGGCAATACTAGTGATGTGTGCCTAGCACGAACAGGATGATGTGCGTCTTGAACGGCCTCTGGCGCCATGATATTGAGTGACGCGGACAGAGCCAAGCTTGGGTATACATACGGTTGGTTGTGTTATTGCCATCGCTTCAGTCGTTAGCTGTGCTTTTCCTTGGTGCCTGTGACTTGCAACAGCACTGGTCCACCACTGGCTGAATAAAGATACACGGTTGAGGCCTAGCGGGGTGGTCTTGAGGCGGAGCAGGGCGGAGGCTGTGCTCAGTGCACCCCCTCGGAAGTCATAGGTATTGTCTTCTGTTCCAGTGCGCACAACTGCGCTCGTGGCCACAATGGTAGTCCGGATGTATGGGTGGCCAAAGCGGAGTAGAGGGCTTTGCACATTCTTGTTGCCTGGCTACAATGGATTACAGCAAGGACGTGATTCGGCAGCAGGGCTCGCTTCACAAAGCACTCGTTGTGCTTGTGCTGTTGCACACGTGTTTAAGCCCTGCCCAACCCGACAGCAAGGGCGCGTGTGAAATGCCGCGGCCCGAGTTGCTGTATGCTCTCTTGATTCTTGGCTGATGGAATGCATCCTCGCATGCCCGCAGGTGGGCCCTTGTGCATTGGTGCATAGCCATGGGGGCCTCCATGGCTGTTAGCTCTAATGTAAGCCATACAGCTTCCTGCACCGAACCTTATTGCGCGCTACTGTTCAAATCACGCGCCCGTCAGCTGCAACACCATTGGCATTTTGTGTTACATTCCAGGTGGTGTGGCCACACGATCCTTACTGGTCCCGACCACACCTATCAGGAATCAATTATGTAGCGGTGCGTTGCTGTTGTACAGCAACAAGAAAACGTCCAACCTTAACAGGACAGGAAGTGCAGGTATAAGCACTGGATGGGCGGCGTGGCTGATGGTGCTGCTCCCCGACCTTGTTGCCGCATATCAAGGCTAGCATCCCGCCCGCACAGCACAAGCAATTGATGCGCTTCCGACTCGGCTGCTGGCCACTTGCAGCAAACAGGACTTGCAGTACGGTTGCGAGGGACATGCGGGTCTGTTTGGGTTTACAGGAACCCTCGCCGTGTAACACTGACTGACTGACTGAGGACAGGAAGTGTCCCACCATGACTTGAAATCCTGCTCAAAGCAGAGCCCACTGCTAGACCGAAGGTCGTTATAAGCAACGCACTCAAAGACCACATGATATTCATCCTCAGGCTTTCCAGCAGTACACCTTTTGCACACACGCTCACTGCGTGCACGCGCAGTGTTCCTTTACACCTCCAAAGGCCAACACCAGGCGGCCCGGCAGGAAAAAGCCCGCCCACACGTTGTGGTAGAATGCAACTGCCTCTTGCCATTGTCATGCATCGCACCATCGCTCATGTAAGACGGGGACTTCCCTGTCTGCTATAAAGGCTAGCCATGGGCCTACACAATCCGCCCGTCTAGGAGCCCACACCTGGGGCGCTACTTAGTGCACCACATACACCTATGGACCACCGTGCAGTACAATGTGTCAGCGCGTTCCACACCTGTAGCATGCACTGATACAAACCGACAGACCGCTCAGCGCCCATTCAACAATCTATCAGCCAAGCCACTAACACACCTCGTACGTCCTTTCGGTTGAGATTATGTGCCCAACGGATAAATGATGCGCTGCATTGCATGTGGGACTTTGGCCCATAGCATGCGTCCTAGGCAGCTTACTAATACCTGCTCGCTCCGCCAGCACCCGGCCACTCGCAGCGGCGCACGTCGGGTCCTGGTTCAACCCACGCAAGCTTCCCTGGCTGTTGCACTGCTAAGATTGGCTGCACCGCAATCGCACAGCGCTCCGCCTACGGAGCTCGTCGCAGCCCTGCCTGACCAGCAAGGTCTGATGAAGCACTGCTGCAGCCACGCACAGCCAACTAAGCGTGTCGCCAACTAGGGGACACCTAGTCCCAACAACATCAACCCAACTTTGTAACCCTGGCCGGACGGAACTGACCCATGGGTCTCTCCTACGGACATGATTTCAGCCCATTCAAGTGCAGCTCCGAAGACCCTGTCGGCCTTCCGCCCATACCCAGTCGCTCCAGCAGGCGGCGTCAGACTGCCAGAGCTCCCTGCGGCGCTGCCGCGGTGGCACCACACGCCTACGTTTTACAGGCCGCTGCCCCCTTGCGACTGGTGGTCCCCTGGGGGCAGCGCTTGCAGCTGAGCCCGTCATCCGAGTACGTGTTGCGCCGACACTTGCGGCACTTGGTGTGCTCGCCCTTGACCACCGGCGCCTGCCCCTTCTTGCACACCTTGGTGGGACTGGCACCTGCAGTTGTCGGTGGGTGCAACAAACGGGTCAGCATGTGAGGGCGGCATAAGGGGCGCTAAGGTACGGTCCCCAGGATGCACGGTGTACGATCCACAGCGCTTCTTCGTTGCCCGCTGCTGCATGTTGCCACGTGCCGCATGTCCCACGCGCCTGTGGCTGCCGCAGCAGGCAGACTAGCACCACCGGACCGATACAACCGTAACGCACGACAGGTCCCACGCGCAGGGGGTAAGCACCGTCACATCCCGCCATTTCCCAAGCGCGACATCGCACGCTTGCCTCTCCTGCGCCGCCCCTGTCCCGTACCCCACAGGCTCACGCTTGCCCCTCCGGTCCCACACCCGCATATTACCAGCGCGCGCTTGCCCCTCCTACCCTCTTCCTGTCCCACACCCACATCCACCCAAGCACCCACCAGGCTTGCGCCTCCCCGGCTTGCCCCCGTCGCCGTCCCCAGGCAGCTCCGCCGTGGATGCCACGTCGCAGCCGTACCCTGTGGGCACTGCAGACCCGCTGCTGGCCGTCTTGTCACACGGGTGGAAGAACACCGTGGGGAACGGCGATCCCGGGTACGGCGCCGGCCCGATATCGTACACCGCCCCACAGCAGGTACCGGTGCGGCGGCTGCCGCACGCCAGGAACCCCAGGTTCCACTCGTTCTGCACCACCAGGTCTGTGCTGCTGCCGTCCTCCCATGTTACCACACCCCCTCGGACTGTGTTGGGGGTGCTGCTGGAGCTCGAGTCGTCCAGCAGGCTGCGCAGGGAGATTGCTGACCCATGGGTCTGTAGGAGCGACCGGCGGTGGGCGGACAGGTACATGAAGAGCCGTACTTCCTGCGGAAGCTGCCGGCCATCGTGCGTGGAGGTGGGCACGGGTTGCGTGCTGTGTTCCATTTCGCGCAGCAGCTGCTGGTACAGCTGTTGGTCGTCGGACTCGTGGTCAAGGGACGAGGCGGAGGCTAGCATGCGGCGGTGCTTGCTGCCGGTCCATGAGATCTTGAGGCCGGTCCTGTGGCATGGAGGTGTGGGTAGGCGGGTGGGTGCGTCGTGCGTGTGTTTGAGTTGTGGGGCGCAGAGATGGCGTACTGTGAGCACCCTAAAGCTCGCCCTGTACTCAACAGTACGCACATGTATGGGCTAAAGCATGCTTAGGTGCACCTGTGATGGTAAGACGATCGCAGGCCTTTGCGGGCGTGTGGGCGTGTGGCTTACCAGATGAGGGAGGTGTCAGCTGCCGCCACAACGTTCGAGGCCCACAGCGACTCGTTGACCTGGGCCGGGCTCTGCAGGCTCAGAAGGCGGCCGCCCATGGCCGCGCACTTGGCAGATGCCTCTACAGCTGTCAAGGGCTTGCCATGCCGGTAGAAGGCGTTGGTACGGCGGCCGTCCGCAGAGGTGGTGCTCGCGTATAACTCGTCGTCGGCTGTTGCACTTGATGCCAGGGCTGCCAGCGCCCCAACGGCGAGGAGCAGCCAGTAAGGCCCACGACATGCTGCTTGATCTGCATAACACGTTGTTCGGGATTGTGCAAGGCAACCGGAAGGGCTGAGCATTGGCAAGGTCCCGTGGGGCTGGCCAGGCTTTGGACCGTCCAAGGGAGCCCCCTGCTGCCTACAGTGCACAGGTCTGACGAGACCCAGTTGTGCAACAATGCTATACCTATAATTATTGCTGTAAAACAGCTGCAACAGGGGCGCACATGTATACAGCCAAAGCCGGACAGTTACCGACCCGAGGTCATGCTTCTGGCGACTGCTCCAAGCCCTGCCTCCAGCACGCTTTGCAAAGGGCTTTCGAAGGCTCCTTCTTTATCAAGGACGTGTCTCGACTGGAGCCTTCGTATGACAGCTGACAGCCAGTAGCGAGCGGACGATGAAGCCAAGGCTGCTTTCTCTCGGTCGCTGCTTGAGGGAAATGCCTGTAATTAGCTTCTAGTACACGGCATAAGTTTTTATGCTTTGCAAATGGTCGCAGCAGGCCGGATGGCGCGCGAAGTTCGACCAGCAACGGCCAACCGACCGCAACTGGTGCTTTGCAGAACAAATTGCAAACGCGCCCCTGGGTCTCACTCCACCTTGAGGGCTGGGGCCGTACAAAGCCAGGATTATATTCAACACTCAGCTTGTTACGTTCTTTAAGGAGCCCCTCTGTCGCCAACTGTCGGCTGAGAACCGACCCCGGGTCACCAAGGCTTGACACTTTTCGCCTGCTGTGCCTGGTCGCGCCAAACCTAGCGCATTCAATAGCGGTAATTGCAAGCATGCATAATTATAAAAGACCCGGATAGCACCGGCCCCGCGCCCGCGGCAAAGCTTCGCGACCGCGCGAGGCGCGACTTCACATCGCAGCGCTTCCACCATGACCTATCTTTATACCTAGCAGTCCGCTGAACATGTCAACTACTTCTTTTATCCTTCTTCCCAACCATTCTTCTAAGCCAACCAGCCCAACCCCCAACCAACCAGCCAACCAAATAACAACACAGACTCCTTGCACGGCCCCCCGACAGGGGGCCGCTTTAAGGAGCTCCTCTGTCGCCAACTGTCCCCTTCGACCGACCCTGGGACACCTAATTTTTACACTATTCGCCTGCTGCGTCTCACGCCTCTAAAACTAGCGCATTCAATAGCGGTAATTACCACCAAGCATAGCGTTCGGACGTGCCCACACGTGTAGGAAACGGGGTTCGCTCAGCGCACGGTCAGTGGAATGCGGGATTGCTGGAATGCATGTGGAATGGCTTGAGGGTGTCTGCTTCCATTTCCCGCCATTCTTGATGCCCCCTTGCGCAGATTGCCCCCGTTTGGCAATACCACAAAACAACTTAATATAACTAATCACACTCTATTCCTGATACCTTATTCAGCCCCGGGGGGGACTCACAGGAGATAAACAGGAAAAGTTGGAAACGTGGACACTATAGGCGTTGCCAGGGGGCACGCCAACAAGGCAGAGGATGCAGGCGTCCTTGGCACAGGAGATGGACTGGTTGCACCCAGGGGAGGCAACTCCAGTTCTGCACCTCGTCACACGTGCAAGTAGCGTAGGACAGCCCCTTACTACCGTTCGCCCTGCTATATACCGGTACACACCAAATGTGGTGGTATCAACATGCACTGTAGCGCATGCATATATTACCGGTAATGTGTGTGGAAGCCTATGCCTATGCCATGTTGTCTACCATGGTAGCTGCACGTACAGTGCGTCGTACCCAGGGAGGCCTCCTCGATGCCCTACATCCAGCACTGCTTGTACCGTGCGGTGCGTTTCTCCGTTCGGACGTGCCCACACGTGTAGGAAACGGGGTTCGCAGTGCAACTGAGCACCTCAGCGCTCAGCCACGGTCAGCTCACCTGCTCGTCACACACGCTCCACACCCCGCTAGCCCGTGCACCGCCCACGCCCGAGCCCAGCGACCATGCTGTACCATGTTATGCATGTATATACGGCTTTGTGTTTAGCAGGGTTAATATGTATATACGCTGTCTGGAGCGTTTAGGTCCGTTCGGACGTACCCGCACGTGCCCTCGTCGACATGCAAGTGAGCCGGATTACAGTACTCAACCGTTCAGGCATGGTTCAGGTGCTGCCCATGGAACCCACAGCTTTCAGTTCACAACGCCGTTTCACTCCTGCAACGCGTTACGCAGGCAATGAACCATTGCATTCCGTTCAATGCTTGACAGGTACCTGAAGCAGCCTGAAGTGACAGTGTGACACCCTAAAAGGGTCGTCAGGGGTCGGTTGTCCTGCGCACAACGCATGCCCCATCGGCAGGCAAGCGGGTCACCCAACCGTTCTGGCCACACAAGCCACACAGCTTATACGCGGTCTCCAGCTCCCTACAGTGCGTCACACGAATAGTGAACAGGGGGGTCGTGTGGCGGTGCGTGGCCCGCCTGATGTTGATTCCCCACCTGCCTCGCCTGTCCCTTAATGACCGTGTCTTTTTACATGCCTGTCCATGCCGTGTGGCCCTTCCAGTGATCTAGGTCGGTGCGTAGGGGCGTCCTTGCGTGGATGGGGGCTCCCCCGGGAGGCGGGGATGTACTGCCCCACAGGTCTTCAGGTGTCCATGGACTCTCATGCTTCACCCTGGCCCCTCTTGTAACGATAGCCACTTAATAAATGGCACATACAGCTGGGTGGAAACCTGTGGGTGATCACGGTGTCAGAATGGAGAGCGACTGCCAAATTGAGTTAACCTCTTGAGCTGGCAGGGGTTTTGACATTTGAAGCGCTGGCCCAGGACGCTTTTCAGTGCAGCAATGGGCGCATTGGCCAGAAACATACTTCAATCATACTGAATCATACTTGGCCGGCGGTGGACCGGTGGTACGTAGTCCAGCGGGCTGGGCGGGCTCACTCTGTGTTCACAGGTGTGTCTGGGTGTGCTTGGGTGCTGGGTTTGCTTGCCCTTGTTTGCATGACCGCCTGACTCACTTGCCATACGGTACTCTGCGGTACTTGGACATTTCATAACACGGCTTTCATTCGAGGCTGAACAAAAAAAATTACAGGCAGGTGTACGTGGCAGTGGGACCCTGTTTCTCTGTAGCGTGTGGGCGTGAGTACGGAACGAAAGCAACATGTGAAGTGAGTGATTCTGAATTCGTGCAGCGCGCGAGAGAGCTGGACTTGCTTGTCAACTTGTGAGATTGTCATCGTGGTAGCGCTGGCGGTCAACCAACGTGTAGTGTGCTTAGCGCCTTAGCCGTGTGCTCCAGCTGGTGCAGGCATCTGCATGTGGCACTGCAGGATTGGATGCACCGGTGTCACCAGGTGATACGCACCTGTTATGGCGTCATGGTGTTGATGGGGCCAGCAAGCCTCTACAATGGGCAACTTAAGCCATGCATGTGTCAGCTCAGCCAGGCTGGCTTGGTCTACGTCGTGCTCGGACTCAGCAGACCAGGGGAGTTCCCTGGGTAGGAAACCTGAGCCGCTGATCCAGCCGAGGTGGCAAAGGGACCTTGTGCAACAGATAAGTTATGACCACGCAGTACGGCAGGTGAATTATCTTGATTACTGTAATACGGCAGCCAGTGCCGTAGTTTGGGTGTTGCAGGCCATTGGCTGCAATGGTGAACTGGAGCAACATAGAGCACGGCAGCAAACGGGGCGGCCTTGCATTTTTGCCATGGCCGCACAGGGTCCACCGTGTGTCATCATACGACATGCATGTCATAACCTTGCCCGCGTTTACACAACTGCCCGGCGTTCCTCGCTAGATGTACACAGCTGCCGAGTGCACTTGGCGCGCTCCTGCTCTCATTGGCTGAAACGCCACGCCGCGGCAGCCGGCAATGCATCCACGCATGCAACAATCCATGCAACAATTGTAAGCCCTAGTTTTACGCCACAGCCCCTGCACGCTGAGCTCTCCATTCGCCACCCAGACCTCATGCAGCCCAAACCTTGCGCTGCTACTCGGAGAGCCCCAACACCAGCTTCAGGAGCTCCGTTACAATGCCGCAAGCCAAAACAACCTGGTGCCAACCCCAGTACAAGGAAAAGGTCTTGTCTGCAAAGGAAGTCTTTGTACAAACCCCAGGTGAGTCCAATGACTGCCGTCCTTTCCTGCTGAGCGGGGCCCAGTGCACCAAAATTGGAGGTACTGTCAGACCTGGAACAATCTCATCTGCACCCGCCCCCTCGCACTCTTTCCCAACCCCTCCTGCCAACCCAGCCAATGCCTCGACGCGCTGGTTACACCTGAACGGCTTCTACAAGCGTGTGCAGCGCCTGGCGGCCGCTGCAGCGCACCTGGCCAAGGTAAGGGGGCAGCGGAGGGAGGGGAGAGGGCAGTGGAGGCAGTGAACGGGGCAGGGGAGGGACGGGTGGATGCCGGGCGGGTGCCGGAAGAATAGTGAGAACGGGAGGGGGCCAGAGCGGAGGCAAGGCGGGGCTACGGAGTGGGGCAGCTGGGGATGCCTGTCTGTGGGCCAGGGCGCCAGGCGCCGGGGTGGCGCAGCTGCGTGGAGCTGTAGTGAGCTGGGGGCAGGGAGGGAGGTGGGACAGTGAGCGGGAAGGGTTGGGCAGGGCGTACGGCCGGGGGGAAAGGGATACTTGCAGCGCAGAGGGTTCCTCTGTCCCTGGGGTTTGGGCTGTGGGTGCTGGAGCTGTGGTTCGTGGCTGAGGCGGGGTGCGCACTGCTCCCGGAGGGGTCCGCAGCGTGGGGCGAGAGGCAAGGTTGGGGGTGGATGCCGTGGGGTCGGGGGACAGTTGGGAGGGAAGGCGAGGGGAAAGGAAAGGGCAGAACCCATTTGCGAACCTGTTCGTTAGAGGGTGCTGGGGCGACAGATGTTCGCAGTGTTGAAAGGTACTGCTGTGAGGGGAGGGGGCCAAGGTGGCTTCGGGCATGCATGCCGTGCATGTGAGTGCCAGGAGCTGATGGCCGCTGGCTGCTGGACCAGTGCGGAAAGGACCAAGCGTGCGGTGGGCTGTACGGGGGGGTGCGCCCATCGGGGACCTTCCCTCCTGCAATAATGTGGGTATGGAAGGACCCCTGTACGGGTCAGGGCAGGAGGTAGGGGGTGGGACTCCGGAGCCACACTTTGCGGCCATAAGTACACGGGCGTCCCGGCGGCAGTGGTGCAGGGTGCGCTGCGGTCCCTGAGAACCTAAGCGGTTGGGGCTGGCATGTAACACTAAGCCACGTACCTGTACGGGCCACAGCCGGGGTGGCCCCACTGGCGGGTTATCCCGCCACACGGTAGAGCGCGTACAGGCCCAGAACGGGCAGCACGAGGCCACGCGCGACAATAGTAGTTCAAGCCTTCTGAAGCTTCCTGTAGTTGCATTGCTGGTTTGTGCTCGCTCCGTTGTCTGTGGCAACGCTCCGCGTCGCATGCACTCATCGCCAAGCCCCTTTCCTGCGCTGACCGGTGCAGGAGGAGTGCAACGGGGGCTGGGAGGCGGTGGCTGTGACGACTGGGAGACAGGGGCGTGGGTAGGGGCCTTCTCATTGACCTGGAGGCCTTCAGCAGGGCAGAAGAGCTGGAGATCCTGGGTGAGTGCATGGGCGCGTGTTCCCGGATGCAGGAGTAAGCTAAAGCACGGAGCATACTAGTTTTTGCACAAGGCCAAGCGTCTAGCAGCAGCATAGGCAGCATGGGCAACGGGTGCTGGGGAGCGCATGCGCGTGTGCATATGTGCATGTTCGTTATAGAGGTTGGCCAAGTTGTGAAGCGTTTGGCAGGGTTGTGCATAGCGGACGGGGAGCTGCAGCTGCTGCATTGGGTGCGGCGAGAGGCGGGGCAGCGCACCTCGTACGTAGTACGTAGCCGCAAGCGGGGTAGGGAACCTGGCATAGGGGCAACAACGCGCCGGGGCTGGTGGGCACCGCAGGGAGGCTGATGGCGTGAACGCTTAGATGGGTCGGAAAAATGGTGGGTATGGAGCGTTCGGGCTTCTTGCCCACGACCACCAGGTCGCGCTCCGCATTGTTATTGGGGCAGTATGTAAGATGCGGAATTAGGCAGTGCGCTATTGGGCGCAAGAGGCATTCCTAGGATGTCAGGGTCGCACATTATAGTGCTTATAGCAACCACTGGTGCTGTATTGTAAGCTCTGTGCCGCTTACACTCCCCCCCACTTGACTACGACCGTCCTCGGGAGTCAGGGATATTGGTACTCAGCCTCCACGGCCTTTCCACATGCCTGTTTTTATGTTATGCAGGTCTTATATCGCCTCTTTTGGGCTTAGTGGGTTTCGAACCTCTGACCCTCAACCGCCTCGAAGGGCTAACCTTTCGATTGGTTGAGATACCAGCCTATTATTAATGCATCTACTGGGACCGCGGATTTGAATCGCGCCCAGCCAGGATCGATCATGGGTCCTGAGTCTACCACACTCGCATGGGCCTTCTTCAGCGCAGAGAACCTGCGTGAAGGTGCTCCCAGCAGACAGTGGGGATCGAACCCATGACCTGCTCTTGATACCATTTGTAAGATCGAGATTAGGCAGTGCGCTATTGGGCGCAAGAGGCATTCCTAGGATGTCAGGGTCGCACATTATAGTGCTTATAGCAACCACTGGTGCTGTATTGTAAGCTCTGTGCCGCTTACACTGCTCTGATACCATTTGTAAGATGCGGAATTAGGCAGTGCGCTATTGGGCGCAAGAGGCATTCCTAGGATGTCAGGGTCGCACATTATAGTGCTTATAGCAACCACTGGTGCTGTATTGTAAGCTCTGTGCCGCTTACACTCCCCCCCACTTGACTACGACCGTCCTCGGGAGTCAGGGATATTGGTTCTCTGCCACGGCCTTTCCACATGCCTGTTTTTATGTTATGCAGGTCTTATATCGCCTCTTTTGGGCTTAGTGGGTTTCGAACCTCTGACCCTCAACCGCCTCGAAGGGCTAACCTTTCGATTGGTTGAGATACCAGCCTATTATTAATGCATCTACTGGGACCGCGGATTTGAATCGCGCCCAGCCAGGATCGATCATGGGTCCTGAGTCTACCACACTCGCATGGGCCTTCTTCAGCGCAGAGAACCTGCGTGAAGGTGCTCCCAGCAGACAGTGGGGATCGAACCCATGACCTGCTCTTGATACCATTTGTAAGATGCGGAATTAGGCAGTGCGCTATTGGGCGCAAGAGGCATTCCTAGGATGTCAGGGTCGCACATTATAGTGCTTATAGCAACCACTGGTGCTGTATTGTAAGCTCTGTGCCGCTTACACCGGCCGGGGGGCGCCCCCCTGTGGGGGGCGCGTGGCAAATGCTTTAGGCAGGCTCCGCACGCACCCCACGGCACGCACTCCATGCCACGCACTGAGCGCACACGATATGTGCCGTACAGTGGGAAAGCAAGGGGCATGTGTTGTACTGGCAGCGGGGAAGCAGTGTGCCCCTCAGGAGTCCCCCCTGAGGAGTGCTGCCTGCTGTGAGTGTGGACCCCAGACTGCAGTCTGCTGGACCCCTGACCCCTGGCCCGAGTCCCGTCAGTAGGATTCCTGTGCGGTCCGCTGGGATAGTGTGCCATTGGGAGTGGGAGAGTAGTCAGCACATGCTGAGCAGCAAGGCAGCACTCCACATGCCTCCTCACGACAGCGAATGTGCCACTGGCTACACCTTCTGGACGGTGCAGGCACAAGGGGCACAGAGGAGCCAGGGGGAAACAGGAGCCAGGGGGAGGGTGCACTCACCCCACACCCCTGACTGCTCCGGAGCAGTCTTGTGTGGGTGAGTGGAGGCAGGCACTAGGAGCCAGGAGCCTTGCTTCTGTATTAGTAGGTACACATCCGCTCAGGGGTACCGCAGGGGCTAGCGGGTAGGGAGGTGCAGTGGACCCCAGTCTCCCGTGCCGTGTGGACTCGTGATCTCAGCAGGAGTGGAAGTTGCGGCTGGACCCCTGACCGCCGTCCCGTGCAGCCCGTGGAGTGGAAGGCACTGCTGGACCCCTGACCGCAGTCCCGTCAGTAGGATTCCTGTGTGGTCCGCTGGGATAGTGGGACATGCCGTACCGTGTGCCATTGGGAGTGGGAGAGCAGTGAGCACATGCCCAGCAGCAAGGTAGCACTCCACATGCCTCCTCACGGCAGCGAATGTGCCACTAGGTACACCTTCTGGACGGTGCAGGCACAAGGGGCACAGAGGAGCCAGGGGGAAACAGGAGCCAGGGGGAGGGTGCACTCACCCCACTGCAT
Source organism: Chlamydomonas sp. KOR1 (assembly GCA_036984285.1). NCBI lineage: Eukaryota > Viridiplantae > Chlorophyta > Chlorophyceae > Chlamydomonadales > Chlamydomonadaceae > Chlamydomonas > Chlamydomonas sp. KOR1. The sequence continues at coordinate 299,974 of BQMZ01000388.1, read as the reverse complement.
GCACTGCATGCATGTGGAAAGGCGGTCCATGTGCAGACAGGGAGTGGGGAACCTGGAGGCACGTGCCGTACTGTGAGGGAGTGTTCTACTGCCAGTGGGGAAGCACAAGACATGCATGCATGTGGAAAGGCGGTCCATGTGCAGACAGGGAGTGGGGAACCTGGAGGCACGTGCCGTACTGTGAGGGAGTGTTCTACTGCCAGTGGGGAAGCACAATACATGTGTACTGCCAGGTGTTGTGGGAGCGAGGCTTCCCTGTTGCGACATCAGCGTTGGAAAGCCCTGCCTGGAGGTCTGCCCCAAGGGGTGACGGGAGCCAGGGGCACACAGGAGCCAGGGGGAGGCAGGAGTCAGGGGCACACAGGGGCCAGGTGCACTCACTCCATTCCATGCACTGCATGCACGTGGAAAGGCGGCCCATGTGCAGAAAGCGAAAGCTGTTGTTATAGTAGGGACGTCAGTGAGCAACCTGTATGTGGTGGGAACAGTCCCTGACATTTGACATGCAGGCGTGTCATGCAATTGCGCACCACATAGCTGCCTGGGTGTTGTAGATGCCTTGTACGTCGTCATAATAACCGCACATGTCAGTGCGGTCAAGACTAGGGCAACGTCTCTAGAACTTGCTTTTGATTTTGCGCTTGTACCTCCCCTCACCGCATCTCTCTACGCACTCCATGCACTGCATGCACGTGGAAAGGTGGCCCATGTGCAGATAGGGAATGGGGAACCCAGAGACATGTGTGCTACCATGGGACACCAGGAACCAGGGGGAGACAGGGGCCAGATGCACTAAAAGCGGCCCAGGTGCAGAACTGGGAGGCACGTGCCCTACTGTGAGTGGGCCGGGTGGGGTTGCCAGTCCAGAGGTAGCTCATGACAAGTGATAGGGGTGCCCTATGACATGTGGACAGTGGTAGGAATGGGGAACTAGGATTGGTGCTGTAAGTGGGGAATGGATGAGGAGCCAGGGGGAACCAGGAGGCACATGCCGTACCGTGAGTGTGCAGGGTGGGGGTGGGGACGCTGCATGCATGAGTGGCAGGGACACAGGGATACCGATGAGAGCTAGCTGATCACAGGGGAGACATGCCGCACTGTGAGTGAGGAACGAAGGGGAGTGGGACAGGACTGAGCACACTGAGTGGGGAAGCACTGCATGTGTGTGTTGTCAGGTGAATGCAGTGTTACACTGTGGGCAGGGCACACAGGAGTAAAGGGGAAACAGGAGCCAGGGGAGTCAGGAGCCAGGGGGAGTGCAGAGTGGATCCGTACGCACCCACGCCACGCTACGCACTCCACGCCACGCATTCCATGCACAGGGGGAGGCAGGAGCGAGGGGGGGAGGGACAGCAGGCATGGGGAGAGGGACAGCAGGCACGGGGAGAGGGACAGGAGGCAGGGGCATGTGGCTTCTTAGTAGGGACGGCAGTGAGCAACCCGTATGTGGTGGAAACAGCCCCTGGCTGTTGATATCAGGGGAACCTCCCTGCGTGTCATTCCTGCCATAGTGCACCACAGAGCTGCGTGGATCTTGTAGTTGCCTTGTACGGTACTAATGTTTGTACGGTATTATCGCGATTGCATTTGCGAGAGCGAGGCACAGGCCGCCTGAGACATTTCTCGGTCGAGTTCCTGTATATCCAGTGTTTCGCAGCGGGAGCGCTTCTGTAGCATTCAGTAGTACAAAACAACTGCAAATTAGTTGCGTGGCGGAGGCCAGCGCGTCTGCAGAGGCGTTCGCGGCAGGCCGCGCGAAGTCCCCTGCGAACCTTTGCGGCGAGAGCTGCTGCGCTGCGACCCGCCGGAGGAACGGAGCTGTCCGATGCAAAGTAGCTGCTGTGCTGTGCGCCTGCACTGTACTGGCAGGCTGCGGACGGCGCGCGAGGGCAGCGGAGTGCTCGCGATGAGGCATCGCAGCGGCAAACGCTGCAGTCCGACACTGCCGCAACAAACGGGCAGCGTACGGGGCGCGAACTGTGAACGAGCAACAATTTAGAGTGCGCGGGAGCGAGCGGGGAGCGCGCGCGAGACATTGGGAGCGGGGTGCGCCGAGCTGGGATCGAACCGGCGACCCGCGCAAAAATCGTTGAGCGGTTGGGTGGCGGTTGCAAACCAGGTCAACCTTGCCGCTGCCCAAGGGTGGCGGTTAGAACAAGCACACTCAGATGCGCAACATGAAAGCGCGATCTTTATGTAGTGAAAAAGCATATTAAGTCCCGCGTCGCTGGGAATCAAATGCTAAAGCATTTGCACAGTAGCCCCAGGTCGAGAAGCATGGCTTTCCTTGCCCCACCCCAACCTAATACCACCATGTTGGGGCGACGACGGCCTTGTCCACGCATAGTGTCTGGCTATGACCGCCTGTCCGGCACCTCCGCAGTGGCTAAGGGAATTTCACCTCGCCTCATCGCGCCCTATATAATACGCTGATTGCCCCTCCGTCACCACCACCAGGTCACGCTCCGCGAGGTGACGGTGTGCAAGCTGAGTGAGCTGCTGGTCAACGTATTTGCAGACTACGAGGTGGTGTAGGTGGGAACGGAGGGCGCACAAGTGCGAGTGAAGCCGTGTAAGAAGTGGCATGCTGCAACTTTCATGCACAACGCTGTTGACTGCTGCTTATTGCGGGCCGGTATGTCCACCGCAGGCGCACCTACCACACCTAACACATCAAATAGTCCGGTACCAACATGGCATGCGCCGCTGGGCATTCCCAAGAACAAGATATTCGATGAGGTTACCAAGATTTAGGACGCATTGCAGCTGTGGTAAAGCATCCAGATGCGGCGTGCAGGGCTGGGCCTGGGGCCGTGCAGCATAGGGCGGGCGTTGTACACCATCGAGCCTGCATGCCGAAGTTCATGGAGTGCTGCGGCCTCTTTGATAGGCACGTGTACAGGGCCTTGCACCAGTACATGCGTATGTCGGTTGCCTGCGCACAATGCCGCAACTGTCCCTGTTTCTTCGACCACTGCATGGCCTGATCAGCCTCGCAGGCTCCCCAGCCCACCTGCAGGACGTGCAGGCCGCCTGCCCAACCGCCTGCCCAACCACCTGCTGTACCATACTGCAATCGACTGACCCCGCCCAGGCTCAAGGCGACTTCAAGCCCGACGACGAGGTTTTTGAGGAAGAGCAGAGCAACGTGTACCTCAGGACGGCGTACGCTGACGTCAAGTGGCAGGGCCTTGTATGAGAGGGGGGTAGCCGCACCACGGGGAGTAAAGGTGGAGGAGGCTTACCGTGAGGCGTGAGTGGAGGGGAGGGGGCAAGCGGGGAGGACGCAAGCAGGGTGCGGTCACACAGGCTGCGTGGGACGCATGTGCAAAGAGCGGGCGCGTGCATCGCAGGGCGTCGTGCAGCGTGGGGTGTGGGGTGTGATGAGTCAGTGGACCGGTGTGGTGGAACGTGCAGTCCAAGGGCCCCGTATACCGGTATGGGCTCGCAACTCACCACCCTCGGGTGCGGCACCGTTCTAGCAAGGACTTAAGGCTGCTGTCCTTGCATGCCGGCGCTTGCAATACCCATCTGCACCGTATGGGTCCAACTTCATCACACGTGGTGTGCTGTAACATTGCCTAACGAGCTAATATCCAAATGCCAATCGATGACACTGGCAGCGCCTCATGTGTACATACCGCTTCCCATGCGGGTGCGCCATGGTTAACCAGTACGGCAGATAAATTGGCTTTAAGGCAGCATTACGCCTGCGGACAGGCCACTTCCGGGGTCGGTGGCCCGGACAGGCTAGTGCTTTATGCTTTCCCGCTGCCTTTCTGCTGATGTTCGCTGTATTGGAGCGCGGCTAGTGCTCTCATCGTAACGGCCTCTTAAAGGGAGACGGTCTCCCCTGGCAAGGGCCCTCTTGTGCTCGCTGTGCCCCAAGACGCCAGGGGGTCATGGCTATCTCCTTATACTCGCGCACGGCAAGGCCCAGAGGAATAGCCCCACGGGCCCACTCCCCTGACTGTATGTATGGATTTACAGTTTTGGCCCCCTTCCAGGGCGCAGCCTCGTCCCAAAACGGGGCAGGGCTGGCTCCGGCAATCAGGGACACGGGGTTTCCCACCCCTCTCGCTGTACGGTTAGGAGCCAAACAGCTCCAACAGGTTGGTAGGCCGCAATTAGAACGGGCCTCAAGTTTCACCATATCTCAGCCTGGCCCCGCCCCCACGCAGCTTCCCGTGGACGCACACCCACAGAACAAACAGCGTCTCTACCCGTGGGCCCCACCTACCCTTCTACCAGGGAGGAAACCGGACACGATGCAGCTGTACGGTGGAATTAGCCATAAGCGGCCCCCCGGATGCTGCTTTCGCTCCGCCCCCTTTTAAACACGTGAGCCTGCCACCAGACAAAGGCCCCACTAGCCCCACAGACGCACGCCGCACGGAAGCACCCTCCCCCTCAGGCAGGCAGCCCAGACAGGACAGGCAACGTACATGTACTCAGTTTTTGGGCAGTGTCCGCCCTTCAATTAGTGTTATGGGCATCCGGCCAGTTGCACATAAGGCGGCCGTCCACCACCCGAAGCCAGGGGTGGTCTACGTCAACCCCGTCCCACCCCGTGCGTGGCACCCCTAGAGCTGCAAAGGCCCGCAGATGCGCCCACATGCTAGCCACCGCCCTGCGGGAGGCCTGCGATGCCAGGGACTGCCACTGGGGGACCGCCGCGCTGCCCTGCAGCTCCCTCATGCGTGCGTGCATAAACTGCCTCCCCACCTCCATGGCTTCCAGTGCCGCCAGAGCCACCACCTCCCACACGCACTGCTGTGCCCCCGAGGGTGCCCTAACCAACCACACCTGCTCCCTCCGGATGCCCTCCCCTGCTGGCCATCCCTCCTGCACGCTCCCCACTACCGCCCGCGCCACCGCACATTCCCAGAAGTGGTGCTGCCTGGGGTGCCGGCCCAAGTCTTCCGGCCCGCCAAAGCCCCCACACCCACATACGGTACCTCGGGTGCTAGGCCCCTAATGTGCGAGTTCCCGAGCAAGGGGACGCCGTCTACCGTTAGCCGCCAAAACGTCTCCTTACGCTGGTTTTCCCATCGAATCCCCCACAACCTGTTGAGCGCGCCCTGCAAGTGCTTCAGGGCCACCTCATTCGCTGGTGGGTGCAGCGGCGCCTCCAGCGCTGCTTCCACAAATGCGGCATGCTGCTCGCTCCGGGCTGCGGCTACCTCCGTCAGTTGCAGCTCGTTGCAGCACCGTCGCCAGCCGGACCGTCAACCGTATAAGTCCCATCTTCCCCAATCGGCCCATCCCCGGCACCTGCCAGCCCAACCGCGGGAGGAGCACCAGCAGCGCGTCCCGCTCCGTCGGTGCTTCCCCCTCGCCGCCCTGCTCCTGACTGGTGCTCACCATTGTGCAAACCTTGGTGCAACCTGGTGCAACCGGCTTTATGGCCTCAAGAATCGGGCAGATGCCTGCCAAGCCCCACCCTGATCGGAGCGCGTGGCATGCACGCTTCCCTTAGGCATGGCCTGGTCACAGGGAAGCATGGCGGCCAGGCGACCTTGCGCTATGCCACACTGCTTGATTCATTCCTGCGTCTGATAATTGTTGGCCCGCGATCCCGTGAGTCGCAGCTTGCTAAGGCAGGCCTGGCAAGCGCGTACAAGCCAGTTACCATGCACGGCGCGGGCTCAACGAGCGCTGCACACACGTACTACTGACACGTGCTGGCAAGCACGGACACGATACGACCACAGCTAGCACGGCAGCTATCGAGCAGCAGCACATGCACAGTCCGCCGGCCAGCACACGTGGCACCCTGCAACGGCCGATCCCCTACGTGACCTTGCGGTGTCGGGACTGTCGTATGATTAGCATCGTTGTGAGGTTTAAAGTGGGTAAAATGAGGCAAATGATGGGGGAATTCCCTTCCCCTGCCGCCGATGGAGTTGGGGGAATACGATCCTTTTGGCGCCTGCAGCTTACTCCTTTGACAACATCCTGCAAACCTGGCGCCATGAAACGTTGCTATTGCACCCCCATGTGCTGCTGTGCCTAGCCTCAGTCTGTATGTGCAGTGGGCAACAACCATACAGGCCCGGGGGAGCCGCAACCCAATATCCTGTACCCGTAGCCGGGCATCCAGGGGCTTGCATCTCCCCTGCTCCACGTGTGAAACAGAAAGATTGAACAGGATGATATTTACTACTGTACAGCATCGCTGGCGCCAAGCAAGATGGTTGCATCCTGGCTTGTACGTACAGCACACCCGATACAACCGAAATACCGTAGGAGGGTAGGCACCATGCTGGCTCCTCCAAGCCCCACACGATGGAACCGCTCATGGATACTGTCGTTGCACATGCATCGTGTGCGGGACGCATGGGTCCCTCAACCTTCGCCCAGCCACTCCAATAGCCCAGCGCAAAGCTCGCACCTCCGTACTTGTACACAGACGTCTTGGTACAGCCCTCTCTCCCTGTCCTAGGGTACAGCGCCACACACGTGCAACCCCTGGAACCACTCAAATAGTCTAGCTCTCCATCCATGCACCCCCCTCCTGGCTGCTTACACAAACCCTAAAGCCCCTACAGAGCTACCGCTACAGCGTAAACTTCCCTTCAGGGATGACATGACACCGCTACCCGCCCTGCAGGGCATCCCTGATCAACGCCGCCAGCTCCCGCAGCTCCGCCAGCGCCGCCGCTGGCGTCAGCTCCCGAGCCGCCGGGTGGCCAAGTGGCGCCGCCAGCGGCGCCGCCTCCGCCACCATCCGTACGAAGGCACCCACCGCCACGTCGCGCTCCGCGTGGGTGGTGTACGTGGGGATGCCTGGCGGCAGGCGCACAAGTAGGGGCATGGGCGGCAGCAAGCAAGGCCGAAGCAGGTCAGCGTCGACAGCACACCAGGTTCTGCACAGTGCAGGTGCGCGCAGCAGACGCTTACGCTTATTCCCAGCCTGTGCTCCATCCTAGCCGCCGAAAGCGTACGGGTGCCATATTGGGCCATTCGTTGTATGAGTCCACTACAATTGTGACTCAAGAAGGCACCCGCCCGCCCGCTTGGCTTACTTAGGGTCACCTCCACGGGACCGGCGGGGCGCGTCCCTGCCCCGCCGCCGCAGTCCCCAGCCGCCGCCGCCACCGCCGCGTTCAAAGCCGCCGCCACCGACGGGTTGAGCGCTGACGGCGCCTCAGTGTCCAGGGCAAATGGTAGCAGGTCGGACTCGGAGTCCTCCCTAGCCAGTCCACACAGCCCGCCCAGGCCCGCATGCGCAGCAGTCGTGCCGTACGGTACCGCTCTTGCACCCGCGCGGCCGCACAGTGGCGCTCCGGTTGCCGTTGCGAGTGCAGTCACACCAGGCGCAGCAGAGGCGTCCTGTGCAGGGCTAGGGGCGCCTTGTGCGGCGTCCTGGGGGTCCGGAGGTGCTGCTCCAGCTGCTGCTGCTGCAGCTGTAGCCTGGTTGCGTGCGGTGCCCAGGACGGCACAGGACGTCCCATCCTGCACTGCAGCACCCCCTGCCGCAGCTGGTGCTGCAGCAGCGGCAGCGGCAGCAGCTGCTGGCTTCTCCGCCATGGCCTTCGCAACAAAGCTGGCGGGATGCAGTGGGCTGCTGCGCTGTTGCTGCTGCTGTTGGAGAGTGCCCACCGAAGAGCCGCGGGAGGCTCCTGAACCGGGGCTCAGGCTGAAGACGGCGGAGGCGGGGTGGGGGTGGTGCTGCTGCTGCGAGTCAGGATGCGGGTTGGCGCCGCTGGTGCCGCTGCGGTTCGGCGTGGAGGCGGTGGTGGATGGGGAGGAGGACTCCAGCAGGTCGTGCAGGGGGCCCAGCGCAGGGATCAGGGCCATGCCTGTGAGGGGGCGAAGGGAACAGGATGAGGGGGCGCCGTTTGCGGTCCTTCACTCAGTGGCGTGGCCGTGGAGGAGCAAGCTGCGCATGCTCCTGGCGTGTGTCCAACGGGCCACGGCCATCCCAAGCCACACCAGCACGAACTGCTAGACACCAGACTTCAAAGCCCTTCCAGCAACGGAACAGCCGTACCAGCCCCAGACTGACCCCACGCCCGGATCCCGCCCTCCACTCGTGCCCCGCTACCAGCCAGCCACAACACCGAGGGCATCTCGCACCTCAGTCACATTCCATATCCACCGCCACTGTTTCCTTCGCTGCCTGTAATTCCTCTCGCTGCTCGCTACATCGGTGCCTCCCAGTCCCACAGGCACCCTCGCTCGTCTAGCCCCCCGCCCACCATGTGTTCCCATGCTGGCGGGGTCGAAAGAGCTGCTCCTGGACCCCCAGCTGGGCCGCTTGATGGTGGCAAGGGCCGTGATGTCGCGCCCGCTGATGGAGCCGGGCTGCTGCTGCTGGGGGTGGTGTGCGTGGGGGTGGTGCGGGTGGCCGGGCGGGGGCAGTGCACCGCGCGGGGTGCCGCCGCTGCTGCCGGGCGGAAAGTAGCCCAGCGGCACCGCGATGGCCTGCAGGGTGTGTATTAGAACGCGGTGCAGAGATGACACAGAGTGGGGTGCAGATAAGCCGTAAGGGTTGAGCGAGCGGGATGCGGGCGTGCGTGGGCGGCTGGGCGCCCACCGGTGCTCCTGTTGGTCCGGGTCAAGCCGTCGCGCGCACGCTGCCTCGAGCGACAAGAACGCAATACACGAACAGCACCCCTGTCCCCACCTGGTGCAGCGACGCGAGAGACATGGACGCAGCAGAGGGCGTGAAGGCGAAGGGCAGCTGCGGGCTGCCGCACCCCGCCAGCGACCCCACCGCCACGCCGCCAGCCCGGGCCACCACCATCGCACCAGCACCAGCGACGGGCCTGCCGGGCGGGCTTGCACCAGCCGCGCCTGCTGCCGCCGCTGCCGCCGGCGCCGCCACGTTCCGTTGCACAACCGTAACCGTCAACGCTGTGCTCGTCCCGCCCGCCCCACCGCAGCCGCCGCTGCTGTCATCCTCCGCTGCCGCCGCATCCTTGGCCGCAGATCCAGGGGGCCTCTCCTCTCCCTCCGCCGCCGCCGCTGCCTTGCCGCCAGCACCCGCCCAGGCACCATGAGCTGACGCGGACCCCACCACAACCCCGCCAAGGCCCCTGCTGCCGCCCGCCGCCCCCAACGGCCCCGCCGGGGGCTTCATCGCTCCAAGCGCCAGGCCCAGCATCCCCCGCGGGGCGGCGGGAGCGCTACCCAGCGCCATGCGGCAGTGCGCGCCGCCACCGCCTGGCGTCGCCGCCACCGACCCGGTCGGCGTGCCGTCAGCGGCGGACGCGACGGAGGCGTCGTGTGACGCGGCGGCGCCGCCGCCGCCGCTGTCCTCCTCCGCCAGGTGCTGCCCACCGGCGGCGGCGGCGGCGCGCCAGCCTCCTGTTGCGGCGGCGGCGGCGACGGCGTCCTTTACCTCAAAGCCGCCGTACACCGCTGGGGCGCGGAGGTCGCTGACAGAGCGGGTGCGGCAGGAGGTGCGCCTGAGGGGTGGGGGGTCCAGGGGGTGTGCGTGGTGTGTGGCTGCGGCACGTGGCAGCGCGGCAGGCACGTCCGGCAACTTGTGGCGGCTACTGCCGCTGGTCAGAGGGCATGCTGCCTGTAGCGGCCGTCGGCGTGCGGCGTCGAGAGCATGCCAACGCTGCCCTTGCCCCTGCCGGTGGTGCTAAGAAGGCTGTGGCAAGGCGTCGCACACCTGGCAACCTCGACACTAAACTGCAGAATCGTCCGACTAAATCTGAACTGCATGTGTTATTAGCACTCACCCCGGAATAGCCACCGGCGCGGTAGCTCCCCGTGGCTCCACCGCCGCCGCCGCCACCGCCGCATCTTCTTGCCCTCGCTCGACACCCTGCGCTGTGGCAGGCGTGCACGTGCCCCCACCTTCGCCTCCGCCTCCGCCCGCCGCGACTGCTGTCCTGTACGGCAAGTCTCCTCCCTTGATGTCCCCGCGGAGTACGGCGTCCACGTCAATGTCCGTGACCGTCCCCTCGGTTGCCGCCGCCTTGGTGGCTGCGCCGCCGCCTGCCCGCGCCGCCTCCGCGTGCACCGCCGCGTGCACCCCGCCAACGCCAGGTGAGGCCCGCGCAAACGGCCCTTCCGAAATGACCGATCCCCCCGTGTCCGCCGGTAGCTGCTGCTCCTGCTGTTGGTGCTTCGGGCTTCGAGGGGCAGCCGCAGCAACCGCAGATCCTGAGCTGGACGCTCGCCTGCCGCTCGCAAGCGGAGGCCGTCCACCGCCGCCGCCGCCACTGTCCGACGACGGCAGCGACGGCGGGGATGAGCCCATGACGGATGTGGTGGCGGCAGCACCACTGCCAGCGATAGCGCCGTGGCGCGATGCTGCGTGCATGTGGTGTGAGTGCGTGGGGTTGGGCTGGCTGCCAACAGGGTGGCCCTCCCGCTGCTGGGGTGCTAGTGCCGCGGCTGTTGCTGCACCGGAGGAGTGGTGGCGGTGGTGGTGGCTGCTGTGGCTGCCGGGGTGGCCTGGGGCCCGGGCGCCTGGTGACTGCACCGGAGGGGTGGAGGGGGTGCTGCCGCCGTATCCTGTAAACGGCGGGGCAAAGGTCACACCCCTCGCTCAGTCGCACGCTGGGACACCTGAAGGAACCAGGTCTCAACCCAGTAAAACGCAACATGCGACCATGTGCACCTTGGCACGCTACTGATGCACGTACCTGGCCTTAAGCTGCAGACACCACACGACCACGCCCGGCCTGACGCGCCTGCCTTGACACGCTATTGCTGACGTGGAACGCGTGCAGCTGACTGTGCGCTGCAGACACCAACACACCACGCGTCCGCCCCCAACCTGACGCACCCGAGCTGGACCTCCGCCCCAGGCTGCCTGCCACGCCGCCGGCCCCCAACCCGCCGGGACTGCCAAAGGGCGGTGGCAGCGAAAACGACACCTTCATGTCCTTGCTGCTCCACGCGTGCCGTACGACGGAACGAGCAGGTACGGCCATGGGCGCGCCGCCGCCGCCGCCGCTGCCCGCCCCCCCGGGAGGCAGACCGCCTGCCGTGGGCGCGTGCCGGAGGATGCCGCCCCCACCTGCAAGGACGGCCACCCCGCATGCGTGCCTCTCTCATGCCCGTCCCGCAGACGCACGGCTGGAATGCGGCAAAGGTAAACAACCGGATGCTGCGGGCGGAAGGGGTTGTGGTTCGGGTGCCATTGCACACTAGAGTGGTCAAGTGGTGTCCAAAACGTCCCCGCCCGGTGCACGTAGCACAGCCAAGAGTCCCACCCAGCGAAGCACCCGACCCCTGAACCCACCTGGCGTTCCGGAGCCCACGGGCGGGCTGCGGCCGCTGGCGCCGTACCCGCCGTAACGGCTGGAAGCCGGCGAGGGGCCATAGGGCGGCCTAGGTGAACAAGGAAGACAGTCTTCTCATCATTGTTCGCGCAACATGTGGAGCCGCGGCCTAGGACTGGTATGCGTCTGTTGCCGTCGCACACGTGTGCGGCCAGGGGACATCCCTTGCGGGGCGGCGACGCGTGCCCTAAGGACAGCAGTACAATGCCATGGGCTGCACCTCCGTATGCTAAGTAGTAGCGTTTCCGTGCTTCCTGGCGCCTCACACGGTTTCGTCGCGCTTTACGTGTACCTCAGTGTGCTGCCTCATCAGGGCGCCCTCGCTCCAGCCCCCTGTCGGCTCCTCACGACCTTGCCTCGTCTGCACGACAATCCAACCTGCCTGGTTGCCCCTCCCCCCTCTACTGAAGGGTCATGCACTGCCGCCCATCCGTGCCCTCCAAAACCATGCACCCACCTGGCAAACCCCGATGACGTGGACGGTGCGCTGGTACTGGGCAGCGGCAGCCCCGCTCCACCCATACCTCCCGCCCCCCGCTCCCCCGCTCCATGGCTGCTGGCATAGTAGTCGGGAATGATGTGCGCCCCCACGCCTCCGGGGCCTGCCCCCGGCCCCGCCCCCGCCCCGGGCACCAGCACAGGCGGGCTGGCCGCCACGCCAATGCCCACAGCGGACACCGCCTGGTCCTCTGCTGCGGCCAGGAAGGCCAGGGCCCCGGACGAGGCGGGCAGGAACTGCACTGCCGCCCGGAACTGGCCACCCAGGGTGTCCACAGGGGCGAACGTGAAGTGCTGCATGCGCGGCTGGGGTGCGGTGGGGCCGGAGCAGTGGGCCGAGGACGAGGCGAAGGAGGGAATGCTGCTGCCGACCTGGTAAGGGTAGAAGCAGGGGCAGTGGAGAGCACGTGGGTTGTAAGCAGCTCGTCTTCAACGGGGGCATGAGAACCGGGGGCGCAGGCGTGGCAGGCGTGCGAAGGAGATCTCCGCAACGCCACTGCAGCGCAGGCGGCATGGTGACCCCGGCCGCACCTGCTGCTGCTGGGCCTCCATGCTCCTGCTGACGCGGCAGGCGAGGCGGAAGCCGCTAGGGTGCTCGCCCAGGTGTCGCTGAGGGGGCAGCGGGGGTCGGGGACGAATAAAATGGAGAAAAAGGGGACAGCAGGCAGTGTCATTTGCAAGAGATCCGCGAGGGCCCTTGATGTGACACTCTGACAGGCGCCCAACCGCCTTTCTGGGTTCTCGTCCCCTGTTGGATGCGGAAGAGCAGCAAGAGTCCCCCAACTGAACAGCGACCGCGGGTGCAAAGGTATCACGCAGCGCGCTGCTGGCTTATGGCCAGTGCTAAGAGCCCGCAGCCCGACACATGGGGCACAGGCCCACCTCCGCCGCCACAGCTGCCTGCGCACCTTGCTTGCACGGTACAGCTTGTGTGCCGGCAGCACGCGTGTGTAGCTGTACAGGGAGCGGATGAGGATGACCTGCGGCCACAGAGGCAGCCTTTCAGTACCCCTCTTTCGCTCCGCCCCGCAAAGGAGGCTGAGCCACGTACCAGCAGACACGCGCAGACAAGCCAGTACTGACGTCTCCCGCACTAACGCCCCCCACCCAACCCCAAAAGGGTTTCCGTTTGCCATTTTGCCGCTCCGCGGTTATCCCAAGCAGAGCAACCCTCGAGCCAGCAGGCCGCGGGTGACCGGGGGGTAAGACACGCCTGCCTCCTACGTCCCCTGCGTACGTGGGGATAGCAACACGCGGCAGCAGGTCGCAGCCCCCTACCAGGCGCTTGTACACCGAGGTCTCGTCCAAATAGGTGCGGGAACCGCTGCTGCCTCCACCACCGCCGCTGCCGCCACCGCCCGCCGACCCGTCGGCGGCGCCGCTGCCGCTGCCTCCCGCCGCTCCCGCTGCCCCCGTGCCCGCACCCTTGACGTACTGCACCGTCCAGCGCTCCACCAGCACCTCGACTGCGCAGGTGAGTATGCACATCAGATGTAAACATACAAGACAACGCGAAAAATAGGCGGTATCCGGTGAGGAGGGGATGAGCTGAGTAAGGGTGCCGATCTGTTTTGCATGGTACCGTTGCACAGTGCGGAGCAGGAGAGACGGATGTGGTATGCTGCTGCAGTGCAGGAAAGTGCTTTGGCACGTGCCATCCATACGCGTAAAACACTGCGGTACTGCGGTGTGCGGGGGCCATGCGTGAACACACAAGCTCGTTGTGCGGAGCTGCCTCTGAAATTACACTTGGTTGTGTCGTTCTTGCTCCATCAGTATTAGCAGTCCAACGTCAAAGTTAACTTGCACCAGCAGAGTGCGGCGGTCGCTGCTACCGCCCTGCAACTGCCCGTGCTGCATCGCTTGGATAAGTGCCTCTTCGGTCTTTGCCCTATGGCCAGAGCCACCGTCATCCCAGCAAGCGCAACCGTACACACCAGCAGGGTGCGCCTCAGTGGCGCAGGCAGTCAAGTCCACATGCCGCCCTGAGGCAGCCCGGCTCAAGGACGGGTGCTGCACGTATACCTGCACCCAGGCAGCAAAGGCAGCTGCTGTGACCAAGGGTGGCTTGAGGTAAGGACAGGGAAAAGTAGCGATAAACTGATGGTCATATGGTTGGGCTGTGCAACCGCACGCCGCGGGCGCAGCCTCCTGGAAACTCAGCAGGATTGACAGGAGAAAAGTATCAGCTGACGATATGGCAGCTGTCGGAGGCTGGGACGCCACATGTGCTTGATGGAGCGGCAGAGCTGTGATGGTCTCCTGGGTGACCTGCAGCGTCTCCCTGGCCTACCTCAACAACCATAGGCGCGGAGGTATCCTTACGCCAGGCCTCCGCTTCCCGTGCCATATCCACATCGTCCAATTCCAGATGGAACTGTCGAGGTGCAAAAGGTTTGCAAACGGTCCGTTTAATCACCAAGGACTCAGGGTGCATGTGTTCCTCCAGGTTCCAGGCCCCGCCACACCGACAGCGGCCTCTCCACTAATCTAAGCTTGAATGGATGGCAAGACAATTACGACGGCCAGCCTCACCCATCGCCCGGCTTTCTTGTCGCGTTGAACTCTTGTGTTGGGGCCCTGTGACGCTGTAAACAAGCGAGAGCCCAGGATGACCTGTGCAACCTTGACGAAAGCCTCGCCAATATAGTGCTCGATGGTCAGGCGCTCAGCCATGGAGAATTAGCGTCAATGCCTTTTGGTGGAAACCCTAGAGCTCCTGGCTGCCCTGCAGCCATCATAGGCCTAACAACATCACTCCTATAAAGCTTTCGCAGGGCTCGCAGTGCACACTCTGACAGTTTGTTGCTTGCCGAGTGGCCGAGGCACGAAAAGCATGTGGCCTGCTAGAAGGGCGAGGCAGTCACACGAACGTGCGACGGCGTGACAGCGTTGTAATTGGTAACACCACGACCTCGGCCTGGTTCATTGTACTTGTGTTGCGGGTAATGAAGTGGTGACTCAGGGGCCGTCGTACGCAGGTTGACGGCTAGGTATCCGCTCACTAAGAACACCACAAGAGCCACATGAACCTTCACGTGCTCCGTGCTTATCGAGACAGCCACAGATATACAGCGTGCGGAAAAGCGCACACACGTGCCGCTACCCAGGTCGACACTGACCGCGTGTGCTTTACCACGTGTCCGTCAGGGGTCCTCTTTGCGAGGAAGTGGCGAGGAAGTGGCAGTTTGTTCTACACATGAAGAGAAGCGTGTCAGGTGGAGGATGCATGGCTTGTTTCTGTACCCGGATGCACCGACCGGGGCTCCGGGCGCACCGACCGGCACCTGGGCCGACAGAGAACATGGAAACGAGCAGAAGACCGTACAGTTCACGTCCTTGGCACCACTGTATGTCGGCCCTTCCAACAGTACCGCTACAGGTTGCCCGGCACAGTACCACTACGGTACTACACATGCTCCCCTGTACCGTAATTAACTCACTGGGGACTTGAACCCCGCGGAGGCCTGAACCTAAGATCGTTAACGGCGTGTTTGAAACACGCCGGGCCCCAACGCCAGGACTACAATTTTTTTAGGGTTTTTTTTGTGTGTTTTTGCCTGTGCCTGTGCCTGTGCCTGCTCCTGTGCCTGCGCCTGCGCCGTCTTCCGCGCCCGCGACTCCTGCATACTGACCCGGTTTTTGCAGGTTTTGCAGACACCACAGTTGCACGTGCGGCGACTGAGGCCGCTCGCCGCCTTGCCCTTCCGCACCGCCTCCACGTTGGCCGGGTCAAAAATGCCCAGGCTGCGCTCAAGGGTGGCGGCGCCGCCCGCCACCCCGCCCGCCGCCTTGCCCTTCCGCACCGCCTCCACGTTGGCCGGGTCAAAAATGCCCAGGCTGCGCTCAAGGGTGGCGGCGCCACCCGCCAACCCGCCCGCCGTCTTGCCCTTCCGCACCGCCTCCACGTTGGCCGGGTCGAAAATGCCCAGGCTGCGCTCAAGGGCGGAGGCGCCGCCCGCCGCCCGTCGCAAGCCGGCCGCTGCCTTCCCGTGCAGCAGCATTGCACGCTCGAGCTCTAGGCCCTGCTCCAGGGCATGCTGCGGAGTGCACGGATCCTGTGGTAGTACGACAGCGGCTCGCAACTGCCCTGACCTGCCCTGACCCACCCACCACACCAGAGCCTAGGGGACCCCTGAGGGAAACGTGGTAAAGCACAGAAGAGAACGCAGGCGCCGCATTCGACAATACCTCAAGCATGGCCTGAGCCCTCCTATACCTACCGTTATGCAACTTGACCGCCCAAAGACAACGGACATGACCTCTTCTGCATGACCCTGTGTAGAAATATAGGGCAATCAAGGTACAAGCGGACATCATTAAGGCAGCGCCAGACGGGGTCTTCCAGGCCCCGTCCCAACGAGCATGTGAGCGTTACACTGCTCAGCCGAATACGTGCCCAGAAGCATCATGGCCCGTCAGCGCTCCACGGGCCTGTAGCGAAGTCCTCTGCTTTGTGCCTCCGCACCGATGCGAGGGCACACGCAGCAGCACGCATGGCGCACAGGTTCGGCAGCCGATGGTTTGTCGGCACAGCTTGGGCCCCCGGGCTGCAGCATGCTACCTGCCCTCTGTCAGTCATAGACCTAGGGTATTCAGCCCGTTGATGGTCTCGACATCAAGGGGCGGTCTGGGAGTCCATTCGGCCGCCCCTGGCACCCCTGCTCCCTGGACACAGTCGGCAAGCACTCCAGCTGTTCGTTGACTTGACCAGCCAGACACTTATACCCGTGTTTTCCCTGAAAGAGGAAAACTAAGGGAAGTGCCCAGGTAAGGACCGTACGAGTAGCAGCTGATGCGTTGGAGAGGATCTACTTGAGCTGTCACTGCCAACCAACAGGAGAGTCCGGAGGTCACGTGCATGCTGTCGGTATCCCCTTCAACCGCCCGGAAATGTTACGGTTCAAGAAAGTGATTATCACCTTGATACATGACCTAACACCGTTAGGCAGAGCATCCTGCAGGCCTGGCCGTAGCGGCCTCGAAAGTGTCTCTGTCTCAGCCAGCTTGTATTTTTGTTGCTGGTGACCAGGCGGAGTTATCGAGGCATTAAATTGGATATAAAAGCCGAGGGCATTGCAAGCATAACGCCGGGAAGGCGACACAAGGATTCCTGCTGACGCGGAGGACCCCCCATTCCCTTTCCCTGCGCTCGGCGCGAGAAAATGGAGCACCTCTCCTCGCACTGCTTCACAGCAGCAATTCTAGCCATCATGCCATTATAAGCAAGCTCCGATCTCCCCTTGTTCCTTCCTTTCTCCATGGTCACCCACCTTCTGTCACAAGTCTCTACGTTGGCTTCGCACGCGTCGTCGTATGGCAGCCTGCTGGCCCTAGGTGCTCCTTCCATGGCCTCAGGCAGCCGGAAACGCACAAAGGCAGATGTCTGCGAGGCCTTCTTGGCGAAAATCGCAGAACGGGGTGACGTGGAGCTCGACCCCGGGCTGGTAGACGGCATCCGGCAGCATTTTGACAGGCTACCGACACGATATGCGTTAGACGTCAACGTAGAGGGGCTTGACGTGCTCAGCCATAAGAGACTGCTGGATGAGGCCCGCGCGGACCCGACGACGGTGTCATTCGCTGTCCGCCCTGTCGAGATTGTGGCTCCTAAAGAGTCATTGCCGTCACCACAGCAGGTATGATTACATGTGCTACGGGGTCTTGGCCTGTCACAGCGCCGCAGCTGACGTCGGCCCCGTTGCACGTCCAGCTTATTCGCGCCAACTCGAAGAAACTTGGCCTGTGCCGGCCAGCATTCGGGTCATCTCCAAACCTCCAGGTGAGCAGGGCCGGGCGTGCAGCTTTTGGCCTTTTAGGACCGTGAGTGAGCTCGGTTTACCTCTGCAGGCATTGGCGCTCGAGGTCGGCGAACGGGAGCGGGCTGAGGCCCACGAGGCCGAGCCCTCAGCACGCTCGGACACGGAGCACCCGGTCTTCTACGAGATAACGATCGCCTCCGTAGACCAGCCTAAACTGCTCAGCCGGCTCTCAGAAGCGCTGGTGAGCCCGCATGCAGTCGGTTGTCTGCACGCGCGTGCACGTGATTTGCAATTCAATGTGTGGCGCTACACATGCAGGGGGACTTGGGGCTAAATATCCGGGAAGCGCACGCGTTCAACACGAATGACGGCTTTTCGTTGGACGTCTTCGTGGTGGACCAGTGGCAGCCCCAGGTGAGACACGGCAGCAGGGCGTACAGAGCTCCCCAACTGCAACTGTGTACCGTGACCGCGGAGGATCAAGGGCATTGGGCAGGAGCAGGCACTGATTCGTGGCGCTGCGTACTTGCCACCTCTGTTCCTGCAGCAACCGGGGCAAAGCTTGGAGGAGCTGCTGGGGCAACGGCTGCTCCAGATGCCACCCCCGCCGCCCAAGGGGGGGGCAGCGCAGCAGCAGCAGCAAGCAGCGGTGCCGTCACCGTCGCTGCGACTCCCGGCGGAGCCACCCCCGAACTTCCCCATGGTATGTGGGAGCGCTGGGGACGCGTCCCAAGGAGTGTTGTGCACCGCTTGATTGCACTTGGCGGGTTGGTCTCGTTGCTGGAGCGCGCTGCCAAGGTGACCGCATGTAGAACTTTACCAACCGGGCTCAGTATGCGCACACTGCGCGGGTGGGCCATGTATTCACTCGTGCGCGTGTACTGGACGGGATGATTTGGCAAGGGGGCATAGCTAGAGCCGGCCTTGCTGCTTTTGGTCATGGGGTGGTTGTCCGTCATGTTGCTGACGGTGCCGCCGCCCGCCACCCAGGGCATCACGGGGCAGCGGCCGGACTCTCCCGTGGTGGACGACTGGGAGATCGACATCACGCAGCTGCAGATAGAGGCGAAGATAGCGTCGGGCGCGTTTAGCAACCTGTACAAGGGGACGTACTGCGGGCAGGAGGTGGCGGTGAAGATTCTGAAGGACGTGCACGACGACAGCTCGCAGTACCAGGAGTTCTTGCAGGTAGGGGAGCAGCGCAGTGCGTGAGCGCAGCGGCATGCAAGGCGAGGACAAGGCTGAAGGCCTGGGCTGGGGAGGCGCAGCAGGACACAGCCCCCATGCAGAGTGGAGGCGAGAGATTGAAGGTCAAATGTTGGGCGGGCGGGTGGTGAAGCTCGGGCCCTAATCGTGCGCAAGGAGAGCGCAGCGCAGCAGCGTGCACGGGAGTGGACTTTGCGCCCCTGTGCCACACGGAAGCGCAGCGCCGGACGGCACTTGAACGTGGAGCGGAGCAGCCTGGCCTACCCGCCTCATAAGCACTGCAAAGGCAATTACGGCGCCTGTGCGCTGGATCCTGAACCTCAGCTGGCAGCGCCCCATGGGTGCCAAGCAGATAGCCTGCAGTATGCAGCGGGCTCGCCACACTGTGCCCAAACTGTGAGAGCTACCTAACTGAGCGTCGTGTACTGCTGTCGAGCAGGAGGTGGCGATTATGCGCAAGGTGCGGCACAAGAACGTGGTGCAGTTCATCGGAGCCTGCACACGGAAACCCAACCTGTGCATAGTGTTCGAGTTCATGTCGGGCGGCTCCGTGTACGACTACATCCGCCGGGTGAGTGCGGACGGTGCAGCGGGAACATATCTTGACACCTGGGGTCCGTTTTTTGATATCAGTGGATGTGCATGCATCTCCCGTGTTGGAAGCAACGAAGCACGGGCTGGACGAATGTTTCGCCAATGGCACCCACGTTGCGAGTTCCCGACGCCTGCCTGTGTGAACGGTAACCAGGGCTGTTGGAGATAGTTGATATACCTGATATACCCTTGGCGTTGCGCAGGAGGGGCCGCTGAAGCTGTCCGCTGTGCTCAAGCTAGCGGCAGACGTGGCGCGTGGGATGGACTACTTGCATCAACGGAAAATCATCCACCGGGACCTCAAAGCGGTAGGAGGGGCGTGGGGTAGGGTGTTTCTGGCTCTGTGACACGGACATGAGCTGCAGGCCGTGGGGAACGCACTGCTATGCGGATCATACCGCGGGGTGCGGCGCGTTGGCACATGTCTGCATCGGACGAGCCGGCCAACGTTCGCGTGGTGATCGAGGCTCATTTGCATGGACTCCCCGCATCTCGCATCACGTGAAGTATGTGGTGGTGGCATTCCCTCTAGGCGAACCTGCTCATGGACGACAACGCCATCGTAAAAATAGCCGACTTCGGGGTTGCGCGCGTGATTGAGACGACGGGGCACATGACTGCGGAGACGGGGACATACCGCTGGATGGCCCCCGAGGTCATCGAGCACAAGCCCTACGATGAGAAGGCGGACGTGTTCTCGTTCGGCATCGTGCTGTGGGAGCTGCTCACCTGCAAGGTACGGGGCTGGGGACCTATGGCAGGGATTCGGGTCGTACAGCTTCGACTGGAGGTCAATCCCATGCTGTTTCCCCTTGTCCCATCGTACACCTTAAAAGATCCTGGCAAGATTCCGACAGGAAGCCAGCGTTGGACCACGACTGCTGTGTCCCCGACGGGTTCCGTCGCCCCATCCCGCCCTGTCGTGTACAGGTGCCGTACTCGGACATGACGCCGCTTCAGGCGGCGGTGGGGGTGGTGCAGAAGGGGCTGCGGCCGGGCATTCCGCCCAACTGCCCGGGGCCGCTGGCGGAGGTCATGGAGGCTTGCTGGGCGGCCAGCCCGGAGGCGCGGCCCAGCTTCCGGGAGCTCGCGCCGCGGCTGCAGCAGCTGTGCGCCCTGGCGTTAGAGGAGGAGAGGCGGCAGCTGGAGCCCAAACCGTCGTCTAAGCAGGGGCTGCTGTCGAAGCTGCGCGGGAAATGAGCTTCGCTGGCTGACGGGAGGGGAGCAGGTGCTACGGAGGGTGCAGGGTTGACCTGTCGCGGCACCTCGTGGGGGTCGTGGGAGCGCCACAGGCGGCCTCGCAGCAGCATCGGGCGGTGCACCCAGGTGGCGGCTGCTACGTAGTGGCCCCACACGTTTCCCCTGGGAACGCCAGTTTCCTCTAGGTAGCCAGTACAGATGCACGCATACTCCCGGGGCCGTTGGCCAGCGTCCCAGGGTGTGTCGTTGCATTTCTGGCAGCTAGCATTGTTGCAGCGGGTAGCCCCGGCGGCCCGGTTTGCAGGGTGCGGTGGGCGCGCCCCCGAGCGCCCTTGGTCGCACGCCAAGGTGCTCGTGCTTTATAGAGAGTGCAACAATTTTGATTGGTGCATACTGCTAGTATTGTCTGGTGCCGTGGTGTGGTCCAGCGCCCCTGAATTGCAAGCATGGGCAGCATGCGCGGACTCCTGGAGTGCAGTCGTGGCAGCATGCGCACTGTGCGTTCGGGGCGGGGGGTAAAACACGCGGCACCATGCCGCTACTGCACAACCCTGCGGGCCGCTGTGTGCGCAGAAGAAGTTGGGTATGCGGGCCGAGCCGCTTCGGGTGTGGTGCCGCTGCATACTGGCGTGTAAGTCCGAGCCCGGCTGGCAGAGGGGCACGTTCGCGCTCAGCGTCGGGGCACTCTGCATGTAGGCACAGGGTCGGTGAGGCCCACGCTGTTGGTGGATTGTTGTGCACGAGTGTGCATTTTGCCCGCTCTGGTAGCACGTAATTGGCGCCTGGCAGCGGGCTGTAGGCGATGCTCCCTTATGGTGTATCCAAGGGTAATGGGTCGTACAGGATGGGGATAACATGGGATTGGGGTTTCGAGCATCTGGCCATAGCTTGGCGCGGTTGAATGCTTACGGGGCACCGGTCATGCTGGGTGCTAGCCGGTCGGCAGCAAACGGTAATCGTGTCTTGCTTAGCTAGATGGTAAAGGAGGAAAAGGGATGAGGTATGGTATGGTAGTATGGGCCTTGGGGGCATACTACAGCCCTGTTTCCACGGTGCTCACAATGCCGATTACGCTGCGAGCAGGCTATGTCAGTTCCTGTATGTCTGTGTGGTTGGGTGTCCTGCATCATATTGGTATTCTGTGCTGTGGCCCTTCTTTGCGCACTTACACCAGCTAGCTCATGTCAGGGGCGTGGGTCCCATTGCGGGAGGCAGGCGCAAGAGGCCCTGGCGGAGATAAACCGCCTACAACCCATTCATCGTCAATGGTCTTTCGGGTGCCCCATGCCACGGGCGCACCCAGCAGGCGGCACTGATTGAATATTGTGGCCAGGGGAGCTCGCCCGATTGTGCCTAGGCGCTAGCAAGCGTTGTATGTGCGGAGTGAGCACTGGAGGCTTGGCGCTGTAGCGTCGGTTGGGACATGTGTTTTATGGAGCTGGTGAGGTGACGTGGGGAGTGATGTGAGCTGATCGGGTAGTAGGCAGCACACTGATGCTGCCAAGCGGTGTAAGATGTCGGCACCCTGCCTGCTTTCTCTCACAACCATTCCCGTGGTATGTAAAGGTGATGCGAGGGTCGTCCCATGACCCGCATACGCGCTACGGGGCGGCTGGGCAGCCCAATCCTGTGAATTTCCAGGATTCCATCCCAACTTCCTGCCCGCAAAAGCCACGCCCCCATGCACAAGGGGAACGCTCCTGCTACGCAATCCTTCAATTCCCTGCCCGCTGCACTTGTCCGAGTACAAACAACTGCACCTCGGGCGGCAGCTTGCATGTCAAGAACGTGGCTATGCCAATGCTGCAGTCGCACACGGTGCCAATGTTCAGCTTACAGAGAGCCAAAAGCATTTCTTAGCCCAGTGGGTGGCAATCCTCTGCCTGCATGGCCAATGGCACAGGACCATGAGCCCCATCCTGGGATCCACCGCCCCACTGCACCGCCGAACGAACCAGAAACACATTCCCCAGCGCAGGCTCAGGACGCGTAGAAAAAGCGTCAGCATTGTCACGGTCGTGGAACGGCAACGTCGAGTTAACACACGCGCTTGTTACTTGATGCACACCCCGTCTCAATGAATGAACTAGAGCCCAGAATACTGGGCCATTGCTACCGCTGCAGTCAAGCTACGTTGCCAGCTATTGGCTACACCATGGTCGCCACCAATGTCAGGTCAACAATGTTGTCAAGTCTCCTCAGCCCGCCAGATACCGCCTTGTCAATGTACGGCACACAGCAGCCATCCCATGGAAGCGCTGCACTTCACACGTGTCATACTGCCGAGCCCTCACCGACGATGCAATGTGGCTGGCGTTACAGTTGTGCCCCGACTGCACTTACCCGCACACCTGGGCCATGCGTTCAGGCATCCTCTCCTGCAATCACTACACGAGCCCTCTTCCCTGCCTCTGCATGTCGTGGCAGCTGCAAGCAAAGCACTGCCACAAGCGGCAGCCACACACTCGCTTGTCCTTATGCGGCGCCACAGTAACGCTTATGCAGTGTTGCGGTCACCGGTCAACGCCCGTCTCGCTGGCATGTGCACTCGCCCCAAGTGGCCATGCAGCACACCAGCGCGTGCGCAGCAATGTCCCATGCCGGTGGTACTGCTTCACTGCTGCTTCTTGGCTGCAGCCTGGCCGTTGAGGTAGAAGTTGATTGCCAGCGCCACTGCTAGCAACAAGAGTGGCAGGATAACGTGGAACATCCGGGTGGCTGCGCTCTTCGGCTGTACGGTGGCTGCAGCTGCGGCCTTCGGCGGGGGCGCCGGAATGCTGTCGCCTCCCTGCATGCACAGGCAAAGCAGTGGTGATAGTTTCCGCATGTAAAGGAAGCGAAAGCAGGGCGTACGAGGGACAGGGGACCAAGGTGGCGGGCAGGTGGCGGGCAGGTGCACCGTGAGCCGGTTCAAGCGGGGTGGGGATGCAGGCAGGCCCTTGTCCCCCCTCATAAGTGACAGCATACCCCCCCACCCACCTCAAAAGTTCCAATCAGGTACTTTTCCAGCATCTTCTGTGCTGACTTGCTGTGCCCGATCTCGTCAAAGTCAGTCGTTGCATCTTTCCCTGTAGACATCATGTCAGATTACGCTGTATAAGCTCAAGTCTAAGCATCTCAAGCACCTTCCACTGTCTCAGGCTGCCTGTGTGACAACTTGTACCGGCAGGCAGGTGCAGGATGGCGCGTAAGCTCTGGAGAGCGAACATAGAAGCCGACTATGCCAAACGCAGGTTGGATATTTGTTTACCCGTATAACAAAGATCTGCCCAGCAAGGAGTGTCCAAGGAACCGACCTGTCGAGGTGAGCATGATGTCAAAGCCGCCTGGGTGCTCCTCCAAGAACTCCGTCACGTCGTATACTTTCCCATGAATGACTAGCCAGCAATCCTTGTCCGTGGTGTGCTTCTTCACTTCCTCTAGAGAGTATGTCTTGGTGGCCATGTTTGCAACGTTTGCCGTCTTGGTGTGAGCCTTGGCGGCGTCGTATGATGTTTCTTGCTATTGAAAGGTGTTACACGAGTGCGCTGCACGGTGTTGGGTTTGGGCATTCTCCTCTTTATTCTGACAGAGACAGACGGTGCATCCCATGCAAGCTCATAATGGTACAGGCGTGTTGACGCCCCAGGGCTCCTGGGAAGCGTCAGTAGATGCGCTATCAACCTGATTCTATCTAAAGAAGATGATAACGCTCGCCGTCGCCTAGCACGGCCACCAACCGCCCAAACCTGCCCTTACAACCGGTCGTAAGAGCAAGGCGTGCTTTCCCAGGCTATACAAAGGCTGTTAAGGGCTGGTGGCCGTAGGCCCGTTTCTTGCATTCAAAGCATGGCGCACCTGCGGACACCGCCCTCTGCCGTTGGGCACCTGCCTCCCAAAGCGCAAGCCCCTCCCCGTCCTGTCCCCGGGCCACCTGGGCTCCCATGGTTAGGCCAGCTGCCCGCGTTTCTACGAACAAAGTTCTTTCCACGCCAGATGTTGGCCTGGGCGGAGGAGTACAACGGTGTGTACTCGTTCGAAATCGTGGGACAGCGCTACTTCGTTGTTGTAGGTGAGTCCATCAAACCGCCTCCTCACGTGGATGGCGCACCGACACGCGTCGGCTGCCATGTGGGCCAAGTGTGGGATGCTGCCATCTGAAAAGGAGGGCTGCATCGTTGGCCGTAAGCATGTACCAGGACGGTAATTGACGTGCAGCTGTGAGCACCAAGTATGTGCCACCCACCATCGCGGGCCCCCGGCCAGCACCAGCTCGAGCCAGGGATCCTATAGCTCCCTTGTCCAGTTGCTGCACCCGCATGCTCCTTGCTGTGCACCTGCCGTTCCCTTGGACTGCTGCGTGGGGTGGTCAGCCGTTGAACACCCGCTCAGCATGTGTCCCTTGGCCCACCGAATGACCGACAACCAACCGGTTCCCCGGCTGGTACCAGGGGAGCTTCCCTTGCTGGTACTGTCCTTCTTAACACGACACTGCAAAGCATCTGTATCACTCCCCGTTCGTTCCCCCCAGAGCCGTCCCTCATTCCTCAGATCGTGGGCAGAGGCAGCGCCGGCCTGCCCAAAAGCTCCGGGTATGCATGGCGGTGGGGTGCAGGGCAGAGCCATAGCAGGGACCGTGTGTGCTGTGTGTTGGCGGCCGCCTGGCAAGCGGTGTTCCCGTGGCGATGGTGGCGGTGTCCTCCCAGCCTTGACGTGGGGGGAGGGACCCACAGCGCCACGGAGCGCCAGACCACACTATTGACAGCCAGCGGCAGTGAACGCTAGCTGCTTTGCGTTCTCGACACCGCCTCCGCTGACCCGGCTGCTCCTTGCATCCTTGCGGCAGCTGCACTGGTCAGAGCCAGTTGTCCTGCTAACCCACAACAACGCGCACACGTGGCGACAGCGCTCTGCATCTAAACTTTCGGGCAGTTAGGGTGGTGCTCATTCGAATGCGTTTCATGCATGATTTTTCGCGCGCGCTCATATGCTGCAACCCACAACCCGGCACCTTCCCGTCCCCACCCCTCCGCTACTATTTCCTCCCCTTTCGAGTACGTTTTTCCCCCATGCCCCGACACCCCATGCCCCCCACCCCCATGTCCCCGACACCCCATGCCCCCACCCCCATGCCCCCGACACCCCATGCCCCCACCCCCATGCCCCCGACACCCCATGCCCCCACCCCCATGCCCCCGACACCCCATGCCCCCACCCCCATGCCCCCGACACCCCATGCCCCCCACCCCCATGCAGCTACGCCATGTGGGACGCGGCAGTGTCGCCGCACGCGGGCATCCAGGGGCTGTTCACGGTGGAGCACAACACACACACGTGGCGGGCGGTGCGCAAGTCGTACGGCCCGGCGCTGGGCCCGGGCTCCCTCAGGTGTGCTGCGCAGCACAGATGCAAAGGAGCTCCCCGCCGCCACGTCGCACATGTGGGACACATGCGCCGCACTGTGCTGCCTACCATCTGCTGCCGCTGATTCGAGATTTCAACAGTCTCTGTTAGCGTCCGTTGCCGCGCGCAGCCTGCTGGTGATGTGCTGGTGCAGGAGTACGGCCGCCTCGCATCGGACATCGCTTGGCTGGCCCTTGACGGGCTGATGTCCTGTCCTTTCCCGCCATGGCCCCCCCAGCTCGCACTTCCCCGTGGCCCTGGGCTGCGTGTCGAGGCTAGGCGACCTCATGGAGCGGCTGGGGGCAGGCGGCGCCATGCCCATTGAGGTGAGTGCGGGGCGGGGCGGGTTAGGAGGGGCGCCAGGGCAGGGCCGGGGCGGGTTAGGAGGGGCGCCAGGGCAGGGCCGGGGCGGCGAGCATTCAGCGCAACAGGAGCGCGCGCCCAAAGGTGGCTATCCGTTATTGTCGGTTCAACTCGCCTGGGTGCGAGCAGCAAGGCTCCAACGAGGCGGGTGTACGTCAATCACTCGCACCCGCCACCAAAAGCCTTTCGTGTGCTGCATGCTTGTCCGCTCCACCTCCCCGCGCCCATGCTTGCCTTCCTTCTGCCAGGTGTCCCAGCCGGCCCGTTGCCCATGGCCCCAAATCTCACGCATGTAATTCTCTGCTCCCGTTGCCATGTGGAAACTCCACACCCTGGTCCACACCTGCCTCCTTCCTTCCCCTCCCTGCTGCCAGGTGTCCAAGCTGGCCCGCTGCCACTAGCCCCCACTCTCGCACATGTGCCTTCCTGTCTCCTGTCCCGTATCGGCCACGTACCCCTCCCCCCGTTGCCTTCCCCCCCTGCCGCCAGGTGTCCAAGCTGGCCCGCTGCGCCACTATGGACCTGCTGGGGGCGTGCGCCTTCGGGGTGGACTTCGGGTGCCTGAGGGACCCGGACGCGGCAGCGCTGCCCAGGCTGATCGAGGAGGTGGGCGAGCAGGCAGGGCTGCGGGCTGCGGGCGGTCAGGATGCACGCTGCGGCGAGGCAGTCGCCGGTGCTGTGTGGCCCTAACCACTGCATCACGCCGCGTCGCCTTTCGCACTCTATGCCCGTCCCAGGTTGTAACAGAGCACGGGTGGACCCGCATCGCACTCGGGCCACACCCTTACCGCACGGCAAAGCACCCGGCCCGTTACCGTGCCCGCCCCGTCCTACCCCCTCCCCCGGACCATGCACCAGTCGGCTTTATCACCAGCTCACACCACCCTCCTGGCCGACTCGCACCGCGCTGCCTGCATGGCCCCCAGACGATGCACGAGTGCGGCGAGCGGACCCGCAGCGTGGGGCGGCGGCTGGCGCCATGGCTGCCGGCACACGTAGAGAAGGCGCGGCGGGGGGCCGAGGCCATGGCGGCCTTCCACAAGGCCGTGGAGGTGGGTGGGGAGGTGATTGCGGGGAACAAGTTGTAGGAGTTAGGGAAGTTCTGGCCGTACAGACGGTAGGGTCTTTTCGGACTGCATGTGGGCGGCAAGGGGAGGGGGAGTGCGCACGTGGACGCGTACGGCAGATGCCGTACGGTCACACCGTTGGGTGATGCGCTGTTATCTTCCGTCCAAACGGCGGCCTGCTGCTGGCAGCCCCCGTGATGCCCACCGCTGAGACGAACACGCACACGGGCAGCTACCGCGCCCACGTGAAGCACTGACTGTGCCTGGTATTCTGCAGTCGCCTTTCACCTCATGTTATCATTGATGTCCTGCCCTCAGGACGTGTGGGTCCAGATCAAGGCGCGCGGGCCCCGGCGCCTGAGGACAACAGCATGGGTGCGCAGCTGCTGAGGCTGGCGGACCCCGCCAGAGGTAGGGCGGTAAAGAACAGGCCAGGGTGTGCATGGGCCTTCACAGGCCAGCACAGTGCAATTGCAGGGGCATGAGCAGCAGTTTATGTAAGACCGGGAAATGGAGATGTGGGAGGTGGACATGTGGTGGCACGATGCCGAATGGCGGGGCTGGAGTTGATGGTTTGGGCGTGGGGCCCGGCCATGGAACTGGGAGAGCAGAGACGGGATGACACAGTACGTCGGTTTGCAGCTGTGCAATGCGTACCGTACCTGGGATGTTCCAACATCGCCACTTCATGCTGTGTGTTGTGGTGCTCGCCGAGCGGACGTGTGCGCCCTCGGTGTGGGCTGTGCAGGGAACGACGCGATGAGCGACGCACAGATCTGCGCCGAGATCGCCACGCTCATCATCGGGGGCTACGAGACAACCGCCAAGTGAGCGAGGACCTGCTGAGGGCAGGGGCTGTAGGACGACGGCGCTGACCACCTTCGAAGTTTGGGCTTATACAAGCTCATATCCTAAGCACGTTTTGTATGGCTTTCAATTGTGACGAGAGGGAGTCGGCAGTGCGCATTGCCTATGTAGGCCTGTGTCTTCTTCTTCTTTGCCCATAACCTTCGCAGCCCTTGCTGGCCTCCCTGTCTGACCATACCGGTTCCCTCACACTGGCAACGCACGCCCCGCCGCAGCGCAACCACGTGGATCCTGTTTGCGCTGCACGCGCACCCGGAGGCGGCGCAGCAGCTGCTGGCGGAGCTGCGGCAAGCAGGTGGGACCTGTGGGCCGCAAGGGGGCTTCAGGCGAGGCCCTCCAAGTTCACCTGCCACATGGGCATACGACGGGCTGCAAAGCGAGGGATCACATGCGTCCGGTTTGTTCAACACCATTCTGGTGCAAACGCGGATGAGATGCCGACATTGGAACAAAGTCATACTGCACGACGAACCGTCAAAGTGGTGCCTTTGGGTACCGTAGTCTTGCACTGTTGCTGGGTCGGTGCGCCAGCCGTGACACGCTTGGGTATGTGTGGTTAGTAAACGACGTGCGAGGTGAGGGTCCGGGTGCACTGCTGGGCATGGCCCCCATAGCGGCCCTGCACGCCACACCTAGGTCAAAGGTCAAACGTCGAGTGGTACAAAAGGCTGTGCTGATTCCTGTCCTGCCTCTTTTTTTCCCCCTTCCAGGCCTCGCGCCACCCGCGGGTGCTGCTAGCTTCGACGTCACCGCCGCCTTCTCCTCGCCCTCCGCCTGGGGGCAGCTGTCGTCGCTGCCCTGCCTGGACGCCTTCATCCGGGAGTGCCTGCGCCTGTACAGCGCGACGCCAAACGGCGTGCTCAAGGGGGCGCCGGCAGAGGGTCCGCCGGTGCGCATCGGTGGGTGATGACTGCGCCGTGTGCGGAACCCAGCAACAAGGCAGGTTTATGTAGCTCGGGATCCAGGCTGCCAGACATTTGTGCGCGCATCAGGCTGTTCGCCGGGTTGCCTGGAGTTGGTACGGCACACCAGGACATCCAGGCCTAGCCTCCTTGTCAGGGCAATGGTCGTTTGGTAAGGGGCACAGGTTGCATATGGCGCAGTCCGTATTGCGGGGGCGTGCACGAGAGAGGGTGCAGCATGCCAGGAAAATTGCATGGCTGGGCTTTGGACGTACCCCAGTCTTGGACTGCCGTGTTTGGGTACTTGGTTAGAAGTTGCTTTTGCTTGAAAAGTTCCTGGCGTTGCTCGCTGCAGGCGACTACGAGGTGCCCCCCGGTGCCACGGTGTGGGTGCCGTTCTGGAGCCTGCACAACAGCAGCAGGAACTGGGAGCGCCCAGACGAGTTCCGGCTGGTGAGCATGTCACATGCGCTCCGGCACAGGGTACTAGGTGCACACACGCCCACACGCGGCATGGGTGGGTAGCTAGCGTGCTGACGACGTTGACCGCTTCACGACAGCTGACGCCTTCCATGACATTCTGATTTCCACCCCTGTGCCATGCCCACTTACTACTGCCCCCGCAGGACCGCTGGCTGGGACAGGACCCCCGCAGCGGCGGCGCCCTCAGCGCTTCGCGTTGCCCCGTCACCACCGCCGCCGCCGCCATCCGCGCCGCCGCCGGCTTTGCGACACAAGCTGACAACGGCGCCGCCGCCGCTGCAGCAAATGCTGCCACCAGAAGCGGCAGCGGCAGCAGCAGCGGGGAGTCAGCGGCAGCAGCAGCCGCTGCGACGCTGGTGGCGGCGCCGCCAGCAGGTAGCATGGCTGGCGGCGGCGATGGCGGCGGCGTGAGCAGCGGGAGCGAGAGTGACGGGGGCAGCGGCGGCGGCACCAGGCGCGCGGGCGGCGGCGGCGGACGGGCCATCCGGTACATGCCGTTTGCCGACGGCAGCCGCAACTGTGTGGGGCAGCACCTGGCAATGCTGATGCTCAAGGTCACCACCGCCTACCTGGCAAGCAGGTGCGCCAGCGCTGAGCGCGATCAGCAGCTGAGGAGCGAGAGTCGGCTCTGGATACAGATGTGTGACGAGGGGTTCCTTGCGGCTTGTTCGGTAGTTGTTCCCAGCTCACGGCCGCACACCCCTGTACTGTCGCGGCATATGACCCGCGGGTCGTGTCCGCTTTGACGGTGTGTAATGCAGCGCTCTTTTGGCTCAAAACGGCCCGGCTCAGCTCGGCTCGCTCACTCTAAGCCTTGGTCGTGCCGTACAGTTGAGCACCCGCCCGTTCTCCCGGCCGACCGTCGTACAGGTACGCGCTGCGGCTGGCGGAGGAGGAGATGGGCGGCGTGGCGGGCGCCCTGGACCGCATGCGGGTTAACCTCACGCTGGAGGTGGAGGGTGGCATGTGGATGCACGCCGAGCCCAGGTGTGGACATTGCACACACGGGGTGTTGGCTGTTGGGTGGCAAGGGGTGTTGGGTCACACGGGGTCGTTATCGTGACTGGGTAGGGAGGGCCTGTGGACGCTGTGCGAGGCAATGTGGCGGTGTACGGCGTGTTGAGGCGCAGCCCTGCAGCTCCTGATGCCCAAGCCCCGTCCGCTTCACCCTGAACACCTATCATTGACGTGGCTTGCGAGGTTGCCGCTTCACGCTCTTGCGCTTGACACCACGCCTACCAGCTGGTCATCTGCCCCCAAAATGAGTCTCGGCCCCTCCTGTTGCCCTCCCGCCTTGGACGGCTCGATGCAGGACCCTGGGAAAGGTGCCCCAGCACGCGCCTTAAGGACGACGGCGTCGCGCTGCGGCTCAGCACATGCGTGGTGCACCTAAATGGAAGTGTCCGCTCCCCGCTGGGGAAGCGGCTGACTTTTCGGGCAGCCCCGGCTTGCGCTGTTTGCTTGTGTTACCCCGGGGGCCCTTACGCTATGGTTTGCAGCTGGGGATGCCGTCTGCCTTCAACAGTGCCTTACATTGTGTATGTTTCGATCAACAGTGCCTTACATTGTGTATGTTTCGATCAACAGTGCCTTACATTGGGTATGTTTCGATCAACAGTGCCCTACATTGTGTATGGTACGAGGGTATGTTTGGAGGCCGGGCGGTGTTGCGCGAGGGGCGTGGTGTGGGTTATGGGTGGATTGATGGACAGCATGCGACCAGTCCACCAGATGCATTCGGTCGGCAGGTTTCCGAACAAGACGCCTTACTGGTCGCAGCCGGCTGTGGCGGCTGGCCTTAAGGGGGCATTGTTGTGGTCATAGCGGGCACCCGTCGAGACGTTAGCTAGTAGCGGCAGTGGGGTTACGAGTGCAGGTTGAGTGACTCTTGAGAGGGACGCATCTGAAGATTTTTGGGCCATCAGCAGGTGCATGGTTGCACTGGGTGGACCCTGTCAACTTTGCAGAGGGCGAGGCCGGACAGAGTGCTGCACGCTCGCCTGTAGCTGCTTCCGGGCGCTGGTGTTCAAGAGCTGTGCACAAAGTTGTCGTCTGAGCTCGTATTAGACTGCCATTGACACGCGTACACTCGAATAGGTACTGGGGAACGCCATCAGAGTGTACGGCTAGATTTCGGGCGTGTCTTGACATGAGTCTACGCACCATGCTTAGACTGCCTTTCCATTATATCGTGCAGTGTCCATTCGGGAGAAGGCACGGAAGAGCACAAAGGATGCACCTGTTGACCCACATGGACAGTGCTGCACGGTGCCTTCCCAGTGCCTTCGCTTTGTGTGGGATGCAAGGGTTGTTTGCAGGCGCGCTCAGGTGTGTATTCAGTTGTGTTTTTGCCTAATGCATCTTGCTGTCTGTTGGTCGGTTTGGGTGGGATGAGGGTGGTGCCGCACGTGAGGCAGGGGGGGAGAGCCAGGCGAGAAAGGGGGGAGGCAGGGGTAGCACAAACGCGGCGTGTGGGCCATGCAATGCAGGAGTCGGAACGCGGCGTGTGTGCATTACAGTAGCACGTGGCGTGCAGCGTGCAGCGTGGGAGCTGGTGGTGTGTCTCTGGAGACAACACATGTTTGGACTCTGGGTGAACCAAATGACACTTGAGCCTGCCCAACATGCTGACTCGAGGGAATTTTGACTGGCCAAGGCTGACTGGCCCCGGTTGTGACTCAAGGGCTCTGTAAGGTTTGAACCCTACATGTCAAATACGGTACCTGATTGGGAGGGGGGGCTGGGTACGGGCAGGTACGGGCAGGTAAGCGAGAACACGATCCCATACGACCCATACTGGCTGCTGGGCGAGTGCGGTTCATCTCTGAGCACCTCACCAGGCCTCACTTTGCCACAGAGAACCACAGGAAAGTCTTGAACACTCGAGATTGAGCTACATTGTGACTGAGTCGCACCTCACTAGTCACTAAATGCCTGGTTTGGGGCAAACCTGATAGCCGTCATCCGCATGCGAGGATGAGACAAGGTCAGACCCGTGGGCCGGGCCCCTGCCAGGCACGAATTGCATGCATGCGTGTGCCGTCTTGCACCTTGAATTAGCGAAGATGCAGTGTAGTGCCAGGCGCCATTGCCTGTCCCTGTGACCGTGTGGCTTCGCGGGTGCCAAGTACACGTGCGCAGGGAATTTCGCGGGGGGCAGCTGCCCTGGACCGCACGCCCAGCGCGCCATTCTCTCCCGTACCATGGGAGGCACCTGTGGGCTTGGCGTGCAGCCGTTCGGCTTGCCGTCGTTGCCAACGTCTTACTCACACTTACTTTTAACGTCGATTATTGTATCCTACACTGAGCAACGTGCTTCCCAGTTGAACCTTGGCCGGTAACGAACGGTATAAAGAACGGTGTTACCTACTACGCTCCCACTGGTGCAGCGAGCAATATGCAGGCGAAAATGAAGCAGCTGGGACAGCGCGTCGCAGCGCCTTCGGGTGGGAGGGGGCTCGTCGGGCTGCTCTTCTGGACTTTTGCTTGCCAGTGGGGACGCATACTCGGCCACGAGTAGCACGGCGCGATGACTTTAATTTACTTGCTTGTACCCGAAAGCGCTACTGTTGACTTGACTGAGGTGCACTGGAAACCCTGGCCCTGTTTCATGGTTGCCCGCTGGTGATTCGCTTAGGCCCGACGTCGCGGCGCGCGTTTGGACCGGTGTCACATCGACCAATGGACGTTGTGAGCGAGCGTTGGGCTATAACAGCTCGTTGCAGCACTGGCAGCGCTGGCGTCGGTGTGGACGTGGGCACGTGGTAGCTGTTGCTCACCGCCACTGTACCTGTTTGTGTGCCGTCTCGTAGCACTCCTGCTACCCTCTGCACTCCGTTGCACAGACCTGAACTTGCACCGTCATTCCCTGTCCCTCGCGTCCCCTCACAACCCTCTGCCCTGCACCACGTCACGCCCAGGTCGCCCGCTCTCGGGCCAACTGGCGTTCGGAGGTGGAGAACGAGGGCAACGGCAGTGGCAGCAACACCACAACCACCACCAGCAGCAGCAGCGCCCCCCGCAGGAGCACCTCCGCTGACTGGCGGGCAGCTGCGGAGAGCAGCCTGGCAGCGGCCTCGAAAGAGGCCCCTTCCCCGGCCCCCGCCCCCGTCTCCCGCCCCGAGCCTGCCCCTGCACCCCCGGCCGCCCGGGGACCCGCACCCCAAGCCCCTGTCCAGCCAGCGCCCCCCGCGTTCCCTCCAGGCACTCCCGACTTCATTCGGAAACTGCCCAGCCTCCCGTCCTTGCCCGCCAACCCGCTCGGGGAGCGGACAGGCGAGCCGGTGTCCATGCCTACCGTGGACCTTGTTGGTGGGTCATGCGTGCGGGCTAGGGGGCTGCAGGGAATGGGAAGATGTGGGGCCCTAGGATGGCGTAGCTTCTCGTGGCACCCACACTGCGCCTGTCTAGTTGCGCATGCTGCTCGCACCGGCTACGTCGATAGGTATGAAGGCAGCGCTGTCCCGGTTGTCCCTGTCGCGGTGTGTGCATTCAGGGACTCCGAACCACTGGATTGTGCAACACCTCCTACATGGTCGCCATGGAATGCGCTTCCGTGCATTATATCACGTCCTCAGTGCTGTGAGGCTTCGTATATTTTAAACGAACCCGCGCAAATCCCAATGCGCGCAGAGCTGATGGCGTCACCGCAGCGGCAGGCCATGGCGTTTGGCGTGCTGTCGGGCGTCAGCGCTGTGCTGGGCGTGCTGTGCTGCGTGGAGCCCGAGTCGGTCATAGGGATCGCCCTGCCAGACGTGAGTGCCTTAGAGCGTGCTGGTTACGAGCGGGCGCTTTGACTTTGCTGGCGGTTGCGCACAGCAGGTGGTGCACCATTGGTGCAACCGCCGACCTTGTGCGTTCTCAGCCCCCTGCGGCACCATCCCACCATGCTGTACACTTTTCCCGCCCGCCTCCCTTGCCGTACGCCAGGCCTACATCAGCGACCTGGACCTCACCTTCCTGCGCATTGTGGGCGTCACGCTCTTCGCCTCCGCGTCCGTGGAGTACAGCCTCAAGGTACGCACGCACGGCATTGTGCGACACTTCACGGCAGCAGCAGGAGGTAGCATCCAGCGAGGTAGCATGCAGCGAACCCGCACGCACGGCATGGTCCTCGGTCCCTGGCGGCATTACCACTTGCCCAGCCGAGACTCCGCTTGTGCTGCGGCTACGTTGGTGAGTCGGCCACGTGTCATCGCCGTGGCCACGCCCCACCCTGTCCCCACCGCCCTGCACGCTGCACCCACAGCACGCTGCCGAGTATCAACGCGCCCAACAATGCACTCTCGACTGAATTTCTTTCGCCATGCCCAAACTCACCCCAACCACCATTCACCCGCAGCACGCCGCCGAGTCCCAGCTGCTCAAGTCCGCCACCTACCAGCGGCTCATGGCGGGCTGCGCAGCCAAGAGCGCAGGCTACCTGGCGGTGCTGCTGGCGAACGCGGGCACCCTGCCGCTGTGGAACCCCGCCGCGTGGGTGGCCTACGTGGCAGTGGCGGCTGCAGCCGTGGGCATCAACGTGGGAGGTGGGTTACGCAGGAGCTGGGTGTGGATAAGACATGTTGCGGGTGGCTGGCATGGCCCTACTAACCATGCCGCTTTGGTGGCGTGGTCAAGGCGCCGCATGCTCGCGTCTACCGCCACCACTGGTGTGTTGCAACGGAGGGTAGATACAGCTTAACAGCGTCGCGGTGGCTTAACGAGCACCTACGTATACCACCTTGGCGGAGTGCGACGCGTGTACAGTCCGTGTGTGGGCCCCCGCTGCGTTGCAACACGTGCTGCAGTGGCGCTTGCTAACGTCCGGTCGACTGTGCCTGCCTCTTCCCTCCCGCCAACTCCCCTGTTCATGCTAGTGATTGGCAACACCAGCGGCAAGGGCATCGCCATGCCGCCCCTGGAGTTCCCCACGCCAGCCAACACCAGCTCCTGGGCCTACACCGCATGCATGGGTCTGTACGCAGCCACCGTGCTGGCCTGCTTCGCACCAGAGGTGAGCCGTGCACGGTACCGCCTCCTCGCCGTCCGAGGTCAGCTGCCAGTATTCATGCACTAGTGTGGTGCAAGAGTAGTGCTCTGGTACACGTCCTGCTTTGCACTGCGGGTAAGGCCCGCCTTGCGGCCGGCCTACAACTTATATTATCAACGCAGAGGCCTGCCACAGATGTACTGTGAGCGCGCATGACCCTAAACTTCGCTGAGCCCTCGTTACCCCTACCCTACCCTGCCCCTGCCCCCGCCCACTGAAAAAACTCCTCCCCCTAACACTGCTCTTCCGCTCAGCCCCCTATCGCCTACACCACACCCCAGAACCCCTACCACCCTTGTCAACCGACTCATGTGCGCGTGTCAGCGCTTCGCACTAGACATTATCGTGCACTCTTTCCTCGCAGCTCACCCGCGGTAACCCCTGTCCCCAGGTGCTGTTCACGGGTGACCCCTACAGCGCCATCTCGCCCCTCATCAAGGGCCTGTGGGCGCCGGGCTTCTTCCTGGCGGGCGTCATGTCGTACGTGCTCAAGGTGAGTCATGCATGTACTCCGTACACAGATGGCGGCTGCATGTTGCCGCACAAGGTCAATGGGCGGGAGGGGGGCTTGAAGCATGTTGTGACCAGCGGTGTGGCCTTGTTGCGTGGGTGGCTTGAGCGCCTCCAGGGCTAAGGTTTGTTCCGGGCTGGGCTGGAGGCATGGCGGGTTGCCATCATATCTTGTTGCTGCTGCTGCGGCCGCCACCTTCCAGTTTACACGCTGTTTACACACTCTGTGCAACACTGCCTCCTGCGCGGTCCCCTTCAGGACGCTGCCGACCGCGACCGCTTGGGCGCCTCCACCTTCAAGAACCTCAACCTGGGTGAGGGCACGGGGTGAGGGGCCACACACGCTATGGTACACAAATTGTGCTGTTGAGCCGCAGCTTGGCAACAGCAGCAGGCCAGCTCCACGGAGCGCTTGCACCCACACAGCTGCTTCGTGTCCGACTTATGATGCGCGGCGAGCCCTTGCACCCTCTGCATGGCTTGTGAATTAGGTGCAGCAGGTGCCGGCGCGAGCTCACATGGTATTGCCTTGACACTGCTGCACCCCCTGTCCTGGCCCTCCTTCACCTGATCCTGCTGCTGTTGGCTCATTGCGTCGTTGTGCCCAAACTGCGCAGGCATTGGCGCCCTGGAGTACGGCTACACCGTCATCTTCTTCAGTGCTTTCCTGTCGGACCAGGTGCGGACTGGGCATCAGCGCAATTGAAAGCACTATACGTTGCTGTGCACCGTAACAATTCATAACAGTGTGTCAGCAACAGTGTGGCAGCTGATGCGCTCTTGTCCTGTTCAGTTACCACCGTTGGGGACACGCCCAAGGTATGTTGAGCCTTGCATTTTTTTGAGTCTTACCCAAGCCGTGCCGTTGCCGAACGGAACTTGGTGTTGGCGGAACTTGAGTCTTGCATGTGCGCTGCGGCTGCTTTGTGCCTGCAGGTTGAGATTGACGGTGCCTCGCTATCCAATTTGATTGGGTCGTTCGCCATCGCGTCATTCGCCGTCTACACTTACTCCACGGCCAAAAAGTAAAAGAAGCAGCAGAGAGGCAGGCTAGGAAGCGACGGACGGGGGAGCGACGTGACCGTTGCGACGACGCGTTGGTGTACGTGGTTGTGCGGGGTAGGGACGGGTGTGCATATAAGCAGGCAGGGTTCGGGTACGAATGGGTTGGCGGGTGCACCTATGGGCCGTAGCCCATAGGGGAGGAGGAACCGTTGCTACAATTGGTAGGGCGAGAGAAGAATTGCAGCAGCGCTTCGGAGGGTTCATTATTGCAGGAGAGAAGAGCCTTTTGTATGTTTTACACCCCAATCGGGGCCCATCCATGCTGGAGCGGGACGAAGTGGAAGCGATCAAGCGGAGGGTGTGGAGTGCCGCGGCGGCTCGCGTTCATGCAGCAGCTTGCATGTAGCAGGCACCAGACAGAAGCTTTACGTTGAAGGGTGTGAGTGGGCTGGACACATTTTCGCATGCCAGTGGTCCAGCGCTGTTGATAGATATACGGTAATACGAGGATGCAGCTGTGCCCGAAGGTTGTGGCGTGGGAGTGCAGCAGGGATCTTATACGGTACCGTTGAGGACGAGTGTGCCCGGAATCAGCGCTGTCAGGCTGTTAGTGGAGGTGAGGAGGATTGTATGCGTCTGGTCTGCGGAGGTTATCATCTCTTGTGCTCAGGGAAGCCCTGTGTGGCCTTCCCTATAACATCGCCTGAGGCCCCAACTGCACGCAGAACTTGGAACAGATTAAGTACGCCAATGTTCACTTCCCGTAGCTTACATGTGCCGCTTGCCAACCGAGTCATAAAACATGGACATGACATCCTCGCATGTGAGGCCGGACGGCCGCAGTGAGCAGCTGGGTTGGGCCCTCAAAGCAGGCCGCGACCTGGCTGCCCGCAGGTACCTCCAGCGTTGCCGTACAAATTCGCCAGCGATCGACTCGTTGCTGCCGAGCATACAGATCTAAGCGGACGATGCAACAGTACACTACATCACATTCAGTGCGAGTGCCTCGCACTGTGCGCCTTACTTCGACTGTTAAAACGGCGAATCAGTCCTGTCGCGATTAGATACCCGAGCAAACTACACACGTACCGACCTGAATCCCAAATACATTCATATTCACCTGTAGTGATACCGGTACGCTGTTGTGAACAGCAGACCGACACAATGGCGGACTTCCGCTTGTGCATCGTGCTCGACTGCACCGGCTCCATGAGTGCCCAGCTGCGAGCTCTGCTGCCTACCCTCCAAGAGCTAATGCAGGTGTTTAAGCTGTGCGGGAAGAGCATTCCCATCAGCGTCCTCGCCTACCTGGACTACTGCGACTCATGGGTCACCAAGTACGAGGACAGCCCCGACCAGCTCGAGTCTTTTATCAAGGTGGGTCGCACGCCAGCATGTGCCAGCCCCACAAGCAGACGGTCCAGTGGCTTTCTTACCAGTGGATCGCGCTAGCCGTAGTGCTGCTTAAAGCAATTGCTTCCGGGCTGCAAGCTAAGTACAAAAGGCAGCCCAATGGACGTGCCTTTCGCCTTGGTTTCGCCCGCACCCCGACTCCGTCCGACCCAGGATAACCCCGCCCCCACTCACCCCACCTGTCCTGTACCCCCAGTCCCTAACCGCCAACGGCGGAGGCGACGGCCCCGAGGCCGCCAAGACCGCAGCCCGCGACCTGCTAACCCACATCCGCGCCGCCAACGCATCCACCTCCACCTCCCTCTCCAACGCCCCCGCCACCCGCACCCTGGTCCTCTGGTACACCGACGCCCCGCCCCACACCGACCTCGCCCTGCGGGATTCCTACGCAAACAATATCAGCGCAGAGAAGGACCGCCTGGGCGATGACTTCGACTGGTGCCGCCTGTGTGTGCAGCTCGCCGAGCAGCACGCACACGTGTTCCCCATCCTGCACACCCGCTGCTCCGCCCTCACCAACTCCTTCTTCGCCTACATGGCACGTGCCACCGGCGGCGTGGCCCTGGGCCTGGAGGACATCAACTCCTCCGCCGCGTACGGCAACACATCCGTAACGCTGCTGCTGTCCGTGCTCGGACACGTGGCGGGTACGGCGCCCGACGCGTTCCCTAAGGCCAAGATGCTGCGGATCAGGGCTGATGCAGGGGAGGGTCCCCAGCAGCAGCAGGGGTCCAAGGGCACAAAGGGAGCAAAGGGCGGCAAGGCGGGCGGGGAGGGCAAGATGGAGGGGCGGATGCGGGGTGGCGGAGGTAAAGGCGGAATGGGTTACGCCGGAGGTGGAGCCGCTGTTTGAGCAGCGAGAGTCCCTGCTGGATCTTTTAAGAAGGACGAGGAGTACCAGGTGCGTGGTTGCGGCTTGGAGAGGGTGGGGCGTACGGTCGGGGGTTGCGCAGCGGTGGCTGGCCATGTGTCTTGGGTTGGCACTGAACGTGCGGGCGTACGGCTGAGCCCTTCTTTACCACCACCGCTTACCAGCACTCACAGACAAAGCAGCAGGGACAGCACCTGACAGTCTCACCTAGACCTCGTACCGTACTCTTCAGGCCTCGCTTACCCCTCCCCCTCCCCGTCCTCCCTCTTCCAGGCCACGGTGTTCTCCGTCTACTCCTCCCTCATCACTCCCGACCACGTCACCAGCCTGGCCTACAACCCCCTGTTCGCTGCCGTGTGGCGGCAGGGGCTGTGCGGCAACAGGCGCGACCCCCGACTGCAGCCGCTGCTGGACCGCTTCAGCGCCGTGGTAGCGGAGCTGGAGGGGGAGGATGCGGAGACCATGCAGGTGCGTGCTGCCGTGTGCGTGCTTGCGTTCGGGTCGGAATGCTGCAGCAACAGCTAGGCGGACGATGGATCCCGTCGTGGATGAGTGAGTCCCCGCGTGGCAGGGCTGGCGTCGCCGGCAGCTCTTTAGCACACACGCCGGCGCTTGCCCTTTGGGTTCGGCCTGTTGTTGCTGTCAGATGCACCATCGCTTGCCTCCTCCAACAAAGCCACCCCTTGCTTCACCCACGCAACCTTCCCTCCTCACCTCCTTTTTACATATGCCTGGCCACAGCACAGCTTTTGGCCACCGCCAAACATGCCCCGTCCCCTCCCCCTCCCCTGGTGCCTTCCCGCAGGAGTTCCTTGCCTCCAGCTACAACCGCGCCGCCGAGGTGGAGGCGCTGCTGGCCTCCGCCCCCGCCCCCATGCCCGCGCTGGCCCTGGACGCCGCTGTGCCGCCCAAGAGCCACAAGGACATCCTAGAGCTCTTTCGCTCCTGCAGCCCCACCTCCCTGCGCTTCATGTCCACCTTCCTCTCCTCCCTGCTGCCCGTGCACGTGCCCGGCCCCTCCCACATCCCCCTCTCGCTGCCCGACGACCAGCTCTTCTCCGTGCTGCTGCACACTGTCACACCCGGAATGATGATCTCCAAGCGCAACGCCGTCGTGCTGGCCATGGTGGCGGTTGCCACGTGTGCGTCTGTGGTTCTGGAGCCGGCGACGCGGCTGCTGCGGTTGTCCGTCGGCACGTGGCTGTCTGACGACGTGCCGGAGAACTACTCGTACGGCTTCGTTAAGCTGGCGTTACGCGCCGACGCGGCGCTGGGCCACGTGGGCGGCGTGCTGACGGCGCAGG
This sequence comes from Chlamydomonas sp. KOR1, assembly GCA_036984285.1. Lineage (NCBI taxonomy): Eukaryota > Viridiplantae > Chlorophyta > Chlorophyceae > Chlamydomonadales > Chlamydomonadaceae > Chlamydomonas > Chlamydomonas sp. KOR1. The sequence continues at coordinate 259,264 of BQMZ01000388.1, read as the reverse complement.
AGCGGGCGGTCATGCAACGGCTGCGCGTGGCGGGCGGCATACGGGCGAACGAGCTGACTAACCTGCTCGTACAGCTGCCGTACACCAGCATGAAGACGGTGCGCCCCGACGTGAAGAGCGCGTGCGGAAGCTGCGGGCAGCTGCGCTCCTTCACGCTGATGCTGCCGGACGGCACGTGCGGGCTGTGCGCGTGCGACGTGCAGGCGGCGGGCGGCCGGCCTGACGCGTCGTGCTGGTGCGAGTGCCGTACCTGCAAGCGGCACTACGCCGTGGAGCAGCCCGACCTGCTGCGTGTGCTGCCCAAGTGCCACGGCTGCCGTACGGGTACGGAGCTGCCCGGCGTGGCGTGCGGGTCGTGCCACAACGTGTTCGTGTACCCGGCGGCCAGCGAGCAGCAGCAGCGGGAGGGCTTCACGTGCCCGGTGTGCGCTGTGGAGGTGCCTAAGCCACAGGAGGTGGAGGTACAGCTCAAGCGGTGGCTGGGGCTGGAGCCGCAGGTGGGGGGCTACCGGGTGGCCAAGGTGGAGGAGCTGTTCCGGGGCTCGCTGTGGGACCTGTCTCGGGAGGCCGGCAGGGAGGTGTTTGATGCAGTGGGGGTGCCCACAGCAGCAGCTGATGCTGGTACTGCAGCGGGCGGGCCGGCAGGAGCAACAGCAGCAGCAGCAGCGGCGGAGGGTGGCCTGCCGGCGGCGCAGGTGTGGGAGCGCAAGCCGGTGCTCAACCTTGAGGAGGTGCGGGCCCGGGTGCTGGGCTGGGTGGAGTCGGATCTCTCGGAGTTGGGCAGCTGCGGGCTGTGTTTTGGCGAGGTGCCCAAGCAGGCGCTGCTGGCGGTGTGCGGCCGCAGCGGCTGCTCCGCGGTGGGCTGCCGGGCGTGCCTTGACACGTGGTACGGCGGGCTCAAGCCGGGGGGCAACATCGTGCTGGCGCAGCTGCACTGCCCCTTCTGCAAGAAGCGCCCTGCGCCAAAGGTGCAGCTACGGCACAACCGGGCGGCGTGTGGGTTAAGGCTGGGGGCGGAGGCGCTGTCGGCGGACACGCACTACGCGTGGTGCAGGGTGTGCAACGGCGCGGTGGCCATCGCGGCGAGGGAGTGCCAGGTGGAGGCGCCGGTGGTGGCGGGCTGGGCATGTGGGGTGTGTGCGGAGGCGGCGGCGAGGCGGGATGGGGAGGCAGCGGCGGCGGTGGTGGCGGCGTACAAGGCGTGCCCCGGTTGCGGGGTGCGCACGGAGAAGACGTACGGCTGCGACCACATGTCGTGCACCATGTGCGGCAAGCACTGGTGCTACGAGTGCGCGGAGTTCTGTGCGGAGGGGCCGGACGAGGTGTACGAGCACATGAGCGGGGCGCACGGGGGTGTGGGGCTGTAGGGGGCGTGAGAGGATGGGGTGGGGAGCAGCGGTCTGGTGGGATTGTGTGGAGGCATGGGGCTGTGGGGGGTCTCAGTGGGTTGTGGAGGCTTGGGTAAGGCAGGGTAAGGTGTGTATTGACGCACGGGGGCCGTCGCTGATGACAGGGGTTCGGGGTATGTGGATCTTTGAGCTGGCTTGGGGACGAGCCCAAGGACGGCGTTGTTGTTGATGTTGTGTGGTAACTGGTGGTAATGATGAACGGGCTATGTCCTTCGGTTGCACTTAAGGAGTACTGCTGTATTCGTCCCAGGACGCATTTGCGAGCTGCGCTGCTGTGTTGGGCCGTGAGGTGCAGGTGGGACGGCATGAGGGCAGCAACACTCAGCTGGAGATCATGATTCCCCTGATTGTGTCCATTGATTCCCCTGATTGTGTAGTCCAAAAAGGTGAGAAAGAGGGCCTTCCGCATTTGGACTGGAACTGTACAGCCACCACGGCATTCTGCGTCACTTTACGTAATGCTTGGCGCCATGCAAGATATGGAAACATACAATTGCAGATGGCATAGGTTATGCAGGCTGTTTGTGCATGTTGGTATGTGCACATGGTGCAGTACATGGGTGCTGGTGGCCCGTGCCACTTCTGTCTATTGTAGCCTTACGGACTTGACATGCGGCTTACTCCACGTGTGGGCTATGCTGCTTCTGCGGACTACACGGGGCGTGCTCCCTGCGTCGGTCAGTCAGGGCTGCAACAGCGCCAGAAGCCATGTGCCTCAGGGCTGAGCCCCTGCAACGTGACGCAACGCCGTTTGACACTGCTGCAATACGTGCACAGTGTGTGTAACAACAACAAGTGCTAAGCTCCAACGCGTCCCTCTGCGCTCCAGCCGCAGTCCAGCACTTCTTCGGAACTTGAACTTTGACCAGTCATCTATACCATAGGTCTACTGTCCTTCAAATATGCAAAGCTAGCACGCCCTCGGCCAGGGGAGCCCCTGCCCTCGGCCACTCGCTCGGCGTTCCTGTGCGCACTGCGGTGCCCCCGGGTGCTTACCGGTACGCACAGCCACGCAGGTCCCCTGCCGACGCAGCCGTACACCAAGCACATATTCCAAGTCCTTGTAACCTTCTCACGACGAGAAAAATCTGACTTCCTGTTGCTCACCAGCGTCGATGCCTCCGTTACATGACGAGCCGATATGCAAGACACCAAAATCTCGGCTGAATGACTTTTGAGGCAATGCGCTCATCGAAAGGCTGGCCCAGACCCTTTGCATGCAGTCCTCAGCGCCGCACGGTCCCATCGCTTGCCACACGGTGCCCCCAGGAACAAAGGTTCCGACCTCGTCCCGTTTATACGCGAGGCACTGTGCCATACCGCACAGCGCCCTGCTGCGGGCTCTCCAACCACTCAACCAGCGCCTCGCAGCCGCTCTCCTTCGCCGCCTCCACAGCCGCTTCCAGCTGCATCCCGCACCCCGCCTCCTGCACCAGCCACCGCACCAGCGGCAGGTGGCCGCGCCGCGCCGCCGCCGCCACCACCCTCATCCCCAGGACCCCAAGCGGCAGCCCGCACCACGCTGCCAGCGCCCTGACAGCCTGCAGCAACCTTTCCTCACAGCTGCTGCTCCAGCGGCTGCTGCCACTGCTTCGGGTGTGGCCACTGCCCGTGTACTCCTCCCACCCCCCGGCGCCTCCGTCCGTGCCCCAGTCCTCAATCAACCCCCGGAGGGTCACGTGGGTTACTGGAACGCCAGCGGCTGCCAGCCAGCACACCGTAGGCGCATCCGCTGCGCAGGCTGCATGCCAGTACGCCGTGTACGGTAGAGAGCAGCCTCGCTGCAGCAGCCACGAGACCGTGTCCATGCTTCCTGAGGCAACCGCACCCTCCATGATGATGGGGGACAGCCGCAGGCCGCACTCCTCGTGCAGGTAAGACACAGCCTCCAGCTGCCCCGACCTGGCAGCCTGGTGCATCGCACCGCTCCCCAGCGTCACCCCCTGCTGCTGCAGCCACCGCAGCTTGGCCACCTCCCCGCTGGCAGCGGCGCTGCAGGGAAGGTACCAGAAGCTGCCTGGAGTTAAACCACTCTCGCCATGTGGGAGAAGCGGGTAATGGCAGGCGCAGGAGCAGCTGGTGCTGTGGGGATGGTCGACGATCCACTGGGCGACGGAGAGCGGCGCGTGCTTCAGGGCTGCTGCTAGCACGAACGGGGAGGCCACAGGGCAGCCTCGTGCGTGCAGCCACTGCAGCCGCCACAGGTCGCCGCTCCTGCACGCCGCCGCAGCCGTCCGCAGGGTCAGGGCGCAGCACCCGCAGCCGGAGCCGGCGTAAAGGAGAGCTGTGCCCTTAACAGCATCACCACCACTGCTGGTGGTGGTGCTGCTGCTGTGCGAGGCGGCTGCGGTGCCAGGAAGGCAACCGTCGAGGAGCCACTGCAGCTTGACGAGGGCGTCTGGGGTAAGCGACTCAGCAGCAGCATTCAGAAACTCCTCATCCACATCGCCTGTGGAAATATGGTCACCATCACTATTGATGCTGTTGCTGCTGCTGCCGCTGCTGCTGCCGTTGGTGCCCGGGTAGCCGCGCAGCACATTCCAGGCGATTTGGAGTCCCGGCAGGTCGCAGTACTGTGCAGCCGCCGCCAGCGTGCGGCGTGGGTCCACGGGGCAGCGGTGCTCCACCAGCCACGGCAGCAGGTGCGCGTGCCCAGCTCTGGCCGCCACCGTACCCACGTCGACCTCCAGGGTGATGCTGTTGCCAATGGAGCACCCACTACGGTGCACGGGCTGCTGGAGCGGGGCCCTAACCAGCAGGTGCTGTGGGTAAGGCTGCAATAGCTGCAGGGCCACGGCCAGGTTGGTTTCGCAGCCGCTGGTGGCGGCGGTGCACAGGATGTGCAGCTTGCGGTGGACGGGCAGCTGACGTAGCTGGTCGCGGGCGTGGGTTAAGATTGCCTCGTATGCGGCGTGTTGGGGCAGTGGTAGGCTGAGGTCCACGACCGCGGGGTGGTGGGGCTGCTGCCTGTCGTCGTTGGGGTGTGGGTGTGGGTGTGGGCGGCGGGTGTGGAGGCACTGCGCTGCGGATTTGCACACGAGGAGGCCGCTGAGAGCCAGGTCGTTGGGCGGCAGCAGTGCCAGGATGTGCAGTATGACGTCCAGGGGAGGGCGGGGCTCCATTCTGTTGTACTGGTGTGATAGTGATATAACTGGTTGGTGTCGGACGGATCGTGGGTACCCCTCTCCCCTTGCTTGGTCGATGGCAAGCCGGTTGCCCACAGAGGCTTGGGCTGGCGGCTGGGCGGAGCCCAACTACGGTGTGGCCCAATGACAGGGACTAAGGACTTTCACGTTTTACAGATTGTCAAGTGTGTGTTGTGGATGCTTGCTGCTAACAACAGAGGGGCACGGTCCCCTGCCGTGGGCGCGACGGATGCAGAGTGTTTGGCCGCGGCGCCCGTCTAGGATGCGAGCGTACGTTTGCTTCCGCTGTACGCATGGTTAGAGATACGAAAGTGCTACCTCTCTTTTGTGTATTCGTTGGCCGATTGCGTGCAGTGCGGACTCTTGCGCGATGAGGGTGTTTGGAGTTGTAGTCACCGCAGAGCTGACCCGAGGGTCGCACGACGCATACCTTTTGGTCCAGGTCAGAGCGTCACAAACGCAGTGCCATTTTCCTTGTTCGTCGTGCCCTGCTGTATTCTTAACAATTCTCATTCCTTATGGGAGGTGCGGCGCCTCTTGTATCGGTGCGTTGCTGGGCTGGGGACCATGCATGTGGTTGACCTCTGGCACGTGCGACGGCACGACCCCCACGAATCAAGCTGGGCCCTGGGCGGTGTTGTGGCGTGCAATGGATTTGTGAATTGTGATGAATGGGCCCCAAGTATGCGCTCCCATTGTGCGATAGAACCTATGGCTGCTGCACCCATGGCAGTTGAGGCACGGGTGTCGAATTCGGCTGCTGGCCGCCGAGACCACAACCGACAACAGATGCTGTCTGAGTAAGCTGGCCCGCAGCTATAGCGGTTACAAGTGCTTTATCGGATTCGTGACTTTCCTCGCGGGGCCTCTTACGCAAGTCAGCATTCTAGCTTTGACTGTGTTATGTAGTTCTGCTGCGAAACGACCCCACCTTGTTGCCAAGTTTCCAAAAATGGCAAAGAAAGGTCCCAAGCAGAAGCCGATGGCTAAAGGAAAAGCTCAGCGCCCAGCCGGTAAAGCAGCAGCAGGCAAAGGCCCCAAGCGGAAGCCCGCCAAGAAGCCGGTGCGCCTAAATCCCAACAACAAATAATGCTGCTTATCTATTTTATTGCGAAGTACATCTCGTAGCGGTCAATTGACCACTTTCGCTTGTCGCGCTTGGGTCATGGCTGCACATGCAGACCGGCGGCGGCGCGGCGCTGCAGGATGTGCCGTTGGTTGGAGCTGCAGCATCCGACAGCGACGTATCGGACGCGGAGCTGAGCGAGGAGGACCTGGAGTTCGTGCAGGAGCACTCGCAGCAGCTGGGGTTCCTGGAGTCGCTCAACCGGAAGGAGCTCGACAAGTGGGTGGGGGCCAACGATGTGGCTCAGGCGTCGTGCCCCCAGAACCTCCTCACCAAACAAATTTGCAGGGGACAACACGGGACGGGATGCCCATGCAGTGCTGCCACTTGCATTCGGAACGTCACCAGCACGCCGCAGCAGCTGTGCTGCGTTTGCAGGGGATGTCCCATGGGACATGTGGCCGTGGGCGCGCCAGAGGGAACGGCCTTCTGCCTTGGGCCCGGCGCCAAGGGCATTCTGATCCTCAAATTCCGGCCCTTTGTCTTGGTACTTGAGGCACGCTGCCGGGGCGGTGTGTGCGACTAGCTGCGGGCGTGCTGACCCTGCGTTGCCCTGCTATTGCGCAGGTCCATCCGCGCCAAACAGGAGAAGCAGGCTACAGCAGCAGCAGACGCACGCAAGCGGGCGGCAGAGGCAGATGGGGAGGACGGGGACAGCGACGATGAGGAGGATGATGAGGAGGAGGGCGGCGATAAGGAGCGGGCGGCGGGCGGTCGGGGCTACGCCGGGTCGGACGAGGAGGAGGAGGCGTACGAACGGGCTCCCCGCAGGGTCAAGGTGGGGCCTTTGACTGGCTAGCTGCCATACCGCACGTGGCCGCTATTCGCTGCGTGCCCAGAGTACAGCACGATGGCAGGATCGGGGGAGCCGTGGGCAAGTGCGGGGCTGTGCTGTAGACATCGGTGGGCGTCAGGTAGGGCCGGGGCGGACGCGGCGCTGTGTGTTAGTGGGCGCGCAAGAGGGCCTTGGTAGGGCTCCGGCGCTGTGCCATGCGGCGCTGTCCCCAGCCGCAGCGCTTTGGGGCTCTCCGCTGTGGGCGGGGCACGACGGCTGTGGGGCGGCGGCAGAGACGTGCAGCAGGGCAGCAGAGCAGCAGTACAACGAAACAAACGGTCGCTGGGTGCGACAGAGCTGTTCAGTGCAATAAGCTACGCGAACGTGTCTACCGGCGCGTGGCGCGAACATGCCGCACACGTGCAGAAACAGAGTGTGCGGCTCGTGGCCGACGGCAGCGGCCGGCTGCGGGGCGATGGGGGCACATGCACATGGAGGGCAGAGGGCAGAGACACGGGCCTGCATAGCTGTCTGGACGGCCCGCAGGCCTGGCGTCGAGCTAGGCAGCGCGTGCCGACTTGGATGCCTACACTAGAGGTTCAGCCTCCGTACCGCTGTTCCGGGTCATGAGGGCCTTAGGTGGTGGCTTCGCAGGAAGGCACTCAGCAGCGCACTCCGGGTGTGTCCTTGCGCCCTGTACGATGTGGGTTGCGCCAACTGCTAACCGTGCACCATCCTGTCCGACGGTGTGCAGACCGACCCACGGGACGCTGAGCCGGCGGGGCTGCCCGTCAAGACGCTCGGCGGCGAGCTGATGTACGACAAGGAGGCGGGCGGCAAGGGCCGACAGCAGGGCGGGCAGCAGAAGCGCGAAAAGGAGATCGAGGAGGCGCTGGCAGCAGCTGCTGCCATCCAGGTGGGTGCGGGGCAGGCGTGCGGAGGCGTTGCTGTGCCACGCCCGTCTTGTCTTGCTGCGAAGCAGCTACAGTCACAGGTTGGGAGCTCTGGGGACTGATACAGGGGCTCGCCGTCGACCTGGGCTGTGTCAGCATGTGCGGTGTGGCTGCAGCTGGACGCATGTCCAGCACCCCGTCAGCGCTGTACTCGTGCCATACGTGAGTGCGTCGGACCTTCAAGTGTACGGATTGTGTCGTACGCTGCAGGTGGAGGGCGTGACCATCCAGGACGACCTGGAGGTGGCGCTGGCGGAGAGCAAGCGCAAGGCCAAGGAGGAGGCGGAGCGGAAGGCCAAAGAGGAGAAGCGGAAGGCGGCAGCGGCGGCCAAGAAGGCGGAGGGTGCGTGTCGAACCCGGGTCCACGGCAAAACAGTGTAGAGTACGGGAGCGAGGCACCAGGAGGATGTTGTCGCGCTCTGTTTCGGCCCCTCCTGCACTTCCCCTCCTCCAACTCCCCCCCTGCTCACACACCCTCCCGTTGCTACCGAGCCTGGGACCGCTATGAACAGTCAGCGGGTCTTATCTCCTGGCCTTATCTCCATTCCTCCCCGATCCGCTGCACCTACAGCTGTTTGACTATGCCCCCTGCTGTCCGCAGAGGCCATGCTGCCGCCCGCCCTGCGTGGCCTCAACCTGTCTGGGCTGGCCCCGGCCGAGCGGAGGTCCCGGCTGCAGGAGGCCATGGCGGTGGCTGCCCAGAAGCTGCTGGCGGCCCCCGAGCAGCACGTGGGGGAGCTGCGCACGCTGCAGGCACTGGTGGCGGACAGCGACTCCATGGTGAGGCCCCGGGAAGGGGGCCAGGATAATATTGGGCACGGAAAACGAGTAGACCTATAAGCTCAGGGCTCACTGGATGGTAGGTCGTGGTGTAGGGTTTGTTGGTGGACATCGACTCCATGGTGGGACTGGTGGCATCGCGCGATGCGCAAGGAAACACCACCACAGCTCGCGGGAGGCAACACCACCACGGCCACCACCACCAACCCCTCTCAATGGTGCCCCGCAGGTGTCCCGCCTGGCGCTGCTGTCCCTCTTCGCGGTGTTCAAGGACATCGTGCCTGGGTACCGCATCCGGCCGCCCTCCGAAAAGGAGCTGGAGGTCAAGGTGGGTCAGCGTGCACGCCTGAGCGAAGTGAATCAAAGGTTTGTGTGTAGTGTAAGGCTATGGCAACTGAGGAGGGAAGAGGAAGGGCTGTGTGGGCATGCGGGTCATGGATGCGGTGTTGGGGTTAGGACAGGCGGCAGGGGCAGCAGTGAGGGAGGGTAAGGGGCAGGGGCAGGCCTATGGCACGTGACACGCTGTGCGGCCTGTGTGCCGAAGGGACTCAGCGTACTTTGTGCGACACACGCAACGCAGCGCTGCTGGTGCGGGCAACCTGCTGCGTTTGTTGCCGCCGCACAAGCGTTTGCCCCGTGGCATTCTCGCGATGCACGTGTCCGCCCATGCTGTCCACTGCGGTTCCCACCCCGCAGGTCAGCAAGGAGGTGGCTAAGCTGAGGGAGTACGAGCAGACCCTGCTCAAGGCGTACCAGGTGCGTCGTGGGGTTTGGGGCGCACGAGGGAGGGTCCTTGCCTTGCAGCCTCTGGGCCTGACGCCCTGGGCCTGACGCTTGACAGGGCACTGCCATAAGGCCCTGTCTCCGCCCGCACACCATGCACATGCACACGGCGCGGGCCAGGGGCATGGCGCGAGGTGCCTCGCCCCCACCTCTGGCAGGACGCTCCCCCACCCCAAGTCCTGGTCCGATAGCCCTGGTTCACGTCCATGTCACAAGTATTGCCGAGGGGTGCTGAGTGCCGCCCCTGCCCCGCCCCGCAGACCTACCTCCGCTCCCTGCTGGACGCGGCGCAGTGCGTGGGCAAGGGGACGGGCACGCTAAGCCACGCGCGGGTGGCGGTGCGCTGCCTGGCGGGGCTGCTGGCCGCCCTGCCGCACTTCAACTACACGTCCGACATTCTGCAGGTGGGGGCCCTTGCGGTCGTGCACAGGACAGGGGCGGCCACTGGTGCACATGCAACAGCGTGCGCTTCGTGTCCAGCCTAAGAAACAGAGTGTGCTCGTGCAGGGTAACGTCGCAGTGGCACTGAGTGACCTGGGTGAAGCAGGTGCATGGTGTGGCCCACGCGCCGGATCCCTTCCTGTAGACTGTGTTCACCCGCAGGGCCCACACGTGGCGTTTGTAGACGTTGGGGGAGAAATAAGGCGATTGCAGTGCACTGCCAGATAAGGCTCGTGCCTTGGCAACATGTCATCTCTCAGTCTGTAGTCGGCACGCGTGACATGCGTTTGCCTGCTGCTCCTCCCCGCAGTCTATCGTGCCCCGCATGGCGCACCACGACCCCGAGACGCGTGCCATGGCGTGCGAGGCAGTGCGCTCGCTGCTGGCGGGCGGGGAGGAGGGCGGGGACGGCGGCGCGGGCAAGGCGGCGCTGGAGGCGGTGCAGCTGGTGGCGGACCTGGTGCGCAAGGGAGGGGGCCTACGGGCGCTGTGCACACGCAGCGGTGTGGGACGGAGGCGCACTCACCAGATTGAAATCCCTAAGGGAATAATTTACTGTCTGTGCGTAACTGCGTGTGTGGCTGGTCATGTGACTTCGGCTTTGCATTTTATCACCGATGGCCACCTTGCGGATCAAGCGCCACTGTCCACCCGGTACACCCTTGCCCACCCGTGCATCCGTGCGAACCCGTGTGTGCAACACGTGGCCCTGCCGTGCATGCTCTGCAGGTCAAGCGGCGCAAGTGCGCTGTCCCCGCCGAGGCGGTCCGCACGCTGACGGTGCTGCGCTTCCGGGAGGTGACGCGGCCGGGGCAGGACGAGGACGAGGAGGCCAACGGCCGCAAGCGGCACAAGGGTGAGCACCGGAGCAGCCCTAGCCGTTGAGTGCCGTGCGCCAGCCCTCTCGCCTGCTGTTTGGATACCGTGCTGTGCGAATCTTGCGTGTGACCGCCTTGCATGTGGTCCCGATGCTTTGGGTGCGTGCTAAACAGTTTTGGTGCCTTAAACCACATCCCTGTTCCTGTGGCATGCAGGCAAGAAGGCTGAAAAGCGGGAGGCCAAGCGGCGGCGGCGCGACGACGAGGTGTCCCGCGCCTTCAAGGAGGCGGAGGCAGAGGCCAGCAGGGAGGAGATGGCGCGCATGCAGGTGGGGAGGGGGGCCTGGGAGGGACAGGGGAGCATGCAGGTGGGGAGGGGGGCTGGGAGGGCCGGAAGAATGCAGGCGAGGCGATAAAGGGGACTAGGGATGCATGATACACCGTGACGCGGCGCAGCTTCTGAGCTGCTCTGCATTACGTTGTAGACGAAGGAGTAGATGTATATGTAGATGTGAATGTAGCAACCAAATGGCTGTAGGGGCTGGTCAGGCTATTTTGGTCTGGCGCGCCCAGCGGGACACAGCCCTTGCAGCCCCTCTTCATTCCCTCATATTGTTGCCTCCATCATACAGTACTATATACAATACTACATACTGTACGTAAAGCAAGCCTGCCGTGTCTTTGCGTGCAGAGCTCCATGCTGGAGGGCCTGTTTGAGATCTACTTTCGCGTGCTCAAGCACTGCTCCGCCGTGGGGCTGTCGGCAGCCAGCTCGGCGGCGGCGGCGGACAAGGACAGCGGCGGCGGCGGCGGCGGGCCGGCGGTGCCGTCGACGTCGCTGGCGGTGGCGTGGACGCGTGCACGGCTGCTCAAGAAGTGCCCGCTGCTGCACGCCGTGCTGGAGGGGCTGGCCAGGTGGGCATTTTGATTTGGTTTGTTGTTTTGGGGCCAGGTGGGCAGGAGCAGGCGGACGGAGTCACCCTGGCTGGCTTGCCGCACAACCCAACGAGTCGTTCATCACCATTCGCTCGCCCCTTTCGCTGACCTCCCATGCGCTCAACACACTTTCAAGTCCCACTGCTCTTACTCTCTAAACCCCAAACATGCGCTCAACATGGGTTGTTGCCGTTTTCCATATTCTGTATTCCCTTGTGCAGGTACACGCACCTGATCTCGGTGGACTACATGAACGACCTGCTGGCGGTGTTCACCGATCTGCTGGCCTCGCCCTCGCTGCCGCTGCCCGACCGCCTGCGCTGCGCCGCCACCGTGGCCGCCGTGCTGCGGGGCCAGGGCGACGCGCTCAACGTGGACCGTCGGGACCTGTACGTGCAGCTGTACGACGCGCTGTTGCAGGTACGGCACGGAGTGGTACGTCGTACGGCAGGAAGTCATATGTCGGACGGGCGGTTGGGCTTAGCGGGACTGAGATTGAGAGGCAAGGAATGGACGTTGCAGGATAGTTTGACAACAGTACGAGCTGTTTTTGCCGTCAGGAAGGTTGACTCCGACAACTTCTTGACTGGTTCCCTGTGTTTACCTCCGCCGCGGCGGGCCCACAGATCCCCATGTACGGCCTGCTGGACGACGGTGCAACGCAACCACCAACCGCCAGCGGTATCGATCCAACCAACGGCGATGGCGGCGAAGACGACAATGACGACGACGACATCGCGGCAGCGGCGGAGTACGAACGCGCCGCCGCCGCCTCCGCCGGCAGCCTCGCCGACCCCGCCGCCGTGGCGGCAGCGGCGGCGGTCTCAAGCCCCGCAGCTGCCGCTGCGGCAGCGGCCACCGCCGCCGGCACGCTTGGCGGCGGCGGCGGGTTTGCCGCCGCCGCCACGGGTGCTGCGTCGCTGCCGGCGCTGCTGGCGGGCGTGCTGGAGGCTCTGCTGTGCGAGCCCAAGATGGCGGACATGCAGCGCGCCGCCGCCTTCGTGAAGCGTATGGCGGGCGCGGCGCTGCTGGCGGCGCCGGGGGAGGCCATGGCCATGTGGGCCGCGGTCGCCAGGTGTGGCAAACCGGGCGGGATTGTGACACGTGTGTATGTGTGTGGGCGGGGGAGCAAAGTACTAGTAAGCGCAAAGCGGCAACCGGCCATTGGAAACCGTCGGCCTGCATAGAGCAAGGTTAGCGGCCGCACCGGAAAGCAGGAAGCGACTTAATACTTACCACCTGATACGTACCGGCTGGGTGGGGGCTGGGGTGGCCGGGGGGCCCGGGGGAGAGGTAACGCGGAGAGGCAAATCAAATGATCAGAAAAGCTGTGTGTGTGGGCAGGTGGGGAGTGGGGCCGGGCGGAGCCACGGGCGAGCCGCTGGTTCAGGGGGACTGGGTGTCGCGTGCAGGGCGGGAGGAAGCAAGGTGATGGAGGCTGCGGAACGCACGCGGTGGAACGTGTAGCCGCAATGCAGTACACCTGCCTTCCCGTACGTGCCTTGGAGGGCTGCGTTTGCGGCACGGGTTTTAGGTTGGGGACTTGGGCCAGCCATGATGTCAGAGGCCGACCTCAACGCCTATAAGTTATTAACGCCACCCGGCATCTCTCCCAGGCTGCTCCGGCGCTACCCCAAGCTGGCCAACATGCTTGAGTACGAGGGGGAGGCACCAACCGTCGGTGGGCGGGCGTACGACCCGGACTGTACCGACCCCTCGGAGGCGGGCGCACTGTCCACCACCCTGTGGGAGGTATGCTTCGCCTCGGGGGCGGCTGGTACGAAACACTACCACCCGCACCTGGCGCAGGCCTCGGGCTCCATCCTCCTGCTGCGGCCGGGGGCGGCGGCGGCGGCGAATGGCGGCGCTGGCGGCGCCGTACAGCTGACGGGGCCGTTGGGCACCCCGGCTACGATCCCGGAGCTGGCGGCGGCGTACGACTCGTCGCGGGGGCTGTTGCGGCCGCCGCCGCCTGCGCCGAAGCCGGGCGGGGGCGGAGGTGGCAAGGGCGGCAAGGGCGGGAAGCGGGGGCAGGCGCCGCCGCTGTCGGAGGAGTTTGTAGAGGAGGCGAGGCGGTTGGCAGTTGAGGACTTTGGGGTGCTGTCTGGGGGAGCGGCGCTGGTGGGGCTAGATGAGATTTGGTCGCCGGCTGGGAGCGAGGGGGAGGAGGAGGAGGACGGGGGAAGTGAGCTCGGTGCGGGGTCCGAGGATGGTGAGGGTGAGGAGGGGGGACGAGGGCGGGGGAGAGGGGGGCCGGGGGCGGGGGCGAGCGGGAGAGGTGGCGGCGGGGAGGAGGTGGTGGTGGGGGCGCTCCGGAGGCAGTACCTGGAGTCGAGGAGGTTCCACACGAATCGGCACCTGCGGCGCGAGAAGGCGCTTGTGGTGGAGCAGCTGAAGCAGTTCCACATCCACCTGTCGAGGAAGCAGGCGGGGGTGGGGGCGGCGGCAGCGGCAGCGGCGACGGCGGGTGCGAAAGGGAAGCAGCAGCAGCAGCAGCAGCAGCCAAAGCAGCAGGAGGCGGGTCAAGGGAAGCAGGGCCTGAGCCGGGGGAAAGGCAAAGGAGCTGGCGGCGGCAAGGGTGCGCGATGAGGGCCCTGAGACTCCCCTGGTCGGTGTGGCAAGAGCAGCAGGGTGCTGTCGAGGTGTGGGACAACGGGGTAGATGGCCCCGGTGACGGTCTTCAAGGTTCAAGCCCCCATTGGCACCTGTCCTTCGATCTGTCAGGTCATGTACAACGGTGTAATGGGGCAGCGCGCTTGAGAGGGGTCCACGGCCGCCCTGCGCCCTCTTCCCTGCCAGGCACACTGCCGTCATGCCTACTACCGGTATGCACAAAGGCTGGCTGCCTACGCTTGCAAGCACGTCATATCCTTGAAGTACAAAGTCTGACAGCCTTGCCTTCATGTGGGTCCTGGGCGTATGCCCCCAACGGTCTGCCCAAGGCCTTGACGCCACCTGTTCCGATACGTCAGTCCCGTGCGGGCGGTGTGTTGCGTTTGTTTGTCTGACAGGGATGAAGTGAGCAAGGGTTCTTGATGCTCCAGCAACAAGATGAACGACGGCAGGGGCTTGACAAGGCGCTTGGAGCAACTCTTGTCAAGAGCCCTTGCGTGTGCCGAGCAGGGGAGCTCCTTGGGGACTGAGACCAGAGCCCGGACAACCCAAGCGTAAGAAGTCGTGCATCATGCATAACACTGCAGAACATGCATCTAAATGATCGTGTAGGCACATATCGGGACACCGACTCGTGCTTGCTGGCCTGCGCAGGAGCTGTAGACGTCTAGGGAGAGTTGGACTTGACGCGCAGGCGACATGCACTGGCGATATACGGTCTAGAGTAGAACAGTATGCAATCCTCAGGAACATGATTGTACCGCAAACAGTGACAAATTTACGCATAAAGGACAGGCAAAAAGCAACACCTGCGGATTACGTAGATTCCGTCAGCCTTCGAGGCGCATAAAACGAGTATCCCACGAACGCAACGCATGTGAATTGGGTAACTTTACATCCTTATCTTGTTGCAGCAGTGTCGGCGTGCAAGAACACGGTGAGTACGACAGAGCATGACTCGCTGATAGTTGATAAGCCCGCTGCTCTTCCTCCACCTTCATTATCTTTGCTTCCCGAGCACCTTGCTATATCAACTCGTTTCCCCGCTAAAGCAATTGCTAACAGGACCTTCCACCTGATTGCTACGTGCCGAACCGGTCAACCCAGTTCTTGAGGTAAACCCCAAAGCCCGTGGGCCTGCTGTTATCAGGCAAACTGCTATCTGTATAATGTGTGTCCTGCGCCATTGTGCACATGGCGGGCATCCTGGTGGTCCAAAGTGGCCCAGACACTTCCCACATTTCCGGGACGCCTCGAGGCCGTGACAGCCGGCCATGCTTCGCCAACATGGACCTACTTGTCCAGCATTGCAAACTCGTCATCGTTTGCTTCCCTATTGCACAGTCAAGGTGCACGCTCACCTCCAAAGCCCTACCTGATTGACGACTGACCTGGTTTTCGCTTTGCACGCCCTTCCGACACCGTCCCGCGCAGGAACAACAAAATGACTTTCGTCCTGCGTGCTGTTGGTGGCCAGGCCAACTTCCGCCCTGCGCCCCGCCCTAAGGGTAAGTCTAGGTCCGGGACAGTCGAGCCGGCCTGGGCTCCCGACATGCCATGTTGCATACGCGGGCTATCGACCGGCGGTGTGATACCAGTGTGGACAAACCGGTTCTCTAACACAATTCATGGCCTCTTCTGATTTGGGTCCGCAGCTGACCACCGTCCTCGCGCTGCCTCGAGCGCACCTTCCAGCATCTCGTCTGGGCACTCGCCCGCGCCTGGTAAGCCAAGCCGGGATGGTCTGCTAGTGACCGGACGCCTGCTGTACGTGCTGAGAGTATTCTGAAAATCCTATGTGACTCGATGTACTGCCGCTGTACGTGCCTAATGCGCTGCTCGTCTGTGTGTCTGACCCGCTCTTACATGGAGGCCTGACTCCGGTTGCTCCCTGCCGCTTTCCTTCCCACAGCCCCCCAGGGCGGCTTCCCCGTCTTCATGATCCCCGTGCTGGCGGCGTCCGTGGCCATGCCCATCTACGGCTACTTCAGGTGCCAGAAGGAGATTGCCGACGCGCGCGCTGCGTATGCCGGCAAGACCCAGGCTACAGCGTCCAAGAAGTGAAGTCTCGCCTGAGACCTTGTGAACGCCGTGCCACGTGCGCTTGGCGTGCGTCGGTGCGTGTCATGTGGTTAGGGTGAACATACGACCTGTACATTTAATGATCAAGACACAATAAGGCGGGAGGCGGTGGTGGGTGATCCTTGTCTTGGCAGGCCTTCGCATTGATTGCCTGGCACTTTCACCTTGCGGGTAGCGTGTTGTACTCGAGCACTTGATGTAAGGTGTGGCTGCGACGGCCACAGGCAAGTCTGGCAGGATGCATGCATACACTGTCTGTGGTCAAGAGTGGACTGATGATGCTGTATACGGGCTTTGGGCTTTGGTAGCTTGTCGTGTCTCAGGACTGCTGCATGTCTGTAATGCAGGTCATGTAAGATGCGTACAGTTACGGTACTGGGCGCACGACTTCTGATATGCGCTCAGCGTCTGCCTGATACGGCAGTTGTGCACGACAATCGTGACACCAGAGGCATTGCAGTGGTCCTCTGACCTGATAACACCTGGTGTAATCTGCGTCCTACACAGTGTTCCTCGTCTGCGTTATATGCCTCTTATCATTCATGAGATATTCCACACAAAAAAGGAGGCAGAACAGTTCCCACGCCTGTACAACACTGCCCCACATAGGCCTGATATTACCTCATGCTTGACAGAGCGTGCACGCAAAACAGTTCGCTGAATATGCATCACAACATCATTTGCATCCTCTGTCTCGGTGGAGGCGATGGCTCCAGCGACAGAGCTTCCTCCAGGCGCGGCGCATTCTGCGCGCAATGACTGATGCCGTACAGCCGCTCCACCCGCTCCGCCACTAGCGCCTGTAGCCGCTCAGCCTCCTCAGCCTTGCTCCTGCTGTTCCTGGAACTGCTACTGCTGCTCATGCTTCTCCTGCTGTCGCTACTGCTACTGCTGCTGCTGCTGGTTGCGTTGTTATCCTCGCCGTCGCCTCCCGCCAGCAGCACCTTGTTGGTCACGTAGCCCCGCGCTATGGAGCCCCACAAGTGCACCGCCTGCAATAGGACATACATACACCGTACGGCATCAGCATTGCATCGCGCGTTGCAATTGCATGCAGTACATATATGGCCTTGCACAACAACCAGCACGCCTGGCAATGTCAGTGGGCATGATGGTGTAAGCCGTACGCACGGTCTGCACCGCATGACCCTCGTGTTGCAGCTTTCACGGCCACTCACTGTCCGCAACACCCATCTCCCCACACCCCGGTTTCATCGCGTTTCCGCGTGCCCCACACCCCGTGCTCCGCACCTCACGATCCACACACACCCTCCCACCCGCCCACCCGCCCACCTCGCAGCCCACAAAGTCCTCCTCGTCCACCCTCCCCGTGCTCCAGAAGTCCTTGGCCTTGAGCAGCCGGATGCCCAGGTACACGCCCGGGGCCAGCTGCTCGGGCGGCTGCTTGGCGGAGCGGCGCGGCAGGGCCTCGTAGGCCTTGGTCAGCGCGCGCGGCCCCGCCGAGGTGTAGTCCAGCAGCTTGTAGTGCTCCGGGACCGTCTTCATCACCTCGAACAGGTACTGCATGGCGGTGTACGACAGTTGCAGTGGAATAAACAGGGCTTTTAGCAACACACGCGTAGAGCGGCACGTATGGCATGTTGCGGCTCAGGGTCTGAGCGACGGCTACGGATGGATGGCGCTGGAGCCACGTGGCAGGAACGGCACGCAGCGGCGCCTACCGGGTTCCCCGCCTCAAACAACATGATGGCGCACTCGAACAGCTTGGAGTCGTTCATGGAGCGGACCAGCTTATTCACGTGGCTCAGGCTGCAGCGGTGGTTAGGCAGAGAGGGCATCACAGGGGAACCGCGTTGGGGAACCGAAGGGCTGTGTTGCTTGGGGCGGGTAAAGTGCAAGGATACGACGTTGTATCTTGTTTGCCTTCCTCGGCTCGGTATTAGCTGACGGGGCCTCAACAGAAGCAAATCCGCAGCTGACGCGAATACTGTTCCTGCAGCCATTGGTACAAGCAGCGCACACCCTCAACTCTCACCCGCACCCTTGCCCGCAACCGCACCTTCCCCGCACCTTCCCCGCACCTTAGCCCACACCCGAAACCGCACCCACAACTTGCAGGGCAAGCAGAACGCCTGCATGCAGCAGTACCCCCACGGATGACCAACAACAGCAGCCACGGCACACCAATACAGCACAGCATTTTGACGACCAGGTGCGATGTTGCACGCACCCACCTGATCTGCCGCATCACCAGCACGTCTGCGTCCAGGTATAGGCCGCCATGCTTGTACAGCTGTGGGGGCGTTGAATTGTGGAATGGGCGGGCATGGGTGGATGCAGGAGAACAGGAGGGGCTCAAGGGCGATTGCTTTGTCCTTGGTGTGCGCCACCAGGGGCGCATGCAGCTGCAGGCCAGGGTTACTCGAGGTGTTGCTGTGCCACAAGTGTGGTGCATGCACTCTTTGAGTCACATGCTGGAGAGGGTGGCGTGCTAACAGCTGTAGAGCATGCCTGCTTTCACTTTGACATTACCGTGCCTATGGCACTGGGTCGTGGGCATTCAACTGGTTATGCAACCCACCAGCGCGAAGCGCATGAGGTCTGTGCTGTGGGAGAACCAGTACTTGCCCTGCACCAGGCGGGCGTTGCGCCGCACGAACCACGAGTGCAGGGGGGTGTCTGCAGCAGGAGGGCAGGCGGACAAACGAAGAGGGTAGGCTGCGGGGGCATGTATGGTCTGGGCAGGCTGCTGCGGTTGCAACCCCGCGGCAGGGACCTGCCCCGCCCGCCCTACGTACCCCCATCACCAGCCACCACCCACCGTCCAGCACCTCTTCCACTGTGTACCGCACCAGCTGCATCTGCCGCCAGCCTCGCTCGTCCAGGTCCTGTACGGCATCAGCACATGCATGCGAAGACCATTGATGCCGCGCAGCGCAATGTGCTCGAGGATACCGTAGGTTGTCGACTGCCATACGCCCGCACGCAAGTTGCTCGCGTCTGCCACGCTGGGGCACAGGAAGTGCCGTACGGTTCTGGCGGGATGGCGCGCGTACGGTAAGCTGCCGCATTGGCAGTGCATCAGGAGCGCGCCACCGCGCCCTGTGTTCCCTCCTGGCGCTGTGCACACCTGCTCCGTCAGGTGGTTGGCCAGCAGGTACACCCTGTGGTGCTGCCTACCCCCGTACGCCGCCACCACGCTCTGAATGCAGGTGGTCGACAGGGCGTCCAGGGAGGAGCCGTCCGTGGTCCACACCTGGGAGAAAGAGTGAGTGTGAGGTGGATGGGGCGGGAGGTGTGCTCTCGGTGGGGAACAGGAGGGGACGGATGTCGGTCACGGCGGCGGGAGGGTGGTACAAGGGGCGGGCAGGGTGGTGCCGTCCTGGGCGGTTGGGCAAACCCGGTGTTGAATTGGGTTTAGGTGTGCAATAAGCAGCATGATGCCGGTTATGGTGCTGCCAGTCTCCCTGCATCAATTAAGTGCATCCGGTGTGATGGGGGCCATACAGGTGGGCGGGTGCATAGGGCACTGGTACGCTAGTGGGGCTCCCCGTGCACCTGTGCGCCTTCAAGCCGACCCCAGCACAGGCCCATACCCGATGAGACCCCATCACCACATCACCCATTCAGAGGAGCTTTCGGCGTCGTGCCCAAAGGCCTGCCCCCCAGGGAGCCAATGGCGACGGATATGGGGCGGATATGGGCGGATATGGGGTCGGCCAAGCGCAACTCCCACGCACCATGAAGACATTGTCAAGACCGCGCTTATCGAGAACTCTTTCCTTGACCAGCGATGTGTAGTTGACCGCGGGAAGCGCGGCAGCAGGGCGCTGAGACACAACGTAGAAGGTCAGGAACAACAGAAGAGGGGTCAGCCATCGCATCCTACGATAGCTGCTTTGTTGAGTAACTCATTTTATGCTGCAGACATTTTATGGTGCGCCATGTCTTGCGCCCAACCAGCCAGCCAGATGTTGTCAGAGTCTTGCTTCTTTTGACAAGCGCGAACTCAGGTATGAGATTCACTATGACAGCTATATCCTGACCGGCATTATTTGAGTCACCTTGGTCAGCTTCAGCTGCGGGGAGGACAGGCGTCGAGGCCAACTGCAATGTACGGGACGGGCCAGGGGAGACTCCCCTGGGACGGGCGTTGTGGCCCAGGTTGAAGTTTCGGGGGGCGCACGCCGATTGCAGCAATTCCAGCAAACAGTGCAACAAGGATCATGTGAAGTCTATACGCCAGAGGTGAAGCGCATGTCAGGTTTCCATACCAAAGGGCGCAATCAGCACTGAATGTAAGCCACCTGATATGACACCAGGGAATCCCAAGGCCCCTCGGAGTCAGCCCAACCATCCTGCCGTTGCGAATGCACTATCGGGGAAGACAAGCTTGCCGAGCGTCCATGCGACCCATCCCTTACGACCAGCAAGCAACTGCACGCAAAACCCAGGAGGAGCTAACGCGCCGCAAGCGAACTCAACTCCTGCCACCCAAGCTGCATACTGTCCACAACCTACTGACCCAGGGTGCCCCCTGCCCACACCCCATCGCCATGCCCCACCACCAGCCCCCACCACCATCACAGGGGCACCTGGCTCCCGAAGGCCCCCGACGGGTCCACCCCCGACACGCCCTCTCCCTGGCTCTGCCCCACCGCAAGCCCCGCAGCCCCCTCTTGGTGTTGCTGGTATTCCTGACCGCACGCCTGCTCTGGCTGCTGCTGCCCCTGCTGCTGCTGGTAGTCGTACGCCTGCGGGTCCGTTGCACCTGCGTCGAACGTGAACCCCGCCTGCGCCTGCGCCTCTCCATCGCCGTCCACCAGGTCCTCTAGGCCGCAGGCTCCGGCGGCGGCCGGCTCCGCGGCAACGGCGTAGCCGCCGTCTCCCCCACTGCCCCCGCCCTGCTGCTGCTGCTGCTGCTGCTGCTGCAGCACCTCCCGGATGTGCATCTCCACCTCCATGCAACTGCAGGCACCCAGTATAGGTCGCATGGGAGTAAGAGTACCAGCACGCCCAAGGACGCACATGCCTCCCGACTGCATGGAGTACCGGTAGCTATAAAAATGCAACCCCTATCGGCTCTTGTCGTCAGGGCTCGCTAAGGCAGCTGTCACGTGCTCCTAGCCCTAGCCCACCTTTGTGCTGTCCCCGCGCCCACCTTTCCACGAAGCGCGCCTTGCTGTCGTACTCGTCCTGCCGTACAGCCTCCAGGAGCCCACGCACAGCCTCCACGTCATTCCTCAGCGCTGCGTTACGGGCCTGCGTGCACGTGACATTTGTTCCGTGTTGTGTGTGAGGTTTTATGCTTGGGATTCCAGGACAAGTACCGCGACTTGCGAGTCCGAAAACGTTGATGTGTCGCTTAGCGGAGGCTTCAAACGCACTGCATCAGAGACAGTCATAGGCTTGGCAGACTGCTACGCCGTCCGTCTGGGCAGGCACTGGTCAAAGGATACAAGCGCAGCGGGTAACGGTGGCGGCATGTGGTCCATCGCACCTTGATCGCCTCCAGATCTGCCTCTTTGGTCTCGCGCTCAGCCTGAGGAGCACACAGCGGGTGATAGGGTAGGCATGGGCGGTGATCTACCGGCACACGCAGTCGAAGCCGGCAGCAGCGTGTGCTACCAACTGAGAACGCACACGCCCGCTGCCGCTCTGGCACCGCGTTCACGTGTCAAGGAGAAACTGTGCCGTACTTATGAGGATCTGCCATTGTGCGACAATGCACCGTACGGTTTAGCCATGGGGTGCCGTACTATCGCCTCTGGGGCGCCGTGTCGCCCGTCCCCACGCCCTCTGCCTGTGGAGTCCGGTAACAAGCACTACTTGCCTGCATCGCTGCCAGCCGCTGTCGTGCGGCGGTGGACAGCTCAGCGGCTGCGTCGCGCTGCACCCGGGCCGCCTCAGTCTCCTGGGCACAGCAGCAGCAAGGCACGGTTGGGTGGGGGCAAGCGGTGGGTCATGATAGTGAATTCTGCTCCGCCGCAAGCGTCCATCACGCTGAACGGAAGGCAGCTGCCGTACAGGAATGCATGCACTTATATGGGACAGGACACGGGATACGATACGTCCTATACCCACATCCGTAAACAGAGCCGCACGGTAGCGGGCACAGGTTGCAAGCCAGTCACGGCTCACAGTCTGCAGTACAGTCTGCGGTACTAGCTGCAGTACCAGAGTGGATGTGGCTGCTGTGGATGGTGGCAGGCTCCATGCAAAAAGATCAGTATGAACACCCGAGTGCCGGTAGGTCCGCAAGTCTCCTTGCCTTAACCCGTGCTGGCCAGCCGGCCTACCGCGTTCGCCGACACAAGTGTACAGATGCTTGCAAGGAGGGGGTTCTGTCGTGCTGCCTGTGAAGCCTGCCTTCAGCGTGACAAGCCAGACAGCCTGGATGCCCGGTGTACTGCTGTTTCCCAAGCAACCCTCCTGGTGGCTTACCCCTACGATTGCCGCCCGCTGCTCCCGCAGCTGTCCTAGCTGCCGCTCCTGCGCCGCAATCTGCTGCGCGTAGTTTTCAATGAGCCGAAACAGCTCCACGCCGCCGCCTGTATTGGGGAACAGGGTGAGCTGCTGCGACCCATGGGACGGCGCGTCGGTTCTATGTGACACCCATTACCAACAGTGGAAGACGCAACATGCAAGGCATGAACAGCAGCTTGATAGAGGACATCGGTTATGTTGTGGGCCTCGAGCGGGCACTGGTCGAGGCACATTGTTCAAAGGCGCAAAGTCCGCGCCTATGCATCGAAAGGACCGCGCGCGAAGCCTCGGCCTGGGACATAGGAGCTGATCTTGGCCTATCAAACACAGCACAATACGTAGCTACTCGCCTGGAGCTCCTCCCGCGCTCAGCCCTCCGCCCAGGCCTCGGTTCATGATTCCGACCTGCTGACGCCCGAAGCCAGCCGAAGACTTTTGGAGCGTAGGCAGTTTTGCAGTGGGGCTTTGTAGGATCGAAGTTGAATTAGGTCGTGTGCTTACAGAAGACGCCGCGCGCCCGCGCGCTGGCGGGAGTGTTGCATATGCCGGGAATGCATGGGCCTGCATGGGCCCGCAGGGGTCTTCCAGCCTTTGCCGCTAGCATGCCGTGCCATATGAAGACCTGCTAACAGTTCTTCCTTTTGCCAATCCGTGCAGTTCCTCACTTTATGCATTACGCACCGTCTGGGGCCAGCTTGCCGATAGAGCGAACATCGAAGGGGCACCATAAGCACAGCCCTTGGAACACACCTCGAGCGGTTTGCGCCGCCCTGTCAGCGTGCTCCCCTCTCCTTTCCACACTCGCCCTGAGACAGACCTGATAGCCCATGCCCCGTGTACCCACCCCATCATAGAAACCCCCACCTTCACAATGCCATCTGGCCAGTCACACTCCTGATGCAGCACTACGTCATGCTCGAGTGCTACACCAGAGGTGCCATGCGCTCCCATCACGCATCCTTGTCCTTCTCGCTATCCACCCCGTTCTGCCCCGGCCCTTCAAGCTTGAGCACAGCCCCCTTGCCGCCAGCCTTGCCGCCAGACTCCTCCTCCTCGTCTTCGTCCTCCGAGCCGCTCTCCAGCTCGCCTGCAGAACACACAGGGACACGGCACGCGTGTCAAGTACAGTAGCACTTAGGGCCGTTAAGTGCGCAAGTGTCTGCGCGTTGACGGTCCCCGCTGCAAGGGATGTCCACTCTCAATGCGCAACCACCCCGTGCCTTTCATGCCATGCACGCGCCATTCCCCTCCTGCGCTGTTGCTCAGACCTCGGCAGAGCCCCTCAAGCACATCAACCGCCATGCGTGACCTCAATTTACAGGGGTGGTGTCATCGGTGTACGGTCATTGGCATGCAACAAAAAGGGATCTCAAGCCCGTCTACCGGTACCCACCCGACTCCTCGCTGTCGTAGTCCTCGCTGTTGAGGTCGTCCTCGTCCTCGTCGTCCACCCGGTCGCTCGCCTTGTCATCGGCAGCACTGCCAGCGTCGCTGCCGGCGGCGCGGCGGCGGCGGCGGGGCTCTGCATGCCGGCGCACAAGGGGGAAGCAGCTTGAGGACCCCAACACGCCACAGGAGCCACACCGTAGCAGCAAGACGCGAGCCAGGCGCCCTTGGCCCATGCTCTTCACCAAGTCTGCAATTACCGGTGTCAAATGCCTTGCTGATCTGGATAGGTTGATTAACTCCCACTTCCGATTCAATAGCGCTCACCCGCGTCGTCGTCCTCGTCGTCGCTACTAAAGGCTGGCTTGGCCTCGCGCGCCTTGGCGTTGGCGCGCGCGTCGCGGCCCTCCTGGATGGCACGTGTCATGGGCACCACGCGCAGGCGCAGCGGGATGGCGCGGTCGCAGCCCACGTAGCTGTCCGACATGACCAGCACCTGCAGCTCGTGCTTGCCGGCCCTGGGGCGTGCCGGGCAGGGGCGGCAGGGATTCCAGCGATGGGCCCATGCACCTGTGAGTACGAAGTCTGGCGGCGAGCTTACACCGGCAAACCCTCTGTACTGACAAGCCGTCCCGCAAATGCCGCACTTGGCAACAGTGTACAGCAGCATCCAACAACAAGCTGGGCGGTCACTGGCTTTGGCCCTACCATACCAAGCCCCTTGCCCACTCACTTAGGCACGTGGAACATGAGCTCCACCACCTGCCCCGTCTCCTCCTCCGCGTCCGCCTCCTTCCCCGCCTCCCCATCGCGGCCCTCCTTGGCCCCGTCCTTGCCCGGCCGCACCGCGCCGTTGGCGTAGCGGCTGATGAACTTGTTGGCGGTGGCCAGCGCGCGGGAACGGGAGCGGTCGTCCTGAGGGCCCCACGTAGAGAAATGCATACTCGGTGTTGGAGCGGATACCCAACCGGAAGGGCCACCGTGAAGACGGAGCGCAATCGGCCCTGCTAGCTCGTGGGCCCCTCGTGGGCTCCTCCGGACGCACTCCCAACCCCAACCGCTCCAAAGTGCTGTCGCTTTGCTGTTCGGCCACGTGGCTCCCGACGCCGCACACCAACTTTCTATCCGCCAGGGCTTGCCTAGCTTCCTAGCCCTACCTTGGCGTCCGCTGCCGCGTTGGCCTGCTCCCACTCCTCCGCCAGCTCCGGCCGGCTGAAGCCCACCGCCTCGGCCTCCACCAGCGACACCTTGCTCCACGACAGCACAGCGTTGTTGGCCGGGTCCACAACCAGCACGTGCCTGGGAGGGAGAAACAAATACATTGCGCGTATGTGCACGTCGTACACCTAAGTTGCAAATCGCGTAGTAAGCAAGGCCGCTCCACGTGATGGTGCATTGGGTTCCCGCGCTCGCTCGCCCGCTTTCCTATCAGCAACGGAAGCCCACTGCCAGCGCGCGACCCACCAGTTCTCGTCGCGTGGAATGGGGTTGGAGGGCGTGAAGGCGCGGACGGCCTTGGACGAGCCGCGTGCGGGCGCCACCTGCTGCGCCCCTGGCGCGTTGTGCGCGGGGCGCGTCACCAGCAGCTGCAGCCGGCAGCGCACTGCGTCGCCCTCCATGATGTCCTCCTCGCCGGGCACCTGCACGCAGGGCGGGGCGGGTTAACAAGCGAGCGCGCTGCAGTTCCAGAGAAACGGCCAAACAGGAAAGTGGTCCCCTTAAGTGGTTTCGCAGCCGCATTTCGCTCCCTTAAGCCTGGCCTCGCATCCGCGCTCGTCTGCTGTCGGAACCCAAGCTGCAGCCTTCGACCCCCCACCCAGCACCACCCACCTCGCACTCCGCCCTGCAGTACACGGTGGGTAGCGTGGCCAGGAAGGTGGCCACCTCCTCCACCGCCGCGTCGCCCAGCCCGCACGACCGCAGCGCCTCCTCGCGCTCGGCGGCTGGCAGCTCCTGCAGCTCTGTGTGCGTGTGACATAGTAGGGCGGGAGCATGGGGCCGGGAGTTCAGGCTCAGCGCAGATGAAGGCGCCCTAGGGCACGAGAGGAGTACCGGTATTGAGGGTGCTGAACATATCCGAAGGGGCTGTGTCCGGATGAGTGCGCACAACACTTCCCTCAAGTGCTCACAATGGCCCCGCTGTGTGCTCCTCCCGCCCGCCCCCTCTGCACATGGAAGCCTCTCTGTTAAGACACCCACCCTTGATGCTCTGGACCTTCCGCTTCTTGAGCTTCTTGAGCACGTCCAGGTCGAAGTGCGGCAGCTGCAGCAGCGCCGCCTGCGCCTCCGCCGCGCCCGCCTTGGCTGACCCGCCGCCCACCGCCGGCTTGCGCAGCCCAATGGACAGCGCCTGCGCCGTGCACTGCATCATCTCCACGATGGCCACGGCGGGCGTCTGCGCGGCAACCGCGGTGCACAACGGTTGGGGCTTTGTTGCACAGCGGGACGTTGTGCAGGATGGAACGAAGGGGTTACCAGTAACGCCTTTCACGGGCCGGACTTGGGGCTTTGTGCTCGACGGAGGAAGGGGCCTATCTAGCGGCGCTTAGGGGCGCTTCGGTCTGTGTGCACGCAGGTGTGCCGCGCCCTGCAGTATAGCACGTAGCTCGTACTCACCATCCAGCCGTAACCCATCGGCGGGCGCGGCAGGACAGCGATCTTCATCATCTCGTCCAGCAGCAGCGGCGTCTTGGTCAGCACGAAGCGGAGGTCAGCCTGGCGGGTAGGAGCAGCAGTGCAGGAGGCGCACCGTGCAGTCGGGTGATGGCCGGTGAGCAGCATTGAAAGGTGTGCAAGACGGGTGACATCTGCGGTGGTACCCACCACAACGACACAGCACAGTGCTAACGCCTGGAGTGGCCTCCATAAATTGCCCCCACCTGCAGCGCTGCTGGGATGTCCTGATCGCGGTCCAGGAAAGCCAAGAGCAGCATGTGGACCTGCGGGGAGGGACGGGAGGAGGCAGGGATGACCCGGCGTTAGCCTGGAAGGAAAACACCCTTGCCTGACGTCAATACCGGTAGCTCGAGGGACACCGCTCACCCGGCGACGGCCTGAAGTCTTTTCCGGTCACGCATAACTCCACGGCACCACGCCCTGTCCCTGCCCTGGCCTCTGCCTCCCACACCCCGATGCGCACCTTGAGCACGCTGGCCCTGCGCTTCCAGAACAGGCTCTTGTCCTTGAGGTCCGGGTTGTTGCGCAGCACCAGCTTGCGCAGCTCCTCCAGCGGCTGGTCGCTGGGCGTGGGCAGCGTGATGAACTCCATGGCGCACACCAGCGTCTCAGGGATGCGGACCAGGCTCTGGGGGCACGCGTAAAACGCGAGGAGACCGTGAAAGGCGTCAGGGAAACATGGAAACGCTGGAGGGAAACTATGGGGGCCCGGAACACCACCGGTGTTGAGTGCATTTGTGCTGTCCTTAGCGCTGCTCAGGGATTAGCAAGGGCAGAGTCGGACAAGTGAAAGCCGGCCATAAGGGCAAGATCGATTGGCACTTGTCATCACCAGTCATCGGAACAGGGCTTGAGCTTCGGTCCACAGCAGGGTCAGGGCCAACTGACGCTTCTGCCAGGTGCTAACTGTCCATGTGTTGACCCGGAAGGCTACTAAGCCTTGCACTCCCACTTTAGCATACCAAATATGAGCGGACAGCGCAACCCCGAGGGAGCCCTCCCTACCTGCGCTTCTTTGACGTTCCACTTGGAAGTGAAGTACAACGCCAAGGTCTCCTGCAGAGCGTTGGGGAGAGGAGCAGGGCATCAGCACTCATGGAACACCCTGTGAGTGGCAGCTGGGACCACCTCCATGCCGTGGCGGCCTTCACCCCTCCTGCGTCGAGGCCCCTCTCCACTGCGCGCCAGTGTGAACGCGCCTCCCGCCCCTCGGCACGTCCTGCCCCGCCCTCAGCAGCGCCTCCCGCACGGTCGCAGGCCCCCATTGGCTGCCGTACCTGCATAACCCCGTTTGGCCCCGTGTACTTGTTGCTGTTGAGCATGTGCCACGACGCGATGCCCAGCGGCAGCAGGATGCCGCAGAACACCAGGCCCAGCAGCATGAGTGGCGCCAGCTTGGAGTCCTTGGTGAACAGCCACGTGGGTAGCGCCACACCCACGTCCATGGCCTAGAGTGGAAACGCGAAGCACGGGGAAATCGTATTGGGCGTCATGGCTCAGGGGACAGCCGACGATGGTTTGAGGTTATCGTGTGAAGCGCGGGGACAGTGCAGGGTGCCAAGCCAACGCGATGGCCCATCCATGGGCTGGGAGCAGCAAGAGATGTGCGTTAGTGCTATTCCGGCTCGAAGGTATTGGCCTTCGAGAAGGGACCCCAGCGCTTGCTGCACAGGGCAAGGGTCCCGCACGCTCGCGGGCCCACACCCCCGCCTGCGCACTTCACGCCTCACTCTGGGATCGCCTATCGGGGTGCCCACCTGTGGGCCATCGGGGTGGCCGTACTTCTCATAGTTGGTCCTGCTAACTTCATCTGTCAGGGCCTGGTAGGCCTTGGTGATGAAGGAGGCGAAGTAGGCGTGCGCCTTGGGGTCGGGGTTCTGTGGGCAGAGGGCAGCGAACCAGTACCTTCAAATTGTCACATGCCGAGCAAGTCCGTGCACTCAGCTGGTCCGGGCGTACTGCACGGCTTTCCCAGTCCAGGGAATCCTTTGCAGCAAGGGCGGCCCAGCAAGTTAGAGTGTTCAAAGCAGGCCTACGCTCTGAGTACATTGGCATGGAACAATACGATAGAACTCTGGCCTATCTGACGCATACCGGCCAAGGAAGCAGCGTCACGCGGTTAAAACCCGAGCTGCCTTACGTCCTCTGATCCTTTATGTCGCACCGTTTGTTACCCGCCCTGGTCCGCACCACACCACCAGATCGTTCGCCAAGCGTTTCAGCCCCACAAACGCATCTACGGCCCAGCCCACCTTGTCTGGGTGGTACTTGAGGGACAGCTGGCGGTACGCCTTCTTGATGTCCCCAACGCTGGCCCCCCGCTCCACCCCCAGAATCTCAAAGGGGTCAAAGGGTTTGAGGTCCTGCGGGAAGCCGCATGTGGGTCGGCATGCAATGGTAGCAGGACGCGAACTTCAGGCTGGTCAGGCGAGCAGGAGTCGAAGCAGTGCACGATTGGCAGCGAGGAGCACCACCAGACTGATTGCCCAACACCCACCTGGGACGTGAGGTTGACGTACCAGAGCAGCAAGCCCCATAGCACCCACAAGAAGATGAGGATGAGGTTGCCTGGCGGTCAAGAGAGCAAGGTCAAGTGAGAGCTACACAATGGCTACGTGTGGCGCGTGACCCACATCGGACAGCAGGGTCGGAGGGAGGGCATGTGAGGCTGGACACCTCACCCCTGGGGTCCTACTTCCTGACTGCTCAAGGAAGTCAGGGCGCTATATAATTTCAGCGATCAAACGGCCACCACACAGCCTGGCAAAGAGAACCGCAGGAGACTGCCAAGTGATGCAACACCGCGCTGGGCATATGCGACAGTATGTGATAGCAGTGAGTAGGCGTGATCTGTGACAATAGTACGATGCGTTGTTCCCCTTGACTTGCTTACCCTTGGTGAAGACTTTCCGCAGGATCCGGCTTGCCCCGCCTTTCTTCTTCTTCCCCTGTGCCGATCCAGCCCGTTCAGATTACCATGACCATTTCTTTACGCAACGCATAAAGCGTGCCTTCATAGCTGTCGTTGCAATTGCGTTCCTGCGCCGCACCTGCAGATAGGGCTGCACTACGGTCTCCTCGGACGCCGAGCAGAAGTGGTATATGGTGTACGGGAAAATGAAGAGAGAATACAAACTCAAAGCAAAGATTGCGAATAGGCTGGTGCTGCCTTTATGTTCGACCATGGTTCAAGTGAACGCGCCGCTAACGCGGCGGTAAAGGCCCAACAAGGCCTGTCCGGTAGCAATGTATGCACTGTGTAATAGTGTGCAAAGTTTCCTCTCCTCGTGCCTGTCCGATGCTGCTGCCAACGGTTCCAACCGTTGGGGTACATGGTTCGGTTTTTTTTCTGTGGAAAGGTTTACAGGTGAAGAGACGGGAGAGGACAGGCCAGCGGGACCTCAAAGCCCGACCAGCACAGGCAAGCACAAACACCACCAAACGTCCAAACCCAGCGCACCCCGGACTGCAAAAAGGGCACACCTAAAGAAGGAGAGGACCTGAAACCAAACACCACAGAACAGGGGGAAGAGAACAAGCCCAAAGACAACAAGGGCAAGGGGAATCCGAAGAAAAAAGAAAGAGAAGGGAAAGGGGAAAGGGCAACGCAACGACAAACGCCCCCAACCCCCAACCCACCCTCCCGACCACGCAGAAGGCACCACCAGAACCCCAGCGGGCACTCGCCGAGACAGGCGCCCACGACAAGCACGCACTCGGGCCGCCCGAGAAGGCCACAAAGCCAGCAGCCCACCAGGCTCCAGCAGCCGCGGTGCAAGTCCGGGGCCACCCCTAAGCCGAGAGGCAAAGGCAGCCCCACAGACCAGCAACACGACCCCGCCTCCCAACCGCTACGGCGCTACAGCGACCCCCACCCATGCCCAGGAGGAGCACCCCGACGCAGGACAGACTGCCGGCCAAACCGCCCGACCAGCACAAAACCGACCCCCAGACACGCCACCCAGCACGCAGCTACACCGGCGACAGAAGCCAAAACCAACCACCCGCGACCCTCAGCCTGCAGGGCCGCCAGCAGCGACGCAGGGGTGGACGGACGAAGAGTCCTCAACCCCCAACCTACCGACCCAGACACGCAGAAGACACCCGGAACCACCACACCACCACCGGCTCGCCAGACACCAGCAAGCGCAAGGCCAGCCCGAGGCCGCACCCGAGTCTGAAGGCGATGGCCGCTCCAGCCGGACCAGCAAACGACCAAGACGCTCCTGACCGCTACGGCGACCCGAAACCACGCCCGGAAGGAGAACCCCAGCGAAGGGGGGTCCCCACACACGACACCCGACCAACCAACCACCCGGCTAAAACCCAACCGAACCCCAGAAGCACCGCCCTGCACAAGCCTACACGAACCACGGAAAACCCAACCCTCAGCCCCGCGCCACGAACCCCAGGGCCCCGACCCCCAACCCCGGTCGAGGCGCTCCTCACCGCCCACCCCCTGCCAGTTGCGCCACGTCCAGCTCCGCCTGCAGGGCAGCAGCTGCCTCCGCCAATGCCGCTCGTGCCGCTGTGGGTAGGGGCCCCTCCGGGGGCCCTTCAGCCCTGATGCGCCGCCACTGGTCCACATCCCCTCGCAGGTACGCCAGCAGCTCCGCCCGGCCCGCACTCGAGGCACACACCTGGTAGGAATCCCGCATCTGCCAGAGGGCATGGTGGCAGAGGCCCTCCTCCGGATCGGCCAGGGCGCCCGGCGGCTCAGGTGACCCCCGCAGGGCGGCTGCTTGCGCCGCCCCACCAGAACGACACCATAGGTGTCACTGCCGCTGCTGCTTGCCCCGCCTGAGCTGGTACGGCGACGCCGGGGCTCCTGCGGGCCAGGCGACCTGTTGAGGAAGCCCACCCGCAGGCCGGAGCCGCCCGAGGGGCGGCCAGCGGGGCGTTTGGCAGCGGGGGAAACAGTCGGGGGGTCAGGAGACCGCCGTCCCAAGGGCGACGGGCGCGAGTCGACTTCCATCCGCTGCACACCTGCGGCAGCCCCATCCGGCCCGGCCGTCGTGCCTGGGGTTGATGCTCGGTCTCCCCCTGAACCCCTGTGTACCCGCTTTGGTTTGAAATGCTCGTCAGGTGCACGCGCAAGCATGCACGTGACCATGATCATGGGCTTGCAACGTGTAACCAAGCTTCTACACTCCTGTAAATGCAGCAGTGCTGCACTCAGGAGCACTTTCCTGGCACACGGTCTTCATTTCCTAGGTGCCTGAGCGGGGCACCAGGGGACGGAGGCCGTCGCTTTGAAGCTGTGCGCCAGCAAGCCAACACGCATGCTTTTCTCTGCCTTCCATTCCTGTTCGACAGCTCATCTCAAGGTTCCCTCCGTTCTGACACGTCGAAAGAGAGCGTCCAGGAGCGTTTGGTGCCCGCAATGAGATTTGGGAGTCGAAGTTTGTCCCACGTCCAGTCCATAGTCTGGCCAGGTTCCGCCGCCCAGAGGCTTCCCCCAGGGAACGTGGCAATTCAGCACAGTCGGGCATGGGTTCCCCACTAAAAAGATCGAGGGCGTTGGATGCAGTGGGACGGGCATAGATCGCCCCGTTGTCGAACCCTGTGAAGCCAGCATTTACGCCGAACTCCGCGGCTCACATGCGAACAGGCACGTGGTGCCATTGCCCGAGACGACAAGTACCCGAAGTCAGGCCCCGCATGCACCAGTAAGCGACACATATACATACCACACGCATCGTATGGGCCAGTATGGGCTCATACGGGCGCACGCCCACCCTGACAAAATCAGCTCGGGGCTGAATCTGCCGTAGAGGGGAGCTGCGGCCCGAAGCGCTCACGGCTGAAGTCCTCACTCCACAATCAGGCACTCCACAGCTTTGCTTCGTCTGCAGCCTAGTATAACGACACAGAAAGAGGCTCATAGCCCAGGGTCCTCCTCCGCATGAAGCCGCAGACTGTACTGAGGCACCGCACCGCAACTGCACACCGGTCCTGCACTCGCCCAAAACGGCACCCATCACGCGTTAGCCAACCTGCTCACTACCGTTCCGTCATCGCCAGACTCGCATAGCCGCTCGACCAGGAGCATACCCTCTCATGTCAAGCCATAACCGTTGCTGCATACCTGCGAAATCACCTCTCACCGCTACACTCGCACTCGACAACGCGCCCGCGCTCCTCTCTGCACGTCACATCCAGGGTTGCCCCGCACTGCCTTCCATATGCATGTACATACATACCGCTCCTCCCCCCTCCCCCCAGAAACGCAGACCTGCTTGCCCTCGCCACTCCAGCTCCCCGGCACTCATATCCCACCAGTCACCTCCGCGTGGAAACCTCCCGAACAGCACCGAAACCCATGTGCGGCCGTACGGGTATCCTGTGCATGCCCTCAGCCACTTGATTTTCCGCAGTCCTTCAGGCAGCCTCCAGACTCGTTTCATTAGTACGTATGCAATCACTCTCATCCACCCTTTCCCTCACAGCGCTGCCGCCACCTCCTGGAGCACCCCCAGCAGCACCTCAGGGCACTCAACATGCACCGCGTGCCCCGCGCCCGCCACACGCAGCATGGCGTGCCCATGCCGTCGCAGCTGCGCGCCCGCCGCCGCCACCGCAGCGCTGTACGACCCCCGCATTGCAGCGCCCGCCACACCGTGGCCGCCATCCTGCCCCTGCCCCTGCTGCCCATGATGCCCTGGGCGTGCGCCATGCCGGCCGGAGCGCGTGAGGCGCGCCAGCACACGTGTGTTGATGTCGACAAACTTGGCGTCCCGCTCACCCACCACCAGCACCACGGGCGGACCGACCCACGGGTCCAGGGCGTCCCACTGGGGATCCTGGAAGGCGCAGAGCAACAGGCAGACAGGGGCAGAGGTCGGTCTAGCTGCGGGCACAGAAGAGGTGTTTGCAAACATGTGCCCACGGCAGGTGCGCGACCAGCTACAGGCATGCATTACTGGACCGGCGCCAGGCTGTGAGGCCAGGCCGTCAGCCGCACGTGCTTTGCTCGACCCACCATGCGCCCGGTGCTCATTCCACGCAGGGCCGCCGCCAGCTGCTCCTCTGTGGAGGTGCCGTTCCCTGCTGCGTCTGCCCCTGCCCCTGATGCCGCCACCGTATCTGCAGCAGCAAGCGCCGCCTGCTCCGCGATCGCCCCAGCCGCCGCCGCCTCGCCGCACCGCCGTGCCAGCATGCGGCTGTATGCGGGGTGCCGGCGCAGCGAGGTCCACAGCGGCTGCTCGTACCACTGCCGTACGAAGGCTGACAGGCCACGTGTGCACAGCTCCGAAGCCAGGCGGTCGTCATTGGCTGCGCGGGCGGCGGCCTGGACCGGGTCCTGCGGGTGGAAAGCAACAGGTGCTACAACGTTACAACGGCGATGGCAAGCCCACCTGTCAGCATTGCAGTGCTACAGCAAGGAAGGAGGCAAGTGGCCCGTGGGCACAGCGGGAATTGAGTTCATTGCATGAGCCGGCGCGGCGGTGCCAATGCCATACTGTCACTGCTAGGTGCTGGCGTTAGTCCTACCTTGATCCCAGGGGAGCCGGACACCAGCACCACGCCTGACCACAGCCGCGGGTAGGCCTTGGCAGCCTGGGAGCGGTGCGACACGACAAGGCGAAGGTCAGGATAGCGCGAACATCGTGGGGCTAGAAAGCATCATGCGCAGCCGGCAAAAGTGCTAAATCGCATTTGTCGTAATGCACAGAGCAGCACCAGAGAACGCCCTGTTTCAGACATATGCTACCACGCCTTGCAGGACAGGCTCACGGTGCCGGGTGACATGAGCATGCCGCCCTGTGCACCCACCTCCAGAGCCACCCGCGCTCCCAGGCTGTAGCCCACCAGCACGGGCCCCTCGCCGCCACCCTCCTCCTCCCGCGCCAGCGCCAGCTGCCGCACCGCCGCCTCCACGCACGCAGCCGCCCCCGGGATCGTGTGCGCCGCAGTGTACCCCAACCCATCACCCCCTGCTCCCTCCTGCTGCTGCTGCTGCTGCTGCCCGTTTGCCACGTGCTCAGGCACGTGTGCGTGTTCGTGTGCGTGTGGCAGGGGCGGCAGCGTGCCTCCGTGTCCCGGCAGGTCCAGGGCAACGCAGCGGTGACCCGCCGCCGCCAGCGCTCGCATCAGCGGCAGCCAGTCGGCGGAGGAGCCCAGGAAGCCGTGCAGGAACACATACGGCCGGGCGCGACACGAGTGGGACGAGCCGTTACTAAAAGAGGGCGGGGACGTAGAGGACTCCCCTGGCGGCAGCACCTCCAGACCCCTTACCGCCACGCGCATTCCGCTGGTGTGGCTGCTGCTGCCGTTGCTGGGTGCTGGGTGCTGCCAACCGTCCGCTTGCTGCAGGTCGTGGCCTAGCTCCACCTCTAGGCACACCTCGCGCTCTGGGAGCGGCTCATGCCCCACTCTCCGGCCGCTGAAGTCCTGGACCGCCTCGCACGCCTGCGGATGGAGGCATGCAGGAGCAGATCGGCACACATGCACAAGGAGTACCATGGCCTGAAGCTGGAGTAGCATGTTCATGATTTCAATCTGCACGATTTGGCCTTACGAAACAGGTAGCATGCTGCGCGCTGTCATACCGCAAGGTGTACGAAGTCTAGGGCTTGCACCATAGGTGCACACACCTGCAGCGTTCTTTAGCTTCCCAGATCACCTCTTGACCTACCAACCCTGTCGGTGGTGGACAACAATCCCACACGACAGCAAGGGCTGTCTACCTTTCCCGCTCACCCGCAGCAGCTGGTCCGCCTGCGCCACAGAGCCGCACACGCTCTGCAGCGGCGTAAACTCGCCCCCTGGGCTGCCGCCCTGCTCATGCCGATGCTCCACCTGCCCCTGCCCCTGCCCCTGCCCCAGGGGCAGCAGCTCTGGCTGCAGCGCCAAGGGGACAGCCACTGCGTCCTCCGCAAACCACTGCAGCGTGCCCAGCCCGTGATGCGTGCACGCGCCCGCGCCTGTGGCCCCGCTGGCCCCTGTGCCCGCCTCCGCGTCAACTGCCGCCGCCAGCTGCAGCAGCGCCGCCAGGCCTACGCTGCTTTCAAAGGCGGAGCTCACCACAGCCTGCAGCAATCATGCACAGCGACACGACATGCTTCACCTGTCGTTTCTTGCCATCTCCCGTTCGCCAGGTGCATTCGGCCCGGAAGCTCTCAACTACAGTTGCGCTGTGCGCGTTCCGTTACGCGCGACCCTTGGCAACCCGCCCCTGCCCGTCCCCCGCCCGCCCCACGCACCATGATGACGCCGCGCCGCTGCGCCCACCGCGCCACCGCCGCCGCCGCCTCCAGCCCGCCAACCGCCGCCGGCTTCACCACCACTGCCGCCAAGCCCGCCGCCCGGTCCGCCGGCAGCCCGTGCGCGCTGTACTGCCCGCCAGCCCCAGCCCCCACACCCGCACCGAAACCAGTTGCAGCACCTGCACCAGCAGCAACACCTCCCCGGCCTGGCGTCCTGCTGCCATGGGGGCTGCCCAGCCCGGCCCAGGAAGAGGGGGCGCTCATGCTGCTGGGCCCCTCGTGCGTTGGCGCCTGGGACAGCAGCCGGCCGTCGTCGAGCGACTCGTCAGCCGCCACAGGGATGCCTGCGGGCAGGCGCGGAATGGCAAACGAGTTGCTGAGCTGGTTGTCGCACATGCTGGAAGGCCATGGACCGGCATGGCGGACAGGCAGGCAGCTCGGTCCTGGTTTCCCTATGTGACCAAATCCTACGCTGGCGGAAACGTATGGTCCCCATACCGGTTTCGTCGGCCGACTAGGGTGGTAATGATTGCTGGCACACAGATGCAGGTGTATCCGGCGCAAGGGGGGGCCCATGTCAAACTGCGGATGCAATTTACGGACCACTGCGTTTGGACACAGGCGCACCTGTACGGCGGTAAAACTCGGCCATGTCCCGCGGGTCGGCCGTGGGCTCCTCAATGTACTGCAGGCCCACGCCGTGCCGTACGGCTGCCTCCCCGAAGGCCAGCGCGGCCTCCAGGGAGGGCCAGCCGCGGTTGGCGTCCGCCCGCAGCGCCACGTGGGGGCCCACAGCTCGCCGCACGGCGGCCAGCAGCCGCGCGTCGGACGCG
Organism: Chlamydomonas sp. KOR1; assembly: GCA_036984285.1. Taxonomy (NCBI): domain Eukaryota; kingdom Viridiplantae; phylum Chlorophyta; class Chlorophyceae; order Chlamydomonadales; family Chlamydomonadaceae; genus Chlamydomonas; species Chlamydomonas sp. KOR1. The sequence goes on along the minus strand of BQMZ01000388.1, from coordinate 222,851 downwards.
GGGTCGGGCCTGGGCGAGTAGGGACACGGGGCCACAGCATGTGTCGGAGTGGAGAGGGTAGACAAGAGCTCCGCAACTACCCGACTGAACAAAGATCACAGAGGGTAGCGCAGCAGGAGTGGCACTTGCAAGGAACGTGTAGGCGGGAAGCACACCTGCGTCAGGGGCTTGCGGTTACAGGGTGGCTGGTTACTACACGGAGTTTTTTCCCTGGTGAGAGAGGGCCGGGCGCCGGACTGCCGACTTCAGATGGTACAAAATGCCATAGGCGGGGCCCATCGCCATGCCGATTGGTACACGCGCCCTGCCTCTCATGCGTGCGGTACCACGTGCCCCACCCACCTGCGCGCCACCTTGACCTTGATGGCGGTGTACCCCGCCGCCACAAGCTGCTGCGCGCCCGCCACCGCCGCCGCCACCGCCTGCTCCTCGCTGACACCCTCCCCGGCAGGCGGCGACAGCAGCCCGTTCACGTGCACCAGGCCCGAGCCCTGCACGCAAACGCCGACGCAGCTTAATCCATAGCAGGCCCGCTACATGAGTTTTCAGCTGAGGGGGAAACCTCACTTAAGACAGGCAGACTTTCGGCATGGGCCGCTTCTGCTTCCCATGCTTCCTCATACAGGTTTTGCTCTGGCCATGTGCACAGGACCGTGTGCACTGGACGGGAGCAACTTGTCAGCCCGTGCGTCTTCCGCGCCATACTAGCCTCACCGTGCCTTGCGGGGTTGCTTGCCCAGGCTCCGCCGCCAGCAGCCCCGCCAGGGTGGTGCCCATGGCAGAGGCCAGCGCAGTCAGCACCGCGCACTCCAGCCCAAACCTGAACGGCGATCAAGACACCAGTACCGTATGGGGACACGCATGACGGGTTCTTGGCCGCGTGTGTCACGCCAATGGGCACAGGCATTGCGTTCGCGGCCTGCCAAGAAATGAGCGGTGTTGCCTCCGTACCGTCACCGGGTGGCCCCACCCGCCCTTACCGCACGGAGGGCGCAAGCCATGCCACGTCCCGCAGCCCCACCGCCCCCTGCAGCCAGGCCCCCAGCCGCCCGCCCAGCAGCGCCAGAGTGGGAGGCACAGGCACGCCCCGCAGCAAGCAGCTCAGAGCCGCCACCTGGGCGCACACATGGGAGGAGCATTGTTGCGCGGAGCACAAGGGCCATGGAAGTGTGCCATGCGCATACAGTACAGCGCGCCACAGCTGCCGCAGGGTCCCATGACGAAAGCTATGAGGCGCGTACGGTATGCGTCCAGCTAGGCTGCTGCACGCACGTGCCAATGCACCACGATGTACCATGCAGGCACCCCCAACCCCTTCTGGTCTGCCTCCTAAGCCTTCTCGGCACGGCAAGACCGGCATGACACGCCCGTGCGCCCCATCAGCTTAAGCCACGCATAAGCACGCCCACACTCAATAAACTGGACGGCTCTCGCGGTCCCTTGTCACCTCAGACAGCGCCGTTACGGCATAAGTAACTTATTAACAACAGTGTGCAGTTAGTACCCCTGCGTGCCCTACCTGCACCTCCGCCTCCTGCAGTGTCTCTGTGTGCAGCCCCGGCAGCGGCGCCACCTCGCCCACGCCCTGCCCCACCACCCTGCCGTCAGCCCCGCGCAGCTCCAGAGACAGCAGCAGCCCCTCCCGGTGGCCAGGGCCGTCACCGGCAGCAGACGTGGGGCCCGAGGTCAGCGGCTGCGTGAGCGGCAGGCTGTACCTCCTCCAAGACACGTGCGAGATTTGGAGTGGGGATGGGAGTGCGGAGGAGGGGGAGCCGGCTGCTGCAGCGGCAGCAGCTGGCGAGAGCGGTGGGGAGGATGTCGGGGTGGAAGCCGCCGCTTGTGCATGTGAAGCTGCTGCGGGTGCTGGGGCAGTGGCCTGGGTCGTGAAGTTGAGGATGCGGTGGGCGTGCTTCGCGGCGCGCAGGGCAGCAGCCTGGAGAGGGACCGGACGGCGGTGGAGAAGGGGATTGGTTTGTGAATTGAGCAGCAACCGTGTGTTCCGATTAGACAGGGCGGGGCTATGGAAGCCGAGCTGAAATACCACAAACCCGCAGCCGTCGGAGGGCGTCCAAGCAGGCAGTGCTCACACATACGCGCACTCGTTACCGGTCTTGCTGTACTTGGTCGCACACGTCCACTTGTGCCTGCTGCAGCATAGATGATGCGTTCTGTTCCACGCGATGCGGCACCCACCTGCACCACCCTGTGCAGCTCCACGTTGGTGGTGCGGTCCGTAATGACCTCCACCACGCTGTGGCGGTTGAGCCCCCACGCAGCCTGCATGGCAGCGCACATGCGCGTGGTAGCATAAGGACACATGTTGCATGGCCACCGGCAGTCAAAATGCAAGAACTCCATCCTGTCCACATACTCTACAGCTCCACCGTCACGTAGGCCGTCTGTCACCATCAGCTGCCCTTTGCAAGGTTACCTCGTGTCTTACCTTCGCTCCACCTAACCACAATACCCTGTACGGCAGTAATAAGCCCGTGCTCACCCGCAGCGCCCGCTCCAGCCCGTCCGGCTGCGTGACCCTCTGGTGGGGTATTCCCTGCGCGCGGCACATGGCCTCCAGGTCCACGTTCTGCGGGGTGGCCCACAGCGGGGTGAACTCGTCCTCCGGCACGCTGGCCGCGATGGGCAGGAAGGAGAAGATGCCGCCGCCTGCGACAGGGACGGTAATGGAGGGACAAAGGAGTAAGGAGGCCGGAACGCCCGCACGGAAGCAGGTGATAGAGCAAGTGACGGGTAAAAAGGAAACGAGCTACCCGCCTTGTGTGGCGTATAAGCTCGGCAAAAGCCGGGGCGAGAGGCAGGCGTGCCACAGCCTAACATGGCATACAGATGTAAAAGCCAACTGCTAGGGCAATGGACGTCCTGCATCAATCCCCGCGCAAAATCCGCAGGCACGCTGAGAGGCTTGCACCAGGGTGCATATGCGTGCACGCCGGTGTGCTTTCCAGCTGACGCACCCGAGTTGTTGACCAGCACCACCGTGAGTGGCGGCCGCAGCTCCCCGCCCCGCAGCAGGTTGAGGCCGTTGATGTCGTGCAGGAAGGACAGGTCGCCCACCAGCAGCGTGGTGGGCCGCGACAGGCCCTCCGCGAAGCCTGCAGGGAAGGGGAGGGGTGCTTCCTTAACGCCTCGTTGCAGCGGCGGGACAACCCAGGCGGGGGGCACTCAGGTACTGTGAACACGTTCCTGTGCAAACGGCCGTATGTGCCTCAGGAGCCGGCCGACAACAGGCTACGCGGGCACTATCCTAGTAAGACGCACCTGCGGCAGTGGACAGCACACCGTCAATGCCGCTGGCTCCGCGGTTGGCCGCCACCGGCACCCCCAGCGTCCATGCTCCGCCGCTGCCGCTCTCATCCACCACTGCCGCAGCTACTGCCCCCGGCCCCCACGCCCCGTCCTGCGCCGCTGCTCCTCCCTCCTCCCCGGACGCCCCCGTCCCGTCCTCCCTGTGCTGCTGCCCCACAGGCAACCCCCACGTGCTGCTCCCGGATCCATGTGTGTGAGCTCCTGCATGTGTATTAGCTGCAGGCGCTGTGGGCGCGTGCCGCTGGCCGCACGCGTACATGTCCATGTCGCGGATGGGCATGGAGTTGCCCACGAACAGGCCGTGACCCGCCGGCAGCAGGGTGGCCAGGCTGCGGGCGATGAAGGGCTCCGATACCACACGCAGGGAGCCCAGCGCCGCGTCAACCTGGGGCCAGACATGCGGGGCAGTGTGGCGGGCGGCGTGTCAGAGGATGAAGTGCACGCACAGACTGTTGTACTTGCACAGAAACTACTGCCAGACCATAAGCATGCCAATGTAGTAAACAAGCGTTGTCAAACCTTCTTGCTTGTATGTTTCATACCCAACATTGATACTCGCTACCACACGCCCCACCTCGTGCGACACGGCCGAGTCAAGCTCCAGCAGCATGCGGCCGTAGGCGCTGACCGGCGCCGCCTGCACCCCGCCACGACACGTGTCCGTGCCGGCGGCCGCCGCCACCTGCGTCGCCACCGCGTCCCGAAACTGCGCGATGCCCATGACGGCCCGGTGGGACACCAGGTGCGAGGGGTCGTGGCGCAGCGTGTGGGGCGCCACGTACACCCAGGGCGCGGGAGGGGCGCCGCCGGGGCCCTCCTCGCCCAGCGCCACCCAGTCCTGCAGGAAACAACGGGTCCAGGGTGCACACAGTATTTGCTGAATCCGCCCCCTCTGGGCACGAATGCTATGTATCAACAGCAAAATGGGGTCCTGCTGGACCTGGCTCCACACAGGGTCCTAGCTAGGGTTCTAGGGTCCAGATTATAAGGCGGCATGAAGATAGCCACTTGAACGCACCATGAACTGGCCAATGCGCTTGGAGGTGAGGTGCGGCCCCAGCTGCAGCACCACGTCCGGCCGCAGCCGCCGCCACCAGCCCTTGTCCCCCAGCAGCAGATGGTCCATGTGGTGCACCAGCGGCAGAGGCGGGTGGACAGGGTGGGCGTGTGTGGAGGCGGCGGCGGCGCCGCCCGCTGCCCCGCCCACGCGCAGGCCGGATAGCACGTCGGCCGCCACAGGCCAACCCAGCATGGTGCAGATCTGGAGGGCAGCAAGACGAGAAGCGAGTTCTGATGGTTGAAAATGTGAGGTAGGCATCGCGACGACTGCCCGTTACGGGCCAGAAATAGAGAAGCCGGGCCGCCATCGGCGTTGGGGCAGTCCACAGCAGCGCTAGCGGATTTGATGCAGTCATACAAGAGCCAAGTAACACAGGACTAGTAAGGGGAGCAGCTAGTGCTTACACTGGGTTCCTTCTCCCAGTCTCCCTACCATACCTGTTGCGCCGCCACGATGTCCCGTGGGTCGATCAGCTCGCCCACCACAACCAGCCCGCGGCGGGCGCCGGCCAGCAGCGAACGCAGCGCCGCCACCTCTGGGCCGCCGCCGTCACCGCCGTCGTGCGGAGACGCCAGGGCGGGCGGCGCCATTCCCGAGGCCGGCCCCAGCGCCGGCGCGGGTGCGGGCTGCCAGCCAGGGGCCGCTGGCAACGCGTTGCCGGTGATATGGGCAGTGTAGGGTGTTCGGGAGGCCTGGAGGGGAGGGCAAGGCGCGAGCCCAAGGATTCAGTCAGTGTGACAGGTTCTGCCTCGTTGGACTGGCAATCTCACGGCCATTCGCCCCTGCTGCACTTTCAATGTGCACCAGCACCCCGTAAGGGGACTCTGTTGCCCGGGCCCCGCTTGCTGCCCATCTGCCAGAGCCCCTGCACCCTGCACCCAGTGCCCAGTGCCCAGTGCCCCTGCCCCCCCTGCCACGTTAACTTTGTTGGGTACCCTAGCCGTGGCCCCTCCCTGCTGCGCACCTGCCAGTGCGCCAGGCCCTGCATGAAGGGCCCCGACTGCCACGGCACCGCCACGGGGGCCAGCGGCTCACGGAACTGAAGGCGAGGGGCAGGGAAAGGGAAGCAGGGTGGTGGCAGCATCCAGCGTCAGAAGCGAGAGCGGCCGCAGGTGACATGCAGACGGGGCTTGTTGGTGCCTGCAAAGGGCTGTGGCAGCCGTCCGCAGCTATTTGCAGCTTGGACTGGCACGGGACCATGGATGCAGCCCCCATGCAGCAACCGTGTACAGGAAGCCATCAGCAGGGTCAGCACCCACCCCCAGAGCGTGCAACAGCACAGCGCACCTGCAGGTTGAGGTGCACGGGCCCCGGCGGCGCGCTGGCCACCGAGTAGCGGTATGCGGTGGAGGCGGTGGTGAGGATGGTGCGGCCGGGCACGTCGGGGGCCGGCGGGGGCACGTCGAAGAACCAGCGCGTGAACCCGCCAAAGATCTTCGCCTGCAAGATTTGGCGAGTAGCACAGCTGTAAGCGAGGAGGTCAAAGGCAAGCCATGCCATGCTAGCAATGAGCGCATCTCCTGCCTCGGCTCCACCCAATGTACCTACCCACGTCACACTTGCTCCCCCCTCACGCACGCGCTCCTCGCCCTCCCCTCCCCATCCATGCCTGACAATGTGCTATTACATCCCCTGAGCTGCATCGCTCGTACGCCCTTCACCTCGCTCTTGCCACCCCTGCCCACCTGGTCGATGGTCTGGTTGGCTGCCGTGTCCCTCAGCTCCGCCGGCCGGTCGGCTGTGAGCAGCAGCATGGGCACGCCGCTGAGGCTGGCCTCCACCACTGCGGGCAGCAGGTTGGCCACGGCGGTGCCGGAGCTGGTCACCACGGCGGCGGGCCGGCCGGCGGCGCGGCCGTAGCCCAGCGCCCAGAAGCCCAGAGAGCGCTCGTCAATGCACACGTTGAGCCGCGCGCGGGGGTGGCAGGCGATGGCGTGCGTCAGCGGCGAGGAGCGGGAGCCTGGTGGGGCGAGGGGCGACGGCGGGTGCAGGGGCAAAGTCAGGGTACGAGGCGCTGGAACGGCCAGCGTTTGCGTAGGAAGCCTTGCGTCGGAATGTCGAAACGCTGCATTCCAGCATGGTGTACTCACCGGTACACCGTCCTCGGCTACCTGACTCTGCTCCTCCGCACACGCCGTCCGCTGTCACTGCCGCTGCCCCTCCCGGCTTCCCAAATCCCAAGCCCCGACCCTCCCCACCTGGCGCCACACAGAACATGTTGACCCCCAGGCGGCACAGCTCCTCCACCAGCAGCGCGGCCCAAGCGCCGTTGACATTGGGCGCGGAGGAGGCCAGCGGGGCCGCCACAAGCGCCTGCGAAAGCGGCCGGATCTGTGGGTAAGGGGCACGGGAGGGGCAGATTGGGCTGGGTTAGAACTCCGGCTCGCCAACCAAAGCACCTGGCGGCTGCAGCAGCGGTGTAACTCCATCCGCTACCTCTCGCCAGGAGGTAGCTTCAAGGTAGTACCCTGCACCTGCCGCTGCCCCACCCCCAATCCCACACCTTGAGGTCCAGCTCCTGCCACTCCGCGGTGGGGTCCGAGCCCCGCACCACCCCCACGCCCGCGTACAGGTGCGCCAGCTGCACAGGCGGGGAGGGCGCCAGGGCAGGACCGGGAGCAGCGGCGGGTGCAGCAGCAGCTGGGACTGGAGCGGCAGCTCCCAGCACTGCCGTGGCAGCAGGCGCGGCGGGACCCTCAGCAGCGAGGGCGGGCCCGCCGGCCATGTCGGGGGTGACGAGGCCAGAGCGGATGGCCACCACAAACTCCGCCCCCGCGCCCGAGATCCAGCCGAAGGGCCCGGCGTACCAGCCGCGGTCAAACGCTTCAAGGCCGTCCAGGTACCTGGGGATGAGGGGACGGTGGATGGTCGTTACTGCGAAGGGGTAATTGTGGCAGCGGACAGGCGCACAGCAGCCGGGACGCCTGAACGGGCCGGCCAGGGAGGTGTGACGCCGCCCAACGCAGCGTGGCCCAACAACTCGAGCAAGCAACTTTGGTAGCACACACGGATATCTGGTAGCACACACGGAGATCACAAAATAACGCGTGGACGCCTCGAGACGTTCCTCTGCATGGACCGCTGACGCGCACACCCCGTAGCCAAGCAGCACACCAGCCATGTGCACATACCGGAGCACTCGCTCCGACCTGTGGCACCCAGCACCGTGCCCCCTTTAACCCCCTCACCCCAGCGCCGCCTCCCTAGGCCTGCCGCACACCGCGGGGGTGGGGTGCAGCGCCGCCAGCACGTGCGCGTCGTTGCGGCCGCGCTTGAGCACCGCCGCCACGCGCCCGAACAGGTGCTGCACGCTGCCCTGTTTCAGCACGGACTTGCGGATCTCAACCTGCACGTCCTCGCACAAGCCTGCGCGGCGCGAGCGCAAGGTGCATTTTACTGGTAGGTACGGTGAAGAATGTACGTGCGTGGGCGGACGGCGGGGCGGTAGGATAGCTCAGGCGCGAGTAGTGCCCGTTGTTGCGGGTGTGTGACAGGAATGACCGCGCTTACAGGCACGAGCAGCGGGCGCGGCTGCACCCACCCTGCAGCTGCGACACAATCCAGTCGCGCACGGTGCAGAACTCGGCGTGGTCCTTGGCGGAGCGAAGCAGGTCCAGCGACAGCCAGAAGTCCTGTGAAACGGGCAAAGAGCGGCAAGATGGTGGCCGGTGCAACGGTTGGAGCATTCAGGTCAGGCCACACGCTGGTAGGTGGTAGCGTAATGCCTTTGGTAGCTACAGTACTGTGGACCAGGGTGGACATGTAAGCAGTCAACGATGGCCACTGGTGCACGGTTGCCGCGCGCACCTGCTCGATGTCGCCTCCCCTGCCGCGCGGCCGCGTGCCCGCCACGGCCTCGCTGGCCACGTGCCGTCCGGTGCGCGCGTACAGGCGCTCGGGCGTGCAGGCCAGGAAGGCGGGTCCGGCGGCGCGGGGCCCGGGCGGCGAGGCGGGGGAGGGCCCCGGGGCCCCGGGCGCGAAGTAGAGCTGGTAGGCGCGCGGGTCGCGCTCTTGCAGGCTCTGCGATGGTAAGGGCAGGGCAGGGTTGCGCGTGGCGATGCAGGTTTAGGATACTGTAGTACTGCTGTTGCAGCCCAGATTGGCTGAATGGCCCTGCTGTGGCCGTGCCAGCCCACAGTACCCTCCAGCGGCATGTGCATCATGCGGCATTTGCTCAGACAAGCAAACCCACGTCCTGATGCCCCCGCCCACGTATCCGCTGCAGTGCATCCATGTCTCCCAACAACCCCAGGTGTCCCTCCACATGCTCACGCCCGTCGATGAACATCCTGTCGACCAGAACCCACATCCCAAGTCAACCCACATCCCCCCCCCACACACACCTGCAGCACGTGCAGCGGGTCCAGCTCGCCCTCCAGCCGCAGCGTGGTGCGCCGCGCCATCACCACCTTGCTCAGAGCCTCGGAGGCGGCACTGCAGCTCACGCCAGACGGGGCAGGTGCCGAGGCCCCGCCTGTGGAGCCCGGCCCTGACGCGGGGCCAGTGGCAGACCCAGACCTGGCAGCCCAGTCGGACACAGCCGGCGCCGCCGCCTTGCCATCCAACAGATCGCGCAGGGCATCCAGACCGTCGCCACCTACACCTGCTGGGTGTGCCCTCGTTGTGTCCCTGCGTGCTGCTGCGCGGCCTGCCCCCGCGGCCGCAGCGTCCAGGTCCTCCACGGAGGCCGTCAGGAAGCCGCCGGTCGCATCAGTTGAAACGGTTGGCGACGAAGCGGTTGAGGTGGTTGACAGCGCCGCCAGCAGGTCGTCCAGGCCCTGCTGGCCGTTGGTGAGGTACTCTTGGCGGGCCAGGGAGGGGTCCAGCAGGGAGGCCAGCGCGGCGGCGGCGGGGGCGCCAGTGTCGTGCCCCTCCTGCGGCAGGGTGGACAAAAGGGAGAAAGGAGCGTTATTCATTTGGCAGCTTCATCGTCTTGCTTTGCAGGTGAGGGCCTTCCGCGCCATCTGAGACAGGAACATTCGCACGCAGCAGTCCTCCGACACGGAGCCCCAAACCGACCGAGCTGCATATCAGACGGCCCCAGGCCTCCCCAGGCCTCCCGTACGCTGCACCATGCGGCTTAGTGCCTCCCTCCCCACCGACCTGCAGCCCTCCCAGCAGTGCAGCCATGTTGGCGTCCCACTCCTCCCGACTGGGCGTGTGCTGGCCCTCGGACCTGCGAACCAAGAGGCGGAAAGTCAGCACGGTAAGCGAGCATGCAGTGCTGCCTGGGGAGGCATTCAGCCTGCATGCTTTCGTAGGAGGTAGGCAGCTGCAACGGTCGACTGCGCCAGGACCGAGGCCGAGACCTGCGAGGCCCTAAGCTCTTCAGAGCAAGCTGGCGCCCTGCAGGCGAAAACTGGTTCGCACGCCCGCGTGCCCACGGAAGCGCGTTCGGTCACCTGGTGATGCGCATGCCGTACGATGAGTCTGGGGCCGGCGGCCGCATGAGCCGCAGCGCAGCGGCTGCGCGCGCCACGGCCGCGGGCAGGTCCGCGCAGCAGCCGTCCACCGCCTCCTGCCCCAGTCCCTGCCCTGCCCCCGCCTCCTGCCCCGCCTCTTGTGCTGCTGCCGCCGCCGCAGGGTCCCACGCCACGGTGACTGCCAGCAGGCAGCAGTCCTCCGCCTCCGTCAGCTCCAGCAGGGGCAGCACGAAGCAGTGGGAGCCAAAGGGCTCCCACTCGGGGTCCGGCTGGCTGCGAGGGTCGAACCTGGCAGGCGGAATTGGCAGCCAATGGCTAGCTCGTCAGCAAACACTTCGCAGCGCGGGGTACAAGAGAACGTGAAGGAAGAGGCAGCCAACTTCAGCAGGCTGACTTGCGACCCCACCGTCAGCGCGTGGGTATGCCTGCTCCATGGCCTCCAGGTCCCCCCTGGCCCACGACGAAGCCTTACACCGCAGCCCCACCAGGGCACGCCACCCAAACTCCACGCCACACCCGATCACCGGGCTCGCCCCCACCCCTTGGGACTGGCCCCCACCTGACGCCGCCCAGGATGCGGACCCTCGGCTGGTCTGCGGACAGGAACCGCTGCAGCGCCGCCACCGTGCTCGCATCGAAGCCCCCACCCGGCGCCCCCCGCCACCGCCACGCAGCCCCCGCGCCCGCCAGCGCACTCCACCCCCGAGTGGACGCCTCGGCAGCGCTCGCGCCCGGAGTGTCGGGGGCGGAGGACCTGCGCCCGCTGAAGTACAGGAACGGCCCCGCAGCCGCCGGGGACTGTGCTCGAGCTGCAGTGGACTGTGTGTGGGTGTAGTTGTGGGCGTGCTGGCCACTGAGCCAGCGCAGGGCGGTGGTGGAGGTGCGTGGCACGGGGACCTCCAGGCGGACCACACCGGAGACGGTGGTGGAGTGGGTAGAGGAGGTGGAGGGCAGCGCGGCAAGCAGCGCGGCGGCGCCGTCTGCCAGGGTGGCCTGCGTGGCGGTGTGGCGGTGTGGATGAAGTGAAAACGCATGTGCAAGAGGTGCCAGCGATGAGGTACGCGGTGGTGAGCATTGGAGACCTTCGGCTTGGCTGGGATGGTGTGGGTTCATTGCCAGCAGAGCGGCTGTGGTGGGACACGTGATGCCGCATTCCCCATAGCGAGGGGCGTACCTGGGGTGCTAGCGTGACGGTCTGGCACACGGCCACAGGAAGCAGCAGCATCATCTGCAGATCTGCCCGTTGTTCCTCATCCGTTGGCAGCAGCTGCTGCTGCTGCTGCTGCGATAACAGCTGGCGTGCTGAGGAGTCCGAGGGGCTCCCACCCGTGCCGAGAGGATGGTCCCCATTTGGGGACAATACCGCGCCGCCGCTGCTAGTGCCCTGGTCTCCAGGCCCTGCAGCAAGTCCTGAAGGCTCCTGGGAGCTGGTCGAGGGCCCTCCGTGCCCAGCATTTGCCTCGGCCTCGTGCGCCAAGGCCAAGGAAGAGCGGTTGGCCGCGTGGGGAGCCACGCCGGCACGATTGCGGGTTGGACGCGTGCATGCGGGCCGCTGGCTCCCCAATTGTCGCGATTGTATCTGGGCTGGCCGGTAGCGCGACACTGCGGGCTCCAGCTCGCTGGGGCTGGCCGCGCTGAAGCCCCGTGCTGCGCGTAGCCCTGTCGTCGTCATGCCGCCTTGCACTGCGCGCGATTGAACATCAGACCGCTATCTGCCAGATTTAAGTGACCAAAATTCTGGTGAACAGGTTGCAATATCCAGGTGAGCGACTCATATGCGAAAAGCATCCAGCTGCCTTAGGCTCAGGTGTGCCAGGCATGTACCCAGAAGCGTTCTGAGGTGCGTGTGTATTGCTGGTTTCGTATTGTGTCGCCCTACAGTTTCGGTGCGTCTCCTTACCGGTGCAAGTCGCAGACGCTCGAGCCGACTCAAATGGCCATATGCTTATGGACTATTCCAGGTAGTGTTCAATTATTTGGCAACTGTAAGTGTCCTGAAAATGATTGCATCTCCAAGTAGGCAGGGTTTGCCAGTCGCGAAAACGGCAAAGCCAAGGCGGTAATAACCTTTTACGCAATCAGCGCTAATCCACGGATCCTATGTCCTATATCAAGCAGCATGGCTGAACTATATTACTCGCACGTTAGATCTAGCCAATACCTGACTCGGGACAGAAGGATGTTATGTCTACGGCAGCTCAGCAGCAGTGCAGGCTCTGCCGATGCATAAAATTTCATCTTTATCATGCAACTGAACTATAGGCTGTTGACATTCTCTCACAGGACCATACGCCAGGGGAGACCTCAAGCTGGGCACCTCCCCTGGCATCTTGGCCCTTGTGTGCACAGCAGGGGAGCGCACTGTCTACTGCTGCTCACTGTCACGCCACACTGAGGGTCTACGGCCCCGCCCTCCTGCTATTGCACACCAACGCATGAGCCTCGCCGTGTCCTCTCTGCCCAGCTGTGCCCTGTACACCTGGCCCTGTACATCAGCCTCCCACAGACCATGTCCGAAAGCAATCTTCTCGCACCATCACCTTCAGGGAGCCGTTTGCCAAGGCCTGCAACCCCACACATGTCATCGCCAAGGCCTAGGGCCCTCGCCAGGGCCTTTGGCCGCTTGTCCCTGAGCTGGGTGCTGAGCCTGCTGACGACAACGTCGGGTGGACGGTGTCATGGCAGCCAAGGACACGGGCAACATATGCCACCACGGCACGGCTACTGGCTCGCCCTTCTGCTCTTCTCTTGGAGAGTGGAGTGTGTTGTGAAGCGGTCTTGCGCTTGCGCATCCGCGCTGTCTTTCAGATTCACAACCATGGATTGGGTGGTGGACCAGTAAGGATCGTATTCCCCCAACTCCATTGGCGCCAGGGGAAGGGAATTCCCCCGTCATTTACCTCATTTTTTTTACTGGACACCCAGCTTTTGGCATTTTTGGCATTTAGTGTTACATTCCAGGCTACATTCCAGGCTGGAGACCTGGGGTGCTGGTTAAGTGCCTTTACACGTCCGCGTCCACATCCACATCCAGGTGGATGGACATGTCCCCGCGGTCAGAGCGAGTGAGTCCGCGCGCTGCACCCAACACTCCGAAGCCCGCACACCTCACAGGACCAGACCTGCACGACAGCGGCAACATGACAACAAAGCCGACGAGCAGTGCGGCTTCAACGTCTCCCCCAGAAACCGTGTTCCCGACGGTCGTAACCTTCAGGGAGCCGCAAGGCAACCCCTTGCCACTCTACACATAACGTTGCTCAGGTCCATCTATGTGCGGTGCCGCCGAGGACGATGGCTGCTGGCCACCGAGCTGGGGGTAACCGCAAAGCTGGGGGTGGGACGTCAACGCGGGCGGCGAACAGGCTGTCCAAAAAGGCATTGGCATAGGCAACACCGCCGTAGTGTGGCTGCTGGTATCCCGGCTGGTCCAGCGTTCATGATCGCGCCGAGGTGGGTTACCAACACCCACCGCGCGGAGGTGTGGCCTTTGCCTACGCTGCCCTAAGAGCGTGTCCGCCGTCTGCGTTGGCGCCTGCACCCAGCTCGGTTGACTAGCAGCCATCATTCCCTAAAGCGGAGGGCTCGAGCCCACGAGCCATGCGCAACACCACGCACAACACACGAACAACCTGCCACGCTCAAGTACGCCGCGTTCACATCAAAACGGCAGCAGCAGCAGCAGCAGCATTACCGCAGCGTGGACAGTAGCACCGCTTCAATGTAGCCCCAGTCCGCCGCTGCTGCTGCTTCCGCCAGCCGCTGCTCCGCTGCCAGCTCCCCACCTGCCCCTGCGCCCGTCTGCCCGTCTTCACAAGCAAGCTGCCCCTGCCTTTCCTCCTGCTCAATCTCCTGGCCCCGCTCCCCCTGCCCCTCCTGCCGCTGGTGCCCCTGTCCCTCCTGCGCCGCCATGGCCTTCCCCTGCCCCCCGACGTCCACAATGATCTCCAGGCGGCTCTCCCGGCGGTACGACACGGCCTGCAGTTCCACGTGCCCGTCCGCGTGGCGGTACGGCACAGCGTACGACGACTTCCCCAGCCTATCGAGGGTGAGCAACAACAACGATGACACGAGGTCAAGTACATGTAATAAGGATCGTACCGGAGGATGTTGTTCAGCTCACGATGGTTCACTGCAAACTTACCATCGCTGTGACACGCTTTTGTCAGGGCTTGCACCCGGTTGGCCAACATACCATCCCAGCCTCTGCACGTGTCCACGTCTGGGCCCTTATCGCCCCAGCCCACTTGCCTGAAAATGCCCTTCAATCGCGCCACATGCGGCCACAGGCCCTGCAGCAGGGCCGCCAGTCGCTGCCTGTCGAACACATCCTCGGAGCTGAACAGCCACCCGCACGTGGCCTGGGGTTGCGGCTGGGGTTCGGACAGGGCGTTGGACTGGGGCTTGGGCTTGGACACCAACCTCATGGGCTGGCGGGGCTGCAGCACGGGAGGTGTAGATGACACGGCGCCGGCGGCGGGTGCTCCGCTGCCGTTTGCTTCACCGGTCGCGTGCCTTTGTGGGCTCAGCGGTTGCTGCTGAAGGTGTGACAGCTGCTGTCGCTGCTGCTGCTGGGCCCTCCGCCTACTGTGGGCTAGCGGGTTGAACAGTGTGCGGAAGACGGGCGCGCGAGGCAGGTCCAGCAGCGAGGGGTCCAGGCGACCGCGGCTGGTGAGCACAACCTAGGTGGGCGAGGCGGGCGCAGCAGGATGGGAACAGGAGAAGCAGGGCAAGGGGAGGTACGTTACCCACCGGACGCCATGACAGAGTACAATGCCATATACGGGCCGTGCACGGACAGCGCCAACCGGAAGCCAATCGCTGCGAGCACGTGGTGTTCGTCCCCACCCACCTGGGCTTTGGGCGGGTACAGTTCCTGGGCCCATCGCTCGAAGGCTGCCAGCTGCTCCGGCGAGGCCAGGTCGGCTTTGGAGCCCACCAGCACATCACACACGTTGATCTGGTCCTGTGAGGGTGCAGCAGGTGGTTGGGTTCCATGGTGTGTCGGAAGCTAAGCCACAGGCCAAGCATGGCCTTAGGGCTCTAAGACATCGTGGCAGCATGCCCTTGCGAGCGGCCTTGTTTAGGCGCGTAGGGCCACTCGGCTGTGTTACGCTTGTGTAGAGCCCGAGTCACACCACGTGGGCTGCACATGATTGCTAATGCTACGCTGCTGGAGCTATCACCACCGTCATCCTCATTTCCACGCAATGCGTAAGGCAACACGACACTACACAACAGTGTCAGCCATCTCAACGCGCGTGGCAGGCAGCACCTGGTAGGTTTCGGAGCTGAGGGGCGACGGCGGCATGGGGGCTGCACCCGCGTCCGGGGCCTCCCCCGCCCCCGCTCCAGCCGCCAGCGCCTCTGCTGCCGCATCCCGCACGTCCACCAGGCACAGCACGGCCCGCACGCTGAGGGCGGAGCGCAGGTGCTCACTGCCCAGCGTGTCCAGTAGACCTGAACGTGGAGAGGGGTATAGCCACGTTCCTGGGCAGCTGCAGTGCCGCGCCGTGGAAGCAGGTACATACATCACACGAAGATCATCGCATGGGCGTATGACTGCGGGTGGTTTGCCCACATGCGTAAAGCCAGGATTGCCGGCCACCCACCCACCCGGCCCGCAGCCGCCCGCCCACCTGCCGGGTGCCCCAGGCCGCTGGGCTCGATCAGCAGTCTGTCGGGCTTGGCGGTCCGCACCAGCTGCGCAACGGCCACCCCCAGCGGCCCCGACAGCGAGCAGCACAAGCAGCCGCCCGCCAGCTCCCGAACCACCAGCCCCGAGACAGGGGAGGAGCTGGCCGCGGGTGCGGGTTCTGGTGTGGATGTGGGTTGGCGTGTGTTTGCGTTTGGGGCTGGGGATGAGGTGTTGGCAGCGGTCGGGGCGGCCTCCGAGGCAGGTGTAGTGGCGGCCTCCGCGTCGGCTGGTGCGTCGTCCAAATCTGCGGTTGGCAGGTGAGGCGACAGCGTTCGTACTGGCGCGGTAATGCCCGGAATAATTGGCCGGTGGGAACAACTTGGGGGGTGCGGGCGGCGCAGCGCACGAGCGCAACCAGCCCTGCAGTACCACGACTTCCTTGGACTGCATGGCCGTGAGGCAGTGTGCGGTAGAAAGCGTAGCAGTTGCAGAGCCTAAAGCCACATGCGTAAACCATAGCCTTGTATGTGGTTGTCCTTAAGGTGCAGAGTGCAGCCGCTGCCATCCCCCGCACCCCAGGCTGCCATGCTTCGCCTGCGCCGGAGCTAGTCCCCGTGTACAGCTGCCAAATTGCAGTGCCACAGCCACGCTGATCGCGGCGGCTGCCGATGCTGCTGCTGCTGCTGCTGCTGCTGCTGCTGCTGGTGTTGGAAGTAATGCGTTTGGCTCTCCACGCCTTCTGGCGGATCCATGCCGCGCGCACACCAGGAGCCGTTGTAGTCCACACCTACCCCCGCCTCCCTTACCTGCGTCCTCCATAGCCGCCTCGAGCAGGGCTGCGTCAATGCCCAGCGACCCAAACTCATTGACAAGGACAGCCCACTTCTCGCCAGGCGGCTTTGCGTGGCGCAGCAGGTGCGCAAGCGCGGTCGTCTTGCCCACCCCTAGCGCCCCAGTGATAATGTTGACCGGGACCGGAAGCTTCTGCAATCACCATGAATGAGTAGTGTAACCGGCGTGCTGCTCCGTGCTGGGTTTGCGCGTTGGCGGCGTGCATAGCGACTGACCATTGCTGTCAGTGCCCCAGTTCTTTCCGGTATGCTGCATGCAAAATATAATGAGTATACATCATGTGATGGATCAGTACTTTTGGCTCAATAGGAAAGCCCGCGGGGGAATCGTCTAGAGCATAGCCCAATCCCGCCCACACTGTAACCACTACTGCTGTACCTGCCTGCCAGCGGACCCAAGACTAGCACCCATATTTGCATGTTACTGGCGCCTGGACTGACTGTACCAGCAGTGCAGGACGTGATTTGGCAGTTGCAAATGTGCAATGGAGACCTCCCCTGCTCCAACCTGACGTCTGCGTGGCCCCGCGTGGCGCAATCAGTGTTCCTGCACGTGAAAGGTGTGGAGCTACCACCTTGACCCGTTCAAATCCCCATTCAGCTCCAAGGGGAATGAGTAGGTGCGGGCTTGGGAACCAGAAGGCTGCGAGCTGGGAGCTCGGAGCTGCACAGCGTGGCACACGTGCCATGGTAACGGCCAACGGTCTAGGCTGTCCGTGAAGCTGGTCGTCGCAATCAGGTGCTTTGTCCCTGGCACATGGCATGCCATGGTGGCATTGCGCCGGGAGATGCTGCCAATTTCCTTGCTCGTATCCTGAATTGCATGAAAGCGCGCACTGCCGAAGAACACTACAACACACACGCGGCTATGATCAGATAATCTACAACACTACTGAACATTTTTCTAGCAGCAAACCCCTCCTTGGTTAGACCGCTGCACATGCAACAAAAATGCCAAGCAAGAATCAGCATCCGTTGGGGTTGCTTCGATACAAGGTGCGACCTGACGCGCGGACGGCAGGCACATAAATTACTGCCGCCATGTAGATGATATGGCAGTCCCTCGGGAGAATTGCGCTTGGGGATACCCTAGTCACCAGCCGCGCGAGCCATGAGCGCCCACTGGGCATGCTGACCGCCCCCACTGACACGGGCGGCCCCTTGCGCACGCACACGCAAAGACAGAACCCCCGTGCAAACTGTCAGTCACATGTTGGCTATTCCTGTTGAGTATGCTGCCTGACGCCAGTCTAGCGCCAGGGAAACAAGCCCTTCTCACCCCACCATTCTCACCAACCTCATGGCCTAACACACAGATGGATGGCAGCACGGTGACACTGCAGCACCACAACCCAAGCGGCGATGCAGCCCCGGGCGGTGCCAAGGCGGCGGCGGCCCCGGTGGCCACCCTCCGGTTGGACCTCAAGGCCAGCAAGGTGGGGTACCGTGTGGAGACACGTGTCCTGCTGCTTATACCACTACTTTGGGCCTCCCCAGGTGGCCTTTGAGCCCTTGACCCCAAGTGCCACACACCGTGCTCCTGTCGCGCTGCATGCCACCCCCGTCCATGCACCATGCTGTGCCTGCGGTGATGTTGACGTACAGCCACGCTCGCGCCCGCCTATTCACTGCTGCCACACACGCCTCGCCCATGTCCCATGAACCGGCGCCCGTCAGGTGTGGGTCGGGCGCGCCCCGCCGCTGCCCTCCGACGCCTCCCTCATGCTGGGCGTGGCGGGCATGCTGCGCTTGGGCAAGGGCTCCGTGCTGGCCGTGGTCACCCGGGCAAAGATGGTGCGTGGGGCGGTGGGCGGGACCAGGGGAGATGGGATGAGGCGGGCGGGAGGGGGGCAAAGCCTGTGGATGGGAGCAGCCAGGCGGGCGGGAGGGGGGCGTGCCTGGGGCGCTAAGGCTTTGGGAACGTGAGGGATGGTTCGGCTGGAGGGCCGGCGCGCCTATAACGTCCAACTGTCCAGCCGTAAACACAATGGGTACCGTAGTGTGGCCAACGAATTGCATAACCAGAGGATCATGCCGTTCCTCCCATCCAGGTGTGTGGGCTGCTGGACGGCTCCGTGTTCAAGGTGGAGGCCACGCAGCTGGTGGCCCCAGACGCCATCAACGCCAGCGAAAACGACCTCAGGTGATACCTGAGCAGCGCGTGCTGATGATGACTAGGCCCTGGGCCAGCAGATCGTATGCTACTGTGCATGACTCTGCTGAGCCGTTTGACGCAGTGTTCCTTGCCCCGGCGCACGATGTCCCTTGCCGTGGATTGCACCGCTTGCGCCGTGCCTGACGTTATGCCTTAACTTTTACCCCACCGCCCACTCCACACGTGGCTCCAGGCACGCGGCGCTGCTACAGGAAGCACTGAACCCCAAGACCTTCGGCAACCACCTGTACTTCTCACACACCGCCAACATTACGTCATCACGCCAGCGACAGGTACAGACACGTAACAGCATGAGAAGGCTGCAAGGGCGCAGAGCGTCACCATACTGGAGGGGTGCAGGGGCACAAGAGTCCCTACGACTGGGCCCACATGCCCACGCTGGTCTACACTGGTGTATGCTGCTCCCGCTGAACCCCTCTGGTGCCGCGCTGCCCTGCTGTGCCCCCAGTCAGACCTCGAGCCCAACCTGCCTGAGCCCTGCGGCCTTAGCCCGCTGCCCCCGGCAGCCACCACTACGGGCACCACCTCCAAACACCCAGTCAGCAGCAGCAGCAGCAGCTCCCTGCCTTCGCTGGGCGCGTGGTGGCAGCTGCCACCCGGGGAGGCGCAGGGGCCAGGGCAGCAGGGAGCGGCCAGGCCCAAGGGGGAGGGCCCCGGGGGCGGCAGCGGGAGGTCGCTGTGGGCCAAGGCCGACCCACGGTTCACTTGGAACGCAGAGCTGCTGCGGCCGCTCGTGGGTGGGTTGGCGTGTGGCACTTTGGTACCGGTAGTCATGCATGGAGTGGGCTGTTGCTGGATGCCGTGGCTGCGTAGCTGCCAACCTCATTGGTACGCAGAAGGCAGGCAAGAATGAGCAGGCACTTGTACCGGCTTCACCGTGAATCGCAGCAGCTGACGTGCCAACGTTGTGCTGCGTTGCGCAGAGGCTGGCGCGGAGGCGTTCGTGCTGCCCCTTATGGCCGGCTACATCGGCCAGGCCACGGGGGCCACCTTCCAGATGCGCCAGCCGGGGGCAGCAACAGCAGCAGCAACAGCACCAGAAGCAGCCCAGCCTGCTGCCACGGAAAACGGAGCTTCAGCAGCTCCAAACGAGGACGGGCTGAATGTTGGCATCGCAACGGCCGGACCCAGCGCACCAGCTGGGGAGGGTAGGGGGTTAGGCACCGAAGGTGGTAGAGCTGGGGCAGGGGGTGGGGGCGGGGGTGTGGAGTGTCCTGCGGAGCTGACGCTCATAACCCGGCTGGGAACTGGGCGGCCGCTGGCGGGCAGCTGGCGGCGAGGGCTGGACATGGCGGGGCACGCGGCGGGCTTTGCGGAGACGGAGGTGCTGCTGACAGTGTGGCAGCCGGAGGAGCAACAGCAGCAGCAGCAGCAAGCAGAGGCAGGAGGGGAGCAGGGGCAGGGGCGCGGGGCGGCGGAGGCGGCGGCGGAGGCGGCGGCGGAGGCAGCGGCGAGTGCGGGCGTTGGGCCTGATGGGGTGTTCCGCAAGCGGTCGCGCGTCGCGGTGGCGTCGTACGTTATGGTGGGTGCACGGCAGGGGGGCATGCACGTTCTCCTTACGGCAGACGGGCGTACGGCGGTACCCTGCGTACGGCGGGACGGCAAGTTGTCCCAGATTTTGGCATGACAAGTGCACGCTGTGCGAGGGATGGGTAAGGGGGGCCTTATGCTCCCTGCTCCTGTCATATCTGCGTCGGCTCCAATCTTGTTGGGGTGTGATCATCCTCATCCGCATCCCGCCAACCGCTGTCCCGTCTCGCCGTCCCCTGGCTGTCGTACAGACCCGCGGCAGCGTCCCGTTGCTGTGGTCCGCCCCGCCCGACCTGTCGCTCAATCCGCGGCCACGGGCAGCCGCCATGCCGGACGCGGCGACCCCAAGGCAGGAGCCGCAGCAGGCTGAGGCGGCGAGGAACGTGGCTGCTGAGGGCGCGCAAGGGGGTCTGGGGGCACCGGGCATCGGCAGCAGTGACGAGGAGGTGCAGCGCAGGCCCTTCGCAGCGCATGTCAAAGGGCTGGAGGCGGCGTACGGGAAGGTGGGTTGCGGCAGAACTGGCCGGCGCGCTGTTCAGGTGTTGCGATGTACTGCTGCACAAGCGGCTGCGCAGCAGTGCAGCGGCCAAGACCCGTTGCCGGGTAGTCACAAGTTGCACGTCTGGTTTGTGGATGGGGTCAGGTGTCAACATCGTGTCATGCGGCTGGCTCCCTGGCCGGAGATGCCTGTGCCGCAGTGACACCTCAACGTGAGCAGTCCGTTGGGTAGCTCAAGGGTTGTTGCGACACAATCGGGACTGGCCCCGACCCCACTGCAATGAACGCACCTCAGCCGGCGACTTGCCGTCTCGACTGTCAGCAAGGCAGAGAGCACCCGCGGTGTGCGTGTCCTTACACCGTCCTCACGCCTTCACTCAGCCACCCTCTTCCCACACTTCCCTTTCTCGCAGCCGCTTCTGCTCCTCAATCTCATAAACGGGGCAAACAGCGGGCCCCAGGCCCGACTTCACGACCTCCTTCTGAAGCAGGCGAGTCAAAACTGCCTCGCTTCGTTGTCTTGAGCCGCGCCCATACTGTTGATGGGTTGAGCCCAGCTGTCGGGCCCTCTGCTGGCAGCCGAGCATAGGCTTTTCAACAGCAGGTGTCGTGCAAGTAGCGTGCACAGCGACAACCATTGCAGCTGGGTGGTGGCTGTTGCACCTTGGGCCTCATGCCTCATGCCACGAGCTGCTCTCTCCTCCCTCACACCCTGCCGGTGTGGCCACTGGCTACCCTGACACGACCATCCCTACACTCCACGGCACCCGTGCAGGCCGAAAATTACAATGCACAACAAGGACGTGGGATACTGCAGCCGAAGCAGCAACCCGCACAGGGCAGTAAAACCAGCAACAGCAGCCCATCCGATGCAACCGCTTTCCTCGCCCCTTCCTCCCCCGGCGTGCGGGCGGTGGGCCTGGCCCTGGGCCCAGGGGACCTGTGGGGGTTGGCTGCAGCGGGCGAGGCGGCGGGGAGGCTGGAGGCGGAGTGCCATGACGCGCTGAGCCGCATGGGGGCGTTCCTGTCCGTGGTGAGCCGCGGCGGCTGCAGTGCGGTGCGATGGGTGGTACCGACCGGTACCGTCGGCGGAGGCGCCCCGAGTTGACAGCTGCGTCCTGTGTGGCTATTGGCCTGTTGTCATGTACGGATCGATAGGAGTTGTAGGTTTCAGTAAGCGCTGTATACCTCCTGGCGTACATGCAGGACGAGATTGAGCTCTCCCGGCGGGTGGTGCTGCCGGGGGGCGACGCCGCCCCCGCGGGGGCGTCCCCTGCCTCCGTGTGCGTGGTGGCGCGGCGGGTGGCGGCGCGGCAGCAGGGCGTGGCGCGGGTCAGCTGCGCAGACACCACCTCCGCAGGTCAGGGCATGTCCCCAAGATGCAACACTTCGTCATAAGCATCGTTCAACTGTACGGCAGCGGGTGTGCTCGGCTCGAAACTGCAACGCTCCTGGGTACGGTACACCCGTCCTTCGCTCAGTCTTCCAGTTGTGCTGCACGCGGACTGACGGCGAAGGGACAGCCAGGCTCAGTTACCGGTACCCTTACCTTCTGCGCCGGCTTGTGCTGCTCCCGGGTGCTTGCCTCCTGCGCAGGCGGCGCGTGCGGCCTAGTGGACCTGGCGCAGCACTGCCTGGCGCTGCCCGCGCTGGCCTCCTGCCTGGCGGCGGTGGGGGCGCTGGCTGACGAGGCGGAGGTGGCGGCGGAGCAGCACAACCTGGTGGCAGGTGGGTGTGGCAGGAGGTGGTGTCAGGGAAGAAACAATGCTGACGCGGGAGCGAGCCGCTTGTTTGCGACCGAGGCTGAAGCTTTTGGTGACATTGTCGCCGCTGCCATCAGGGGGGCAGGTGGGTGTACGTGTGGCGGCTGGGTGTGTGCCAGGGTGTGGAAGGGTGCGGCTCTGAAAGGTTCTGACAGGTTATAAAGGGTGTAGGACTACGCTCGGACCATGTGTGAGAGCGCTGCACCACTCCGAGGAACGCATCATCCGACAACGTCCAGCCCCTGCCCTTGCCCCTGCCGTTTAGTTCCAGCTTGCCTCGATTGTTACGGTTATGTTGATGCGTGCCGGCTGCTCCTCAGTGCGCCGCTCCTACTCAAACGTCCAAATTCGTCCCGCACTGCGCCCTGACCCCGTGCGTGCCACTCGCAGCCCTGGCCCAGCTGTGGGCAAACATGTCCGGTGTGCTGTGTGATGCGGCGCTGGGGGTGGGCGGCGCGCCCTCGCGGCTGCTGCAGGCGGCGGCTGCGGGCTGGGGTGCGGGCGGGCGGCTGAGCCTGCGCGCTGCACTGTGGGGGGCGCTCGTGCGCACGCCCACAGGCCTTGCCATGGGGCTCGGTGAGTGCATGGGTTGCTGTGCCGTACATGGTCGGGGTGCGCTTGTGGGCGTGCGTGTTGGGCGCAGGTAGGAAGGTGCAGGCCTGCGCACGGCCTGTCCTCCACTGTCAGGCTACACATGCATAACGCACAATGTGGATGTGCTGGCATTTGGGGCCGCAGTGTGGGCGAGGCAGGCTTGG
This sequence comes from Chlamydomonas sp. KOR1, assembly GCA_036984285.1. Classification (NCBI taxonomy): domain Eukaryota; kingdom Viridiplantae; phylum Chlorophyta; class Chlorophyceae; order Chlamydomonadales; family Chlamydomonadaceae; genus Chlamydomonas; species Chlamydomonas sp. KOR1. The sequence goes on along the minus strand of BQMZ01000388.1, from coordinate 199,830 downwards.
ACAGGGGTAATAGGCCAGATCGTCATTCACATGCAGCTGACTCGGCGATAAAAACCGCCAACCAGCAACCCTCTCATTCATACCCCCTGATCCCAACCCTCAATGCCATCGTTAGTCCTTGATTGTTGTGTCGGGATACAAGATTGCCTTGCACGAGGCGCCATGCACAACTCGCCTGCTGAGGCCAAGGCTGCCCGGTCTCTTGATCCGCAATGCTTCCCGCATCCCCCTGCCGCCAGCTGACACGGTTTCGCGCTACTATTACGACAACTTCACGGAAGCGCGACGGCAGGACGCCCTGGACCTGGTCACGGGGGCGTACCAGGTGCGTGTGTGTTAATAGTGGTTGTGTGTTAGCGGTGGGTTACCTAGGAATCATGTGGAGGTGTGGCAGGGGTGAATGCACTAGCGGGGAAGGGCGGCGAGACGGAGCCCACTGGACGTGGTCACAGGGCCTCATCAGGTCGCACTGGGGCATTGATGCTTGGAGGTGGAGGTCAGGCAAAGACGTGTTTGTGGGTTCACCATTTATCCTTGATGGTCCCACAGCCTGCATTTTGCAGTGTTGCGGTGATGCCTGTCCTGCCATGACCAGGCACAGCACCTCCCCGATTTCCTGCAATACGCCACGGCAAGAGCACGCGCATGCGAGAGCAAAGAGTGGCGGTACTTCACCCTACCTGTCCGTGCCGTACCTTGTCCACGGTTGACCTGCGTTTGACCTCCCGCCTCCCACCTTGCCCCCGCAGGTGTCCTCCCCGCCCGCGGAGCTGCCCCGCCGCGCGCCGCCCAACACCTCCTGGCTGCAGCTGGGGCTAGTGCTGGTGGTGGCGGGGATCATTCAGGTGGGCTAACCGAAGCTACTCCAGTTGCACACACCCCAGCTGCGGCACTGCCTTGTGATGTGCACCCCCACCCGTGGCACCGCAACAAATCTCTCGCAAGCACAAGAGCTCCCGCTCCCCTCAGCTGCTCGTCATCGCCGCACGGGGGCCCCGTACACTGTACGACGTGGCGATGCGGGCGGGCGCCCCGGTCGCCATTGGCGCGCTGTTCCTGTGGGCTACGTTGCGGCGGGGCCACAGTTTTGTGGAGAAGCCCGTGCTGCTGCGGCACGCACACGTGCCGTGGGGCAGGGAGGCGGCTGGGCCAACCGGGGCGGGCAAGGCGGCTGTGAGTGGTGTAGGGAAGGCGAAAGGGTAAGGGTTGCAGGTTGTGGGGAGGAGGATGGAGGATAGACAATGGAAGAAGAACGGGTGCGAGCGAATGTGGGCTGGAGGACAAGGGGCAGAGATAGAGAGGGCAGTGGCTAAATGTTACAGGTTCGTCTTTAGGAGAGTAAAGGGCATCGTGGGTGGAACCTATATTGTATTGTCCTGCAACTGCAATTTTGCTTCGCTTGTGCGCACGGGCATCTACTGCTGTTGTGGCACCACAGGAGCAGCTGTCCTGCAAGGCAGTCCCGAAGCCATTGTGCAAGGGAGCTCGCACTGGGGATGCCTTGAGTTCTACATCACAGTGTGTGTAAAACGCATCCACGTGGGGCCCAGTGGGTGTCTTGGTGTGTACGTGCTGCACTTTGCTGCGCTGTTACTGCAGCGCGCCGTTGCCATACCGCGGATTACCACTAATGGACTTCGGATGGGCGGGATCAGCGGCGGGGATGTGCAAGCCGCATGTCCCCTGCTGTCCTGTGCGCAGGTGAGGCCGTGCGCCCTTGGTTGTGTCAGAAGGGCTGTGTCAGGCTGTGTGCCTCTGTGGGGCGTGTCCGTCTGTTGTGGTGCATGGGAGATGGTGTGCAGGGTGGAGAATGGAGAATGGAATGTGACAACACAGGATGTGGTGTACCGATAGTTCAATTCAGAAGTTCTGCTTCAACTGTTGCTGACAACTCCAACGGCACGTCAGAACGCTTAAGCTGCCCCATTCCAACCAGCCTGTGACCCTGTACCGTGTGCGCGACACAGCAGGCCTTCGTCAGGGACTCATTTGCATGCGTGGGTAGAGATGCTCCAGAACCAAGGGAAATGGTAGTGGCAGCGGGACAGACAGAGAGGTTATGGGCAGGTCGGAGCTGAAGGCCACGCGTTGCATCGTGACATTTGGCGGCCACGCCTTCCTGGAGAAGCCTGTGCTGCTGCTGCTGCTGCTGCTGCTGCTGTGTCACACAGGTGCCATGGGGCAGGGAGGCAGGGGCAACAGCGGCGACCGGCGCGCAAGGCAGGGGGGACTGGGGCAGGGAAGGTGAGAGGATAGGGACGGAGGGTTATGGGGTGGAGGGTGTGGGGCGGAAGTGGGAGAGAAGGAGCAAGTGTGTAGCGGCGGCAATGAGGACGCAGTAAACAGTGAAAGACCTCGTCTGTGACTTGGCTGCAATGTGCTGCGCTTGTGCGCACAAGCAGCGACGCAGTCGCAGCTATTCTGCAAGGCAGCTCTGGGTAGGGGAGAACACGAACGATTGTGGGGCGGAGGATGTGTACGGCAGGAGCGAGCGTTGGGAGTTTTGGGGCTGCAGCCTTATTCGTGGCATTGCCGCCATGGGGTACCAGGGGCTCGACGGGTGGACCTGGCGCCCCCATGACCGCCGTTTGATGCACAGGCGGCTACGACAGGACCTTAGACAGAGATGGAGGTCACAAGCATTGCTAAAATCCGTCATGCGCTGCTCCGGGTTGAAGGCGCGGCTGGGCAGTGCTAGTAACGACGACAAGGGGCAAGCCAGTACCACGTGCCCTTGCTCGGGTGCGACAGGGCGACAAGGACGACAGAATCGGTGAATTCTGCGCGCAGGAAGCTATCACGCCACGATGTGGTATGGATACACACCTGCGAATTGAACCAAGCCTGAATTTCTATTGTGCTCTCAGTTCCAGACGTGCCCAGACAATCTGCAATGTACGTCACACTCACTGACAGCAAATGACGAGGTGTCTGCGCGGGGCACCCTACATTGAAGGTTTGGCTGAGCCCTCGGGAGCCTCAGGCCGCACGTCTGGCCCCTGCGTGCCGTCCTGTGTGTGTTGCCCTGGTAGCGGGCCCCTGCTTTTGATCTGGATGTGTGGATTGGCTACGGGAGCTACGAGGATTCGTTTGCTGCTTTGGAGATGGCCGCTATGTTTTGCCCTTCGGCGGAATGGACATGAAGAGTGACCGTTTGCGGCAGAATGCACTTTGGAGCTGAAGGCGATCTTGCATGTTTGCTTGTGTAAGGACCACTTTTACGTTCTGTATCCACGTTTGGAGACCCTTGAGCCTCCGGCTCGTACATGGGTCGTTGCACTTGTGGAGGGGAGAACCCTCATCGTGTAACACTGACTGATTGAAGGTCTGATTCTTGTTTCCCTTTGGAAAGAAGGAAACCAAGCTCGCTGTACGCAGCTCTGGTGTAAAGCCCTGCGCAGGATAGGACAGTTCAGTATAAGTGCAGGAGTATTTGCAGTGGTGGTGGAGGTGGCACAAGCTTGCTCAAAGGCTCACACCCACGTTCGGAGCATGGGACGTGACAAGCGGAGGCCACGCTGCAGCCGGCTGCAGTGTAGTTGCTGTTGGCGGCCAGGATGTGCACCTCAGTGGTCTGCGACTGGCCGTAGTACCTGATAGCGATGGTGGTGGTGCATTGTTTGGAGGGGTGAGCGTGTCTTAGGGACAGTGAAACAGGTGTTGCCGGGGCGGTACCCATCCGGACCAGGGGGCCGAAGAGGACAGCCTGCATTATTAATCATTAATCATTCCCAGCCGGTAGGGTTTATAATGTTGTATAACATGCGCATGAGGCATGACCCACCTTGCCAGACATGTCCGCCAGCTCCTGGCCGATGAGCACGATGAGGGGGCAGGGCGAGCGGGTGGATGAGGGGGCAGGGCGAGCGGGTGGCGGTCTCGGAGGTGGTATTGGGCAGGGACCTGCGGCAGGTGGCGTGGGGTAGGGTGCAGGTGGGGCGTGGTTGGGTAAAGGACATGTGGTAGGTGGCGTGGGTTGCGGGTGGGGCGCGATGAGGGGCATGAGGGGCGGCGTGGGGTGCGGGTGGAGTGGGGTGAGGGCGGCGTGGGGTGAGGGACCTGGCCGACACAGCAAAAGGACAACTCGCCACTATGGGGTGGGTTCGGCCTTGCTACCCACTGCCGAGTAATCACGACACGTGTGCACCACGACACGTGTGCACCACGACACGTGTGTAACATGAAATGCGCACTGCAACGGGGATGCGGAGTGCTGCCGCTCCTGCACGGCCTGCGTATAACTTGGGGCCATCAAAGGTTACCACTGCACCGCAATGCTTCAGCAGCGCCGCACGCACTTTGCGGAGGTGGTGAGAAGACGGACCCGGCGGGTGCAGTCGCGCTTGCTGCTGTGTGGCACACACACGTGCCTGCCTAGTCATAAGCAGTGCTAGAACATGTCACGCGCTGCTCCGGGTTTCAAGCGCGGCTGGGCAGTGCTAGTGACGACGAGCATGGACAAGCCAAGTACCACTCCTGGGTGCCACGTGCTCGTGCCCCGTGCGGCAGGGCGACAAGGGCGGCAGAGTTCGTGCATTCTACGCGCAAAAAGCCATCACGCTACGATGTGATATGGATATACAGATGCGCATTGAACCAGGCCAGAAGCAGAGACCTGATGTTTGTGCTCTACCTGGCGCGATGACAGCCAGCGCTTCTGAATTCACTTCCAAGACTCACGTCCAACTTTAATGGTTCAGTATTATTAACTCTGTAATTAACTGTCTACTTACGTGCACTTGGTCCTACCAAGCGACGCCGAAGCTTCAACAGTCAGCGCTGCCTTGAAACAGCCAGCGCACACGCATGTGCAGTCCTGCAAGATGACTTAACATACATAGTGATGCTGCGCTACTTCCTGGGGTGGAGACGGCTATCCTGTAGCAACACCCTTGTTCCTTCTTGCCAATTCCACTAACAGCACTGCGCATAGCGGCACTGGCGGAAGGATGCAGTTCGCGACGCAATCTGCGCTTGCCTCTCAGCCAAGTGACGATGTGGGGACCCCGACTGAGCATGATATGCTCGTCTCCCGTCTCATTGCGAGGATCGCCGAGCTCGAGGAGCGGCTCTACAAAAAGGAGTTCGAACAGCCAACGATAGGTGTGCATGGGCGTCGCAGAGGGTCTGTGCATTGTGGTGCGCCCCGTTGACTTCTTAAGTTGCAGGCCCCACCTGCCCCCACCTACCTGTCTAGTGCTGTGCCACCCCACGCCCTGCACCCGCAGCTGAGCGTCAATCCACCACCAACTTGCCATCTGGCAGCGCCGGAGACTTTCAGCAGCAACAGCAACTGCACGCCAGGACAAGCGCTGGGCCAAAGTTGAAAGAGTCACTCCTGGCCACGTTGCGGGAGTCCTGGGCGCGCCTTGAGGGCGCAGCCACGCCAACAGCCCAGACTCCGACAGCGTCCACACACCCTCCTATGTTCGCACACGTACCAACAGCACCCCCCCATGTTGCTCCCGGGTCTACCAGCAAGCTGCCGGCAGCGGCTGCAGGCAACGGGCCAGCACACACCAGCGACGTGCCAACCCCAGCGCCAAAGCCACTGTCGGGTCTGGGGAAACCCTCAGCTGCGGAGTCGTCCGTAACAGATGGCGGAGCAGGGGTGGACCTGGTGGCAGAAGCGGATGGGGCTGTTTCCCTCAAGGTGTCCCGCGACCCGTCCGCTCCGGACCTGCAGGTGCGACCGCAGCCTGAGCATGTGAGACATGGCACGCGAGCTGCCTCGGCCCCTGAGTCTGAGGCCCCTGGTCCTGAGCCCCCTGGACAGAAAGTCGGAGGTGCCACAGAATGAAACTCGTGCAAGCAGGTGCAAGCACGTACGTTGCCTGAAGACTAGGCCAGGCAGTAGGCCGCTGTACAAGACAGTGATACCCCACACGCCCGGCAACAAGCTCTGTTGCTTGCTCCTCTTTACACAGTTCCTACCTCGGTGTGTTCCGCAGGCCGGCGGCGATTTCCGGTTCTCCACGCACCTTGTAGTGGACTACAGCAGGCCCAACCGCAGCAGCAGCGACAGTGCGCGCAGCGGCAGCAGCCTCAGCAGCGTGGGCGATGACGCAGAATACGGGCAGGCACAGCCCGGCGAGCCAAGCACCGCACCCCAGGGGCCCAGCAGCAGGGCGCGGCACAGCGAGGCAGGCCCTGCACCCTCTGTGGAGACTGCCACAGGCCCCGCTGGTCTCCCTGGGAGGTCCAGCGTGTCCACTGACGGCCGCATAGCAGCGGGAGGCGCACCCCTGCCGCCGCTTGCACCCGGGCCGGGGCCCACGCCAGCGCCAACCCCTAGCGGCGTCACGCGGTCGCAGACCAACGCACGGAATAGCAGCGATGGAGGGGAGGTGGGGCGCCGAGCTCGTCGGGTACCGGGGGTGCGGGTGCGGGGCCGTCCGGGGCGGCCTCCCGTGCTGCTGCCTGGTCGGGCAACATGCTGTCGAAGCTGGGGCTGGGGCTGACCTCGTGGCGGAAGGACAGGGGGGAGCAGGACGGCAGCGGCGGGGGCGGGACGGGGAACGGCATGCCTCGCAACGTGTCGGCGGGCAGCCTATACGGCATGCCTGGGATGTACGGCGGCGGGGAGGCGTTCAGCGAGAAGGCGCTGGAGGAGCAGCTGGCGGCAGGCGGGGGCCTGCCGCTGATGGGCGGGGGTGGCGGTGGGGGAGGAGGCGGGCAGTACTACCGGTGAGGCGAGCAACGGGGCAAGGCACGGGTGGGCCCTGTGGGCGTTGGGAACGTGGAGTACAGCGCCTTTTAGTGTTTGCACGCACACAGGAGCAGATGCTTCCAACTTGACCTCGGCCGGTAAGGCCGTGAGCAACCCTTTCCATACCGTATGACGAGCCTTTGAACATAAGCAATGCGAACCCTCACACTGCACACATGAGCACTGCGCTACCTCTCGTTTGCCTGCGGTCCGCCCTGTTATCAGCGACATGTGTGTGCCCTGCACAGCCAAGAGACCGCTCTTCTAGTTGTACCCCAAAGCGGCTTCTCCTGCAAGCACCGTCAAGACGACTGACCCTCGCGCCCCCCGCTGTTGTAAAAGTGCTTTCTTTACTACTATCACCACTGTTACCACCTCGCGTTACTGGTATTTCCTTTGTCTCCCCTGTCGTCCCCCCGCAGCTACGTGTTCGACCCTGTGGACGTGCAGGCGGAGATGGAGGTGACCGCCCGCGTGCGGCGCGCCGCCGCCGAGGCGCTGATGGAGGCCAACGCCAAGCTGGCGGAGGCGCAGGCGGCGCAGGCGGAGCTGCAGGCGCAGCTGGAGCAGGCCAAGGACCTGCAGCAGGAGCTGGAGCAGCTGCGGACGGAGCGCTCCGAGGCTCAGGTGCGCGTGCGGGGCGGTAGGGGTACGGGACGGCAGGGCCGTGGAGCTTGCGACCAGGAATCCAGGATGGATGGTGGCCCTTAGTGCGTGCTGGAGGGGCACGCAGCGGGTAGGAAAGCGCAGGGGTCTTTGGGATGGCAAGGAATGAAGGGGGCCAACGCGGAGCTTTGCGGAGCCGTGGATGCAGCACGTAAAGCGCAGCGGCAGGACACTGCCCAACGGAGCCGTGCGGGTTACGCCACCTTGCCAGTCTTACCGTTGTTGTGCTGCACGTCGCCTGCATTGCGCCCAGGGAGGCACCAGCGTTTCCGTGCTTCCCTGACGCCTCACACGGTTTCCTCGCGTTTTTACGCGTGCCCTCAACATGATGCAGGCCGCCAAGGGCGAGTTGGAGGACCAGATGGCGGCGGTGCGCAGCCAGCTGGAGGCCATGAAGGACACGGAGACCAGCCTGCAGGTATGGAGGTCGAGGCAATGGTCCGCATGGAGCATCGACATGGGGAGGGTGTGGCGCAAGACACAGCGACACAGGCAGCTCGGTGCGACGTGAAAAATGACGCTATTAATGTTGCCGCGACCAAGGGTTGAACACAGCCATGCCGTGCGGCGGCGCCATTTGTACACGTGGGCTAGCGCGTTGCTGAGCTGCGGCCACTGAGTTTGGCTGAGCTGAGCTCAGCTGAGCTGCCGCAACCCTCCCGATCTGTGCCCGCTCGTCCTGCCCTACATGCACGCTGCAGGCCGAGCTGGAGTCTGTGCGAGCCCAGACAGACATCTGGCGGTCCTCAAAAAACGACGAGGCGGAGAAGCTCAAGCAGGAAAACCAGCTGCTGCGGAACCAGCTCACCACACGGTGGGGGCATGGGGCTGTGGCCGGGCTCGGGCCAATGAAGACCCGTGTACCTGCAAATCGCTGGAACAAGCGAGGAGCACGGCCAGCCGACGTGCACAGCGCTTTTGTTGTTCACAGGGTCCTTGCAACGCTGTGCCATTTTGCACGCCCCCATGCCATCACGTGGTGCTGTACCCCTGCTCCTGCAGGCTCAACGAGCTGCAGGCGTGTCGGCAGCGGCTGAGCGACGGCGACGCCGACAAGCAGCGGCAGGCGCGCGAAATGGAGGACTTGAAGAACAAGGTGCGTCACGCCAATCACTTGCATTGCACTGTTCGGCTGTCTGCCGTTGACCGAGCAGTTCCCGGGCGTGGCGCATCGCCCTAAAAGTAGCGCCTGGCCACGAGCGACTGCCACACGTTGTGGCTTAACACAGTTGCGCACATCCCTTCTATAGGTGCAGTGGCTGACCAAGATCAACCTGCAGCTGGAGACGGCGGCGGGGCAGCTCAACGACGCGCGCAAGGCTGCGGCGGAGTGGCAGGAGCGCTTCATGCGCGAGCGCAACGTGCGCCGCCGCCTGCACGACCAGCTGCAGCAGCTAAAGGGCAACATCCGCGTCATGTGCAGGTGGGGCCGGTTGGAGTGCAGAGGATGGGCGAGGCGCTCACGTGCAGGGGTTGTTAGGCCTTGCTGGCCCTGCACCGCTGAAAAGGGCCGTCCACGAGCTGCGCCGCGCGGCTTTCCTGGGCCTCGCCAAAACAGCTGGGCACAAGCAAGCCTGCTGCTATGTGGTGTTTGCGAAGCCTTGCTCCCCTGTCTCCCCTGCCGTGTCCTCAGGGTGCGGCCTGTGCAGCCTGGGCAGCGCGACATTGTGACGTACCCGCTGGAGGGTCTCTTGGCGGTCAGCCCGCAGGACAGGAGGTACCAGGTGCGTGGGTAGGCTTATGAAAGGGACCATGGCCAACATGCCGTTGCGGTAGAACGGCTGCCCAGTTGCACCAGAACAACGGCACATTGGTGCTGCTCCTCTGTGCCTGGAGCTCATGGCCCGGGACCCTAGCGACAACCTGCTGTGCGTGTTGCTGTCGTCCTGCAGGAGTACGAGTTCGACCACGTGTTCGGGCCCACCTCCAGCCAGGCGGCTGTGTTCGAGGATGCGGTCAGCAGCCTGGTGCGCTCCTGCGCGGACGGCTACAACGTGTGCATCTTCGCGTACGGCCAGACGGGCAGCGGGAAGACACACACCATGCAGGGGCCGCCGGAGGACCCTGGTGGGTGGCCAAGCTAGGCAGCGGCACATATCCCTGGATCGAAACTCAGAATAAGCGAGCGAGTGTGTGTGACGTTACGGTGCAGCCACGCGTCGTCCTTGCGAGAAAAAACTTGCTACCGGTATGCCTGGTGCCGCCACCAGCGTGCTCTGAAGCGTTTAGGGAGCACCTGCACACGCAAGGCAGGGATAGGAGCCGGCAGATTCAAGACCGCTACTAGGGCAACGCCCAGCACGGCTACTCCCACTTCACCCCGCGGCCCTCACCCCTTTGCTGCCCCTTCCTTCCGGGCCCTCAGGCATCTACGTCCGCGCGCTGCAGGAGCTGTTCCGGATAGCCAACGAGGAGGACGGCGTGGCCACCGCCGCCGCGGCCGCCGCGGCCGTTGCCAGCACGGACACATCGAACGGCGACGGCCCGGCCGAGGGCCAGCCCTCCGCGCTGGCGGGCGCGCCGTCCGGCTCCATGCCGCTGGGCCGCTTCTCCGTGTGCGTGAGCATGCTGGAGATCTACAACGAGGCGGTGCACGACCTGCTGGCCCCCGGGGGCGTGTCGGCGGTGGCCAAGCCGCTCGACGTGTCCGGCCTGGGTGAGTGCCAGAGCGCTGCGACCCACCGCCTTACACCTGTGCGCCTCACTCGACAGGCCATCTTGGTCATGGCATTTCTATCTGCTGCCTGCTGGCCGTGAATATTTCCAAACCCTGCCCACGTCGAGCAGTAACTGGGACGCTGCTCCTTGTCGTGTTATGCAACAGGTGTAACAGTATGCTGCATGATGCCGGTATGCTGCCGCAGGCGCGGGCGAGCTGCCCCCCGGTGTGGACCGCGTGGCCGGCCTCACGTGGCGGCCGGTGTCCAACACGGAGGGCGTGGAGGGCGTGTTGCGGGAGGGGGCGCGCAACCGCGCCACGGCCTCCACGGCGCTCAACGCGCACAGCAGCCGCAGCCACGCGCTGCTGTCGGTGCGCGTGACGCGCACGCAGGCAGACGGCAGGGCGGTGACCAGCATCATGCACCTGGTGGACCTGGCGGGTGAGGGGAGATGCGGTGGGGTGCAGCGGCTGGGGAACGTGGTGGGGTGCAGGGTGAGGGGTGGAAGTGGGGGTGGAGGCATGAAGGATGTGTTCCTGGGGGAAAGCGAGAGCGGGGGACGGGATGGGAACTAAGTTAATGCTATCTCATATGTGGAGAGATGGGTAGGTGTGCGTCGTGTCGTGGATTACAGGGCCGCACAACCGTCGGCATATATGGTATGCAACAGGCTTGTTGGTACAGCACTTCTGTGGCTGTGGGTTGGTGGGTTGGTGGGTTGGCTAGCTGAAATACGCTAATGCTGCTGTGCGTGCTGCTGCATGCAGGCTCTGAGAGGGTGGACAAGAGCGAGGTGACAGGGCAGCAGCTCAAGGTGCGTGTGCTCCCTGGTTACGGCTGTCAATCCCTGTCGATGCTGCTGCGGTCCCAGCGGACTACCGGTACACGCTGGTGTTGTACCTTTCCAGCATACCGTGCTCAGCGCTCTGAGCCATGCAATCAGGTTTTGGTCATCGACCAACACACGTCAATTCGTGCCGCCCACTGTGCAGGAGGCCCAGTGCATCAACAAGTCCCTCAGCGCCCTGGGCGACGTCATCTCCGCGCTGCAGCGGCGCAACGCCCACATCCCCTTCCGCAACTCCAAGCTCACAGCGGTGAGCACCCCGCATGGCGTGAGAACGGCTCCAGCCTACCTGCAATTGCTTCGTTCATGCCCTGCTGCAACCCTGCCGGAAGCCAGCCTCTTACGGCACCCAATAACAGCGGCCTGCTGATGCGGTGTTCCCGCTGTCGCTGCCATGCCATGGGTGTCCATCCTCGCAGGTGCTGCAGGACTCGCTGTGCGGCAACTCCAAGGTGCTGCTGGTGTGCAACATCGCCCCCGAGGGCACCTCCTCCTCGGAGACCCTGTCCTCGCTCAACTTCGCCAGTCGGGCGGCGCAGGTGCGGCGTGCCCTCGATGCACATCTTGTCGCGCCCGGTGTATGAGCCCCACCGCTGTAGCAGTGCAGCCACCGCGCCACACATGTGCATGCTTTCCTGGCTGCCGGCATGCAAGCCACTGCGTTTTGCACCGCTGCCCGAGCCTAGTCACCCCTTGTCAACGCCCTCCATGCCTATCAGGTACCGCACACGCTTCAGGATAACCAATACTAATGAGTGCATGCTCACTTCACTTGACCACTGCTCCGGGTGCTGCCATGCAGGTGGAGCTGGGCGCAGCACGCCGCGCGTCAGAGCGCCCGTCGCCATCACCATCGCCGCACGACCGGTCGCCCGCCCCCGAGCGTGAGGCGCGCAGCGGCCCCACACCGCCGCCGCTGCCAATTATGAACGGCACAGCGGCCAAGGTGCGCGCGCAGGCGGCAGCGTCCGGCGGCGTGCGCAGCTCACAAGCGTTTGGCGGCCGATAGCCGTGGGATGGGTGTGGTGCAGCGCTGGGTCTGCAAGAGTTTGTTCGGCACGCGCCGCCTGGGAACCGGCGAGGATACATTGCAGGTACTTGGTTGTTGCTTTGCTGTTTGTGTATGTGGTGAATGTTACGTGTGACGACAGAGCTTCTCAGGAGCGGCGGAATGTGATCATCCAATTTGAGCCCATGTGACCTAATGCCCTGTCGTATGCATGTCTTGGATGAGCACTGCGGTATCAATGTTGTGGGGTAGCCCTCTTCCGTGGCACCGTTGCTGCATAAGAGCTTGAGCACTGCGTACGGGGTCTTAGCTCAGGCCGGATGGGTTCTTGCCACTTTCTCGCCTGCGTTACAGGGACAAGATGACGGTTTTTTTGCATTTTCACTGGCACGGTACCGGTCTTGGGTTGCAGTAGACGGCAAAGGGTGTAAGTTGCAGACAAACCCTTGGCCAGAATTCTGAGGACTGCATGATAGGTTGCCTGGATAACGGCTCGCATCAGAGTAGCTGCAGTTAGCTGTTGTCCATGGAAGTCAAAACGGTTCTTTGCCCACTTGGGGCCCCTGCGTATCAAATAATACATGTACCTCCGCTTACACGAATGTCGTGCATGGCATGAGTGAATCTTCATATGCGACCTCGGGGGCAGCCAATAGAGTGTGAACGCCACAGGACATGGGCCTAGCCCAAGTCCCCAGCCATGCATCGTGTAAACGCCATGCCCATGCGGATGGAGTGGATTGAAACAACGCGGCCAGCCTTACCCGTGCAGCCTCACCCCGAAGCTACCTAGTATCAAGAACGCCAACAATGTAGAAATGACCGTTCCCAGTCCTTCAGTTCAAGGACTGAGCGCCCTCAGCCCCAGCAGGTCACAGCGAAATGGAAACGAGCAGTTGTTCAGACAATGAGTGCAGTCACCACCGCATGCTAGCCGCCCATCGAGGCTGGATGCAGGTCTGGTGGGCACCACAGCCGCTCAGATGCACAGGACAACCCGAAGAGTCCCAGCCTCACACCCACAACCCACACCACACATACGGTTCTTACACAACCATGCGCTTACATCCCCCACACACACAGGACAGCCACGACGGACGCTGCTCTAACGGGACGCCAGGACCTCTGGCCAGGAGCACGGTACCCCAAGAAGTCGGTCACACATGCACATTAGACCACGCACCGGGCCAACTTGGTGCACCCACTCCCTAGCCGATAAGGCTTCCCCTAGCGTGCGGCCACAGCTCCGAAGCAAGGTCCGCACGTCCCAGGCCCAAACGACGCGCAGCTGCGCAGCTTAGGTCCCGTACTGCATCTTCCAGGTGTTGCCCTGCACGTGCTTCAGCCCCTCGAAGAACACCTCCACCTCGTCGTAGGGCTGGTAGGCGCGCAGGATAGCGGACATGAGCGTGTGCAGCGTGACGGGCGCGGGCAGGCGCAGCGGCCGCGACTGCAGCTCGGGCACGCACGGCAGGAAGACAACCGCCTCCTCTGGGCCTGGCAGCACCACAATCTCCTTCTCCTCCTGTGTTGGCGGCCGCTCCTGGGCGGTGTCATCGTCCACGATGCTGTACTCGCCGGAGGTAACGAAGCAGCTGCGTGGAAGGGGGCGAGGGCCAGCACAGCATACGTTGTGCTCCTGGCCAGCCTGAAGAGGGTGTTACCTTGCTGTTGCGAGGCAAATACTGCATTCAGTGCCCTCAGGCGCACCCACGGCTGGCGGATAATGACTTTATCGCGCAAGTCAAGCATAGAGCGCCAGAAAGGCCCCACGGGCGGCGCGAAGAAATTGGAGAAGCGCGCAACCTTGACTCGCGCAGAAGGCATGCCATTAACAACATGACATGCAACAATGCAAGTTCATCAAGTTTTTGCGGTCAATAAGGCCTACCTGACGCTCTTGAGAATGTCAAAGTTGGGACCCGCCCTGCGCTTCTTCGCGCTAGGCTCCAGGCCGTCCTCCTCGTCCGCCTGATCCCGGTAATCAGCATCTGCACGCTGCGACCACGCGCGGGTGGTGGCAGGCTGCGTCACAGGCGCGAGCCGTTCCAAGTTGGTGGGGCGGACGGAAACGGACGGGTAGGCCGCCGCGACCTGGGGAGGTGTATGTAGCTCCACAGGAAACGTCCCAGTTTCCTTGTCGAAGCTGTCAGCGATGCGCCCCTCGGCGCCGTTGAGGAAGGGCATACTTTGAAGCCCCACCAGGCGCACGCGGGACCCCTTCCGCAAAGACTTCTGCTGCGGCTCAGCCGGAGGCAACGCTTCCCGTGGACGATAAGCTGTTTCATCTAATTGCGCGGCTGGCCGCGGCTCAACTCCTGTGGCAGCAGCGCCATACGCAGCGTTGACTGCGTTCGGCATTTGTTGAACCGCTGCTTGCTGCAGCACTCCCGCTGCAGCCCCTCCATTTCCAAGCATATTAAGCAAAGCAAGACGTGCAGGATCCATTTTTCAGTGGGGTCACCTGATACAAACTCCAACTTTTCTCTCTGGAAGAAGACATTCGTTCATGGGGAGGAGGACTTCATGGGGGCACGACAACCAATCCATGGACGCCCTGGCTGTACCTGCAACGTTGCAAAACCTTTGTCCTTACGCTCCTTCCCTAGCGCCGCACCGACGCTGTAGGCTGCGGAAGACGACCCTTCGCACGCACGTGATCGCCTTTGCTCTTCCTCAGGGAGATGCAAACTGCGACAACCCGCTTCAGCACATGAAACTGAGTGATACCATGTGCATATCGGCTCGCATGGCCGGCGTCGCATGGGTGTTGATGGTCTTCGGGCAGGGTGCTGCCCTTCCCGAGCACTCGTGTGTTGCCTCCCCTGCTCTTGGCCCTGCCTACACAATGCCTGTGCACGCCTGTGTAGCCATATACGGGACTTGCTGCAGCCATGTACGCTTACAGCTGGTGTCGAGCGCTTGCCTGCTGCACTGCCGCCTGCCTGCTGGATGCACAGGCACGCCAGCCTCGGGGCAGTAGGCCTAGCAGGTGTCAAGACATGTGTGAGCGCGCGGCTGCGCATGACTTTCCCTTCTGGACTTTCCGGCATGCCGCTGGGCACCTGAGCTACCACTGACCTGCACTGACACGTTCACAGCAGCATCGGCCTCCAGTGCGAGTTGGGGGCATTTTCGTTCATCCCCACGTATCGTAGCTCTGTGCTTAGCTGCGTACCGTACGTATTGCAAGGCGGTCCCGTACGTTCCAATCTGCAAGGCTGTCCACGTCCGCCCCATAGGCATTGTCAGCCTGTGCTTATGAGCTGCCTGGGCCCGGCCCTGGGCCCGGCCTGCATTGATACAAACCGGCAGGCGGTAGCGTCTCGTTCTCTGGGGCCCTAATGACATGCTGTACCCAGAGAGCGCATCCCATCTGACCGTATGGAGCACCGCTTTATTTCGCCTACGAAGTAGTCACGCTGCATCAATCTAAAGCCCAAGGACGAAACGTAGGCCCCAGGTCGCCGGGTATCACCACCCTCCCGTGTTGTAAGGGGCCTAGCCTTCAAAGGTGCAAGACACGTAACTTCCGCACAGGTGGCAGCAGTACCATCAACGGTTACCCAGTGTACTCGTGCAACTGCGGCCCAAGCTGGTGCCAAGCCAACGCTCACCTCGTGTCCAAAATGCACCACACAACAGGCCACCACCCTCCCGTGTTGTAAGGGGCCTAGCCTTCAAAGGTGCAAGACACGTAACTTCCGCACAGGTGGCAGCAGTACCATCAACGGTTACCCAGTGTACTCGTGCAACTGCGGCCCAAGCTGGTGCCAAGCCAACGCTCACCTCGTGTCCAAAATGCACCACACAACAGGCCATGGGTACGGCGTAAGACGCTGCTGCTGGTTGCCACAAGGCTACACAATTGGTTGACCCTCCAGGGCTCATGCATCCTCTGCTTGCTTAACGACAACGGACAGCGCACGCGTGCCTTACTTTACTACATCACACGGCGATGTCCACATCACTAGCCAGCTCACACGTGCTCTCGCGCCCATGCTTTGATTGCCTGAAGCTTGCAGCGTTGCACTCGTCCGCACCGCTACACACCTGCCGCAGCCTGTTGGCATACTGGGAACGGCCACCACGGGAGACAATCCGTCATCCACATCCTATGCCGGCATAATCTATCAAGGCCGCCACGCAAGTTCCTTTTGGCATCTGCTCTCAACGGCTCGAGCATACGTATATTCCCGTCTGGGCATGCATGACCCATTCCGAGCTCCAAGGGCAATGGCACACGCCCGACCCGCAGTCACCGAGCCAACCCTGTCGCTCGCAGCCCACCAACCAGCACCTGACGTGCTGCTCGCCGGGCCACATCTATGTACCAGGAATGCTTTCCACACTTGTGATGTCTCGCACACAGCAATCAAGCCCCCGCGCGGTCGTCACCTGGTCACAGAGCAACAGTACATCTGCCGGGCGTACGGACCGTTGCCCCGTCAACTCACAGACAAGTCCACAGACCAACCAGGCAAACAAAGGCGGCGATCGCAACAATTTCCCTTACAGCTTGCAAAATGCATGAATGAATGCATACATGTGATCTTCCATGTGAACATGCGTACTGCCATTAGGCACTAAAGGCAGCCGGCTTGGCTGCACACGCCTTGCTCGCGCACATGCCGCGGTGGTGTCATGACGCGCAGCCTCCACTGCTGGTCCTGCGCTTCCCGCCTCAACGCCACCGCTCAACGCCACACAAGGCTAGCGTCGCTCCGCAGGTCTAGGACACCACGCAGCAAGACCCCTGCAGCGAAGCAAGCGGAGCGCAACATTATGGAGAACACGACAAATCAGATTGGTTACTGCTGGATCTGCGCTGCCGTGCAGGAGTGCCGTAGCAAGACAGGCTCGGCTCACGGTGAGGAAGGGGCACAGCCGCCATCGCGTCAATGCATACATATCTGCTCGCACATGGGGCCATCCGTGCCCAGCACCCCTACAAGTCCGCCCCATCGTACGCCCTTTCCCCGCCCCCGCTCCGCCCTGACTGTCTCTGAAGGCATCCCCCTCGGCGCAGGACACCTGCCGCCCTTACCCTCACATGTCCCGCCAGTGCGTTTCCCACCCCACACGCTGGCCTCTCCTCCCCCCCCTTACCTGCTGCTCCGCCTGCCCCCCCAGCAGCGCCTGCACGCGCTCCACGCCCTCCCGCGCCGCCAGCACCACCCCGTGGTCCCGCTGGTCGGGCGGCGCAGACTCGGCGAACTGCAGCGTGATGCCGTACATGGCCTCAGCCTCGTGCAGCCTGTAGAAGGGGTTGGGATGACCGCACAGCTGCTCGGAGCAATTCCCGTGTCTGCAGTCGGTCAGTAGTCGGGTAAAAATCTAACGCCATGCACGAAGAGCCAGCATTGCGCTTGAGGCGCACCAGACTCTCGTCCTGTTTAAAGTCACCATCGCACACCAACCAACCATGCTTGCTGCTTCCCTGGTCCCAGGCACCAGTACCACCCGGTGACACATCAAGGCTGCACCGCTGCTTCCACCAACCCGAACGCCCGCTGCTGCAGCACAGCAGAGCCAGGCGGCAGTGCGCACCCCTCTCCAAGCAGACACAGATACCACCAAAGGCACCAGTTCCATCACCAATACCACATGAACAATCCGCTTCCACCAACCCGGTACGTACCTCCCCCGCTGCTCCAGCACGTCCGCCAGGTGGTAGTGCGCTGTCAGCACGTCAGGGTGCGCAGGGGGCAGCTCGGAGGGCAGGGAGCCCACGGCGCGCGTCAGCAGCAGCTCCGACTCCGACAGCCGCCGCTGGGCGAGGGGCCAAGGGCGCAAGGGGATTTCGCAATCGATCTTTGCGTTATTTGGCAAGACGCAGATAGGCACCAGCGTCCATGTCCCGGTGCCCTGCTGCTTCTCTGCTGCCGCCTCCCCACCACCTATAGGCTTTTCCCCCACCTCGCCTTTTACGCGTACCCACCTGCTCCGCCAGCAGCACCCCCAGGTTTGTGGCCACCACTAGGGTCTCGGGGTGCGCCTCGCCCAGGGCCGCGCCGCACAGCGCCAGGCAGCGCCGGTACAGCGCCTCCGCCTCCGCCAGCTTGTCGGACCGGGAGCGCTGGCGCTTGGGGCCAGATGACAGGGGAGGGAAGAGCATTGGGGGTGAGGACAAGTTGCTAATATGATCAAGGAGGGGGCCGATGGAAAGGCCTTTGCAATGCATCGGCATGGGCCGGGTTGAGGTGCACGCAAGTCGGGATGGAGGGCTGCCACTGGATATGAGTGTACAGGGAAAAAGCGGGGGGATAATAAAGATTCTGGGAGTGCCATACCGGCCCATCGCGCTTGGGCTTAGTGCTCGGCTGCCCTGGCGAGTACGACAAACCGCCGTCTTCGTGCACCCGGCGCGCAGCTGCTTGTGTGCGCTACCTTGAGGCACAGGGCCAGGTTGTTGAGGGCGGTGGCAGAGGAGGGGTGGTCGCGGCCGAACACGGACTCGGTGAGGGCCAGGTTGGTGCGCAGGAGGCGCTCGGCGGCCTGCGGGCGTGGGCAGGCGGGCGGAGCGTTGCAAAGGCAGGGTTGCAACTTGGCAGCACCCGGTACTGACCTGTACTCCGCCCCACATGGCCGCAGGAGGTACGAAGGCTTGCAAGCCACACGAAAGCCCGCGAAGCTGTCGTGAACCTTCCATGCACCGACACGTGTTCCTGTTGTTTGTGCCACGCCCCTCACCTGCAGGTCCCCTCCGTCCATGACCAGGCCCGCCAGGTTGGCCCGCGCGTCCAGCGCCCCCATGCCGCGATCCGAGCCGCCGCAGCACTCCAGCAGCTGCGCGCAGCCGGAAGGGCATGCAAAGGAGTGCTTACTGTTCAGTAATGATTTACTGTTCAGTAATGATTTACTGTTCAGTAATGATCAATTCCCAAATGCCATTGGCGGATGCAGCGAGGACATCGGAGGAGCCAGCCTTGTCCATAGGGCTCATGCAGGCGTGCGGCCACGCATTTGCGGGTGTACACGGGCAGCCGGTTCACCTGAAGTGCCAGCGTGCTTGCCTGGCCCGCCGTTCACGCCCGCCCCCCCCCCGGCACACCCACCTTGACGGACGCCTCCATCAGCTCCAGAGCCTCGCGCCGAGCAGCGCCACCGCCACCAGCATTGGCGCGCTGCGCCTGTGGGGGGAGCCAGGGCGCATGCATGATGAACAACGCTTGAGCAAAGTGATTGGCAGTCGGCAAGGGAAACTCGTCTACGGTGCGTGGCCAATCTGCCTGGGGCAGGCGTGAGGCCAACATGCGTGCAACCGACTGGTGGGGTGGGGGGGGAGACACGGATCTGTTCAGCCCGCAACATGTTGGCCCCGAACACAAAACAGTACAGCATACAGTAGCGGGGCCAACGCCAACAGGGCCAACGCGCCAGCACGCCAGCAGGGCCAACGCGCCAGCACTAGGGCGCCCGACGTACTCGACGGCACATGCGACTCCTTTGCTACCCGGTGCCCACCCACAGCCATTACGGACCATGCCGCCCCCTTCTCATGGCCACCCACCTGCACCAACCCCAAGCTGTTGAGCGTGTGTCCCAAGTCCTCCAAGAACGGACCCACAGCGGCCCGCGTGGCCCCCGAGCCCCCGCCACCAGCCACAGCCGCCGCCACCCCACCACCAGCCCCTGCAGCTGCTTCTCCCCCTCCTTTCCCTCCTGCTTCTACGTCTCCCTTCTCCTCAACCGCCGCCGGAGAGCTCTCAGCCCCGCTCTCCCCACCCCTGCCCGGCCCCTCCTCCTCCACGATGAGCTCCACAAGCGACCTCAGCAGCGCCACGATGGCTGGTAGCCGCTCCGCCAGCTGCGACTCTGATACCTTGCCGCTACTGCCGTACGGGTCCCCTGACGCCGTACCGCTTGTCGTACGGTCGCGGTGCGGCGGCCCAACGGACGCTGCCGACCCGGGATGCGGGCTGTCGTGGTGGCGTAGGTCAGGCTGGGGGCTTGCCTGGCCGGGTCCCATGCCCACGGCCGTCAACAGGTCGCCAAGCTGTACGCAGCATGAGGTGTAAGGCGGGAACGTCATAGTTGTCGCAACATGCGAGGAGTGACCCATGGGACGCGGGGTGGATTGCGAGAAACGTGGTGCAACGTCCGTTCAGATAGCGGTCTTTTGATACAGCTTTGCATGGGCAGTTTCGGCCTGCAGTCACGGGCGTCCATGCGCGATCCAGAGGCCAGCCCCGCACCCGACCGGATAAGGCACTGTACTTCTGCCCACTGCACCTCGTTCCACGCGATGCCCCATCTGCGGCCCCCGCACCTGCATGGTGAGATGCGGCGCGTTGGCGTGCAGCGCGCGCAGCTGGCATCCCAGCGCGCGCAGCAGCGTGCCGTGCGCCTCGTCCGCCTGGCCCAGCTTGTACTGCAGCATGCCAACGTCGCACAGCGGACCGTACGCGGTGTGCGTGTTGCCGTACGCCAGCTCCAGGTACGGCACCACCTGGCGTAACGGCCATATGGAACGGTGGATCACGAGCGGCGTCACACCGGGCCCGCGCCGAACTGCTGGACAGTGCAGGGGCCTAACAAGGGCAAGTACACTTATTGGGGTATGGCCCCTGCCTGTGGGCTCCGGCGTGGCCCTGGACCCGGTTCACCACCACCCCTATCCACCATGGCAACCCCTGCACTACCCCTGCCCCTGCCCCACCTGCTGCTGCAACAGCCCCAGCGCCAGGCCGTGTGCGCCCAGGTCCTCGTGGCAGTGGGCCACGCTGCGAAGGGCCTGTGGGGAGGAGTGACGCGCAGGGAAGCAATGATTAGCAGCCAGGCAGTCGGGCCTGCCGGGGGCAGCCGGGCAGGGATCACCACGTGCAGGGTGCAAGGGGAGAACCATCTTCAGGAGGCGTGTCCCCCGTACGACGCAACACCGCTGGCAGACATGCACGGAGTCAAGGCAGCTCGTCATGCCAGGCACCCCCTGGCCACCACAGCCGTACTGTGCTGATGGCACCGCCCGCGCGTGCCACAGCACGCTCCACAGCGCCCCGCCGTGCCCTGTCGTACCGTGAGCGTGCTCCTGTCCGCGCTGCCCCTGCTGGTGGTGAAGGCCTCCGCCGCCTCCCGCGCGGCGCCCAGCGCCTCCCGGGCTGCCCCCCCGGCGCGCAGCAGGCTGGCGGCCTTGAGCGCGGCGTCCCCGTGTGCCACTGACCCACGAGACACAGCGCGCACAGAGGCCAGCTCCGAGGTGGCGCTCTGGGCGGGAATGTGTTTGAAACGGCATCGTAGTTATGCATCAGATAGGTAGTTGTGTGTCCAAATGACAGTTGTGAGATTGGGGTGCGGCCCAAGGCTGGGTACGACACGGCGGGGTGTGAGGTTGGGCCTGCGACCACGGAGATTACAGTTAGCCCCATTCACGTGATGCAGCCATGCGGTGGCTGGTGCTGGGGCGCCCCGTACACCCCATCCCGCAGCTGCTCTTCGCTCACCTCCACAATGGCCTTCTTGATGTGTGTGTTGAGGCTGTCGGATCCCATGGTGGCCCGGATATCGGCCAGGATGCGCACGCGGTCGGCATCCACGGTGGCCTGCGGCGACCATGGGTGATGCACGGCGGGGAGGTGCGCGCGGTGTGGACCGGGGGGGCTGGAGACGGGCTGGGGTGAAGTGCCAGGGCGTGGGCAGCGTTCCCACAACTTCACCCTCGCCTCGTTAGCCGGCTGGTGCAGTAGTACGCATACGATGCTCGCTGCTGCTGCTGTTAACGATGCTGCTGTGTCCGGCTGTCCGCGCACCCACCTGCGCCCGCTCCACTCCCAGGTCCCCCCACGCGCCAAGCAGCTCCCCCCCGCGCCGGCACCGCCTTTGACCACCACGTGCGTGCTTTAAGTATTGGTAACAGCCTCGCTAACCCACCTGCGCGCGCTCAACGTCCAAGTCATCCCACACGCGGCGCAGCTCCCCCACGTCCTCCACCACCATTAACCACCATGCCCGGCTTGACACCATCACAACCAGCCTCGCTAACCCACCTGCGCCCGCTCCACGTCCAAGTCACCCCACACGCGGCGCAGCTCCCCCACGTCCAGCGCCGCCGCCAGCACCCGGAGCGCCCGCGTGCCGCGCCGCCGCACCGTCTGCCAGATTTCGTACAGGCACCAGATGCGCGTCAGCACCTGCCCGCTGCGGTCCAACACCTGCAGGTGCGTGAGTGCGTGCGAGCGTGTTTTCTGAGGTAAGCGCACGAGGTATGCGCGCGCAGCCAGGCATGATGGAGCGCTTTTCGAGACCAGGCGAGCAACCCCATCCCACGGCCATTCGCACGGTTCCACACACCCACCGCTTGTTCGGATGGGTCAATAACAGAGTACAAGTCGCATAGGGTCTGCCTTTCCCATTTCTATCGCGCCCACTCCGCCAAAACATGGAGTAACACCGGCATTTCGCAGCCACCCTGACGCTGCACACGTCCCAAAGAGCTCCTGAAGGGACGGCTCCGAGACGCGCACGCGCAGCAGCAGCCAGGCCTAACCCTGGAGAAAGCGGCCTCTGCACGTTACTGTACCTGGCTTTCCAACGCAAAATCCCTCAAGGTAAATACTGTAGCTGGACTCCTACTGTGCACGCACGCACCAGCAACGTGGCGTCAGAGGATCCCACCACCTCCTGCAGGTTGGCCAGGTCGTCGGCCTGCAAGGGGAGCCACCAGCATGTCCAGGTGAGCCAATGGCAAGGGGATGAGGATCGGAAAGCACGCAAAGGGCTGCAGGGCAGGATGAGAGGGCGTGGATAGACCAGGTCGATGGCCTGCCATGTGTTAAGTGTGAGGTCCGGCGCTTGGAGTTGGTAATGGTGGTCGGTTGGCATGTGCAAGAAGGTGAAGGGCCCGTGTCAAGTGCAGTTGCGCAGTGTGGAATGTGGGCCTCACCTGAGTCGTGTTGGGGTGCTGCGGGGCCATGCGCGGAGGCGGCACGCGCAACACGGCGGCGCGGGAGGCAGCAGCGACACCGGTGGCGAGGAGGGGGCAGCAGGTGAGAGGGTGAAAGGAGGAGCAACGCGCGGATCACTTGACTATGGCATGTGCAAGGAAGTATAGCCCCCAGCTGGACAGCCTGAGCTTGCAGGTAAGGTCATCACAGGCAACCTCGCCGCACAACAGGCAGGGCCACTGCTGCGTCAACCTACCAGCACCTGCCAGCATGCACTGTAGTAGGATGCGGCACAGGGATACCCATAACATGGCACGTCTCAAGACAGGGTAAGGGTGGGGAGAAGGTGGCATTGCATGCAGTTACCAGTAGTGACGACTACGGGCACGCGGTGTGCATGTGCGTCCAGCACAGCAGGGCCCATGCAGCGCGCCCCTTGTTGAGCCGCAGGCAGGCTCCGTCGATGCCGCACACCGCGCGGCGCATGGGTGTGCCAGCTGCACGTACCTGGTTTATTGCAAAGATGTCGATCCACACGAAGGTCCTGTCCAGCAGGTCCTTCCTGCCCGCGAACCGATGCGTCAGCGCGTCGACCAGATCCGCATTGGAGCCTGCCGGCAGCCCGCACCCCGCTCCTGACGCCCCCGGATCCACACCAGCGGTAACCCCAGCTCCCACCCTGCCTCTCGGCACCCCCCTGCTGGAAGCAGACGAGATGCGTGCAGTCGCTCGCCCTCCGGACATAAAGCTGGGGGGCCCCAACCCCTCCACTCCCCCTTGGCTCGGACGCCCACCCAAGACGGAAGAGGCGAGGAGGCTGGCACGCATGGGGCTCATCGCCGCTGTATCTAAACCTCCGTGTGGCGCGCTGTTCACTCCTGTGCCCGTACTTGCGGCGCTGCGTGCGGCGGTGACGCTACCATTGGTTGTTGGGAAGAGCAGCGACCCGCTGGCAGGCAGCGCCCCTACCGCGCCTCCACGCCCCTGCCCACGCAACTGGCTTGCACCGCCGCCCCCGGCCCCGGCCCCACCCGCGTCTACTAACCCCGTGTTGCCAAGAGTTATAGACCTGGCAGATGTGCTGGTGTTGGAGGTCCGGCCCCAGGTCAAGAAGGCCCCTCCGATCAGGGGAGAGCCCCCCGGCCCCGCCGATACGTCTGCAGGCCCTGGGGGCCACGTGCCCCCCGGCGAGGGGGCCCCGGTCATGCCTGGGGATAGCGAAGGGGGCATAGCACACCTCCGGCTGCCCTCGAAGCTGCCGCCGCTGCGGAGGCTCCTGCCGCTGCGGCTACCCCCTTGGAGCGGGCCGTTCGGTAGGGAGGACGATGAGGGCAGCCGGGAGGAGGGTTGGGAGGCAGGCGGGGGCCCGGGCAGGGCTTGCATGCCGAGGTAGGAGGGCGGCCGGGCGAGGAGGGGGTTGAGGGAGGCTGCGGACCCCGGGGTGGGGTCGATGCTGGGGTCGGCAAGCCACCCGGAGGCCTCGACTCCAGGGGTGGAGCCCAGGGTCTCCCCTGGCAGGGCGGCCAGCCAGCTGCTCCGCCGGTCAAGATGGGGAGTGGATGGCGCTCGGGAGGACCTCCTGGTTCCGGTCCGGTGGGGCTGTGGGGGCTGCGGGACGGTGCAGAAGTCGGGCGGCTGCACGGAGAGGTTGTTGGAGGAGGAGCGGCGGGCGGGCGAGGGTTGGGGGTGGGCTGCGAGGGCTGTCAAGCTGCTGGACAGGGACTGGGGCTGGGTGCAGCTGCCAGTGGGGTGCGTGGAAGCTTGTGATGCAGAGTGCACCGGCCCGGCCCGCAGGCGGGACGAGTACTGCCGGAGAACTTGGGCGGGGTCGGGTTTGGGGTCGAGGACCAGGGGTGGCGAGGGCGGATGGGGAGGAGGAGGCTGAGGCGAGTGGCAGCTCCTTCGGCGAAGCGAGTCCAGCAGGGGTGTGGCGGTGCGCGGGTGGTGCTGAGGCTGGGTTGGGGCTTGGCTGTGGGATTGGGCGTGGGCCTTTGGGTTGGGTTCCAGGGACGCAATGGACGCGTAGATGCCGCTGGGGGACGAAGCGGAGGTGCACGCAGCACACGCCCCATTGCAGTCTGCTCCTTCTGGTGCTGTGCAGCTTGGCGCTCTGGCGCCATGCCGCTGTTCCCCGCAGCTATGCCTGGGCTGGGATGGGTGCTGCTGCGTCCCAGGCTGCGAGCCGTGAGGGTGCTGGTGCCCCATGGACACGCACACGGGAGCTGGACTGTTCCGGCCGGCAGCGACGAGCCCCCCACGGCTTCCCCTGTGCGGCTCTGCGCCGCATGCGCCTACGCCCTCGCCCAAGGGCTGCCCTGCTATCGCCTGGTGGGCAGCACCATGGCCGCCTGCACTCGTGCCGGTGACAAAGCCAGTGGCGGTAAGTCCCCCCGCAGCTAGCCCCGGGCTTCGAGCTCGGCAGCCCCCGGCCGCCTCCGACCCAGATCGCGATCGGAGCATGGCTCGGGAGCCGCCGGCAGAGCTCAGCCCAGATCCCCGTCGCAACGAGCCGTTGTGCTGCAGCTGCTGCTGCGGGCCCGTAGCAGCCGCATCTGCGAAGTGCCCTGCCACCGCGGCCACAAGCTCTGTGCAGAAGTCGCAGCCCCAGCGGTGCGACACGAAGAGCTGGGAGCGGCCAACGGCGGTGGGGGGCACGGAGGAGAGGGCCACGTAGCGGCACCTGTGGGTCGCTGTGGCGGGCTTGACAACCCTCTCCACCACATCTGCTGTGGAGTAGCGGTCAGGGACCTGGAAAGTAATGGAGAACGTGCAGAACAACTGGATAAGTTGCGGTCGGGGCGTATATCATGTCGCTGGATTTTCGTTCTGTGAGGTCTGGGGTGCGGTGCGTGTCAAGACTGCCGGGTGCTCCGGGAGAGCACGGTGCCAAGCGTCTCGGCTCGGGTATTAGAACAACGAGTTCAGCGACGCTGTAGCCATGAGGGCACAAACTTCACACGCGCCGCAGTTTCGTGCGTCGCTGCCGCACCCCTTCCTCTTGAGGTTGTTGGGGAACTCACCTGACGCGCAAAAGTAAGAAGCCAGCCCAGCGACACCGCACATTCGCTGACATGAGCAGTATTTAGCGCATCGTTCATGGAAGTGGAGGTCAACGTTCTCGGTCGTGGCGCTCCTCAACATGCATGAGAACCAACGGCACCTCAAGACTGCCTCTAACGCCACGCCATACTGTATGGAGCAATCTTCAAAAGTGTCGAAACATTCCCTTGCACACGCTGAGGCGGATGGCTGGGTCTATATGAAGCCAAGTACCTATACTGCACAGCTGTCTGAACTGATACGCGTTTATACAAGTTTGATGAGCTCTGTTTGCTCCTTGTGCTGACGTACATGCTCCATAATTCGTTCACTCTGAGCTGTGAGCTCAAGGCCGGTGCCAAATAATGCCCACAATGTTCATATCTTTGTTGTGCCGAAGCCAAGTGAGTTTGAAAGGCAACAGTTGTAGCAGAATTTGCAGTGTATACATGCAAAGGCAGCCGCCCCAAGGAGCTTGGCGCGCTGGTTGCGCGCTCGGGGTACGTGTGGGCCCATGGGACTGGCAGGTAACTGCTGTTCACACGTGCCTGGTCCTCCATCCTGACGTGAGATGCTCAATACGGTATGCGCCGCTGATACAGGACTACGTTTTGGCAGAAGGTGTGTGAGTGACAGGATGGCTACGTTTGGTGGCGTGTCCGGTGGTGGGTCCGGCCTGCGCAGACCGGCAGTCTGTGCCTTGCCCCCTTGCCCCTCTGTTGCCATCTTTGCCCACGTTATTAGTCAGTATTGACCCAGATGTCAACTGCGCATGCTCCTTGGGTTACCCTACTACATCAGTCTGAGGTCTGAGCCCCACTGCGAGCAGAAAGTGCAACGGCCATCACCACCTGACCTGGGGAGCCCCCCTGCTGCTGACTGCGAGCTTTGCCTACCCCAATTCGCCTTCCATGTCCTGTCCAAGGCTGTACTTCAGAGGAGGCGTAGGGACGCCTGCCCAACTCCTCACCAACACCTCTCCTGCTTCTCACTCATGTGCATGCAGGCTGAGGTGGGTGGTGGCTGAAGCCGGCTTGAGGCTGCACAACGAAGTCACCTTGCCAGCCGTGCTCATGCTGGCCTTGGTGTAACTGACATCAGCAATTACCGTTCATCACCCCCTTCTGGACTCCCCTGCCCCTGCATTGACCCAATTCGTGTTAGCAGGTTGTGGCAGGGGCTTGGGGCAGAGACAATACATATATACACACCTTTGATTTGTTACGCCATATAACTCTCGCTTGAATAGCACTTCAGGGCGGCGCATGTTATGCAGTCGATGGTGGCTGGACATGGATGCAAGGGAAAGCTGACGTATAAGGTGGCCCCGCTCCCATCTCCCACGTCTCAACCCCTCGCAGAAGGCCCCCTCGGCTCACCTCTCATTGTACCCAGCAAACAGCCTCCACACCAACGGCACGTCAATATCCCTTGAGCCTCCGGCTTGCACACGGGTGATTACACTTGCAGAGGGCTCATGAACCCTTGCCATGTGACACTGACTGACTGACGCTTTTGTCCTCAACCAGCAGCAGGATGCACTCTCTTACCTGCTCTTACAGAGCGGCGTGACACAGGCCAGATAAGGCCTGGTCCTGGCCTAGCCTGGCTCGGCAGCCGTGGCAGGACCAGGCACTGCCTGGCACCTTGCCGCAGGTAAGGGGCCCACCACCATTCCTTCTGGCCTCCGTTACCTGCTTGCATGGCAGGACGCTGGACCTTGGGGCCGTTGAGGGTGGGCCAGGCCGGGCACCTTGTCTGGGTGGAGCAGGGTGGACAGAGGTAGGGTGCGTGCCCACCTGTGTGCCCAGTTGCCCGGAATCCTGGAATCCTGTGCGGAGGTTTCGGATGCAAATCCCAAAATAGGCATCCGGCTCTGAGGCTAGGATCGGTATCTTGGCTGTTGACCATGGGGTTATGTTCGGTATCCTGGGCTATGGGTTGTGGGGTCTGGTCCTGCATCCCCGCTGCCGGGCGTGGGGTCAGGTCCGCATCCCAGGCCAAACTGCCACACGGCAACCCGGGCTGCCGGTTGTGGGGTCACATTGGCACCCTTGCCGCAGTGCCGAGGGTGGCGCTGGACATCCTAGCTGCCGCGTGCGCGGTCGTGTTGCATGTGGTGGAAGTACTTTTTTTTTACAGTACTGATACTGGGGGTGGGGTCCCGAAGTGCGCCGTGGGTCCGCACGTTGGCCAGGGAAAAAGCCTCTGTATGCATGCTCGTACAGTTGTATCGCCTGCCAGCGAAGGGCAAACAATCCCATCCGTGCACAGGCACAGGTCTGAGGTTCCGGCCCCCAGGTACACCACGTATGCCCCTGTTGTGGGAATCGCCCGTGGCATTCGTATTGTATCTTTGTATGCCACTTGCTGTAGCGTATAGGTCATGTCGCAAGTATTGGTTAATGGACTGGGATTACGAGTTACCTGACACTCGTCCTGCTTTCGGCTCGCGGGACGCCTTCGGGGGTGCCACCGGGTGAAGGGTGCCACCACGGCACCAGGGGTGAATGGGGGCTCCCCCGGCAACGGACACGTGCGCCCAGCACCTTATCGTGACTGCAGTGACCACGCAGCTGCCCGAGTATGCGCTTTAAAACAGTTGCAATCGACACCATACGATGTACTCAAGCTAGCCAGAGCTAGCACTGGGGACCTGGCCTCGGCAACTGCGCAGCTGACGGGCGCGCCAGCCACTCGTCGACTGCTTTCACAGCATGTTCCAAGGTAGACGTATATTGTTCCTTCTATGCCAGCTACCTTCCGGGTGATGTTGCCCTTCGCAGGCTGCACCACGGCACGCGCAAGGAGCGCAGCTCTACGAATTAGCCGGGACAGAGTGTTCGAGAAGTCTTGGTTTGTGAGCATGTGCAAGTTCCGCTTCAGTGTCGCCGGTACGCGACCGCCCTTGCGAAGCTGCGCAGGAAAGCACATGGAAAATAACGACGGATGTACCCTTAGCCCCACAAGCCTGCATCTATGCTCTCTATTGCATGCGAAAAAGATCTGCATGCTAAGAGATAGCGGGCCGGCGACTGTGCCCTGGCGTCAGAACGTGCCATGCCAGTGCCCCCGCGTTGACCCAACCTGGATGTAACCAGTTTTGGGGCGTGATGTAACACACAGCTGTGTAACGTTTCGAGCCATAGTAACACTCTGCAGGTGCTTCGTGGGTTGCGATGGGCGTTGTTGCAGTAGTGAGTTGCAGTTGTGCGCGTACGATGCGCCGATGTGGACCCGCTCCCATGTCCCAGTTCCCTACACCTCTCATTGAACCCACTATTGTATCCATCTCAACTCATGAACCAGCATTACTTAGACGCGCAGCCCCGCACCTCGTGCTCTTAGCTTTAGCACGACAAGCGCATCCTTTGTCAGCACGTTCACGTCTAGGCTTCTAGGCTTCCCCGCCGGCCCTACAAGTCATCCAAAGGAATGTATGAGGGTTCAGCGCAGCCAAGCGGCCTGACCTGCTGGCCTCAACAGCCGGCGGTTGCAGCCAGTTCCCGTGCCTTATTCTGCAAGGGCCTATCCAAGGGCTGCACCTCCAATCACCTACACGCTATCTTTTCTCAATTTGGGACAGTTGTCGACTGTCAGGTAAGCTCGGGAGGGCGATGTCCCAAGGGCTAATGCCGCTACGTCTCCCCCGCAACAGAGCATAGAGAATCCACCAAAAAAATGCTGGTGGCCCACAGATGAAAGCTAACGTATAGGTTCGTGCGAAGGTAGTGAGTCCTGCCAGACGGTTGCCGGACTCACTCGGAAGCCAGCTTGTGCAACTCCAACAGCACACGGAAGCCCCAACCCATCTCCTCCTTTCACTTTCTGATTTCATCTTATGAATGTTGCTGCCTCGCCCTTCTGCAGATCGCTCGGCACCGAAGTGGGCGCAGTGCGGGCTTTGCCATCGTCACCTTTCTGCGCCACGAAGAGGCCGTCGCAGCCATGCAGTCTGTTGACGGGCTTATCTTCATGGGTCGTCGCCTGAGCATCCGCTGGTTCAGCCCGGAGCGCGCAATGGAGGGGGGTGCCACCGTGGACGTGCTGGGCATGGCTCAGCAGCAGGCCCTTGTTCAGGCTCTGCAGCAGCTTGGCCCGGCCGACCTCATGGCTCAGCTGGCCCAGCTGATGGAACCCAAACCACTTGCTCAACCGCAACCGCAGCCACATGTGCTGAACTGGCTGACGGTGAGACATGGCGAGACATGCTGGGTCGCGGGGTAGACGTTTAGTCGCATGTTAGCTCGTATCAGCTGCACGCCCATTGGGTCAACGCTACTTGAAAGAAACTGCATGATTGAAGTGCTTTGCGCCACTGCTGGCGCGCGTTGCGCGGCTGGAAGCACGCTCTACCCAAGCTGGGAGCCGAAGCGGCGTTGCCTCTATTGCACACGACTGGCTTGGCTCCCCAGCACCATTTGCCGAACCCAACAATGGGAACACTTACTTATGCTCGCGACCCACTTCCTGCCCTGTGGTTTACGCAGCAGCACCAGGACCCCGCTGCACCCTTCGCGGCGCCGGAGCTCACGTCGCCAACGGCGCCCCTCGACATCCTCAACAACCTATCCCTGCTGTCGCTAGCCGAGCAGCAACAGCACGTGGCACCCAACTTCGCCGCCTCGTCCGCAGCGGGGTTGTCGAACAGCCCCACTACGCCCAGCTCGCTGGATGTACCGGACGGCGCCGTCTTCGTGACAGCGGGGCCGCAGGCTGGGGCTGTCAAGGGCAACGCAGCAGCCGTCAGCCGCCTGACCACCAAGTGGTGCAACAGCTCAGTGGCGAACGGAAGCGCAGCCGCTTCCATTGCGCCCTCGGTCGCGGACGACGCAGCCTCGGAGACCGCCTCAGTACACGCCAGCGATGACAGCAGCATCGCCACAACCACTGTCCGGCACAGTGGCGGCGAGAGCAACCTGGGCAGCGGTGACGGGTCCTCACCCGTTGTGCCGCTGGGCAGCGCGGCCGTGGCCGCCACCACCACCACCACGGCCCCAAGCCTTGACAACACCGATGTCGCCACTGCACCGTCTGCTGCCTCGCGCTCCAACGCATCCGACCCTGGGTACATGCAGCAACAGCAACAGCTAAGGCGGCCTGGTCCGCAGGGGCCTGCCACCTGCAGCCTTCCCGGCGCGCCGCCTATGCCCGCCCCCATCCGCACCGCCATGCCACAGCCCCAGCTGCAGGCGCCACTCCCGCCCAACCTGGCCGCAGTGGCGGCAGCGGCATCCCGGCTGCCACCAAAACCCGCGCCGGCTGGGCCACAGTTCTCCGGCCTGCACGGTGCTCCCCAGGACCCGCGTCAACTGCAGCAGGCACTGCAGTTGCAGCAGGCGTTGGCGGAGCAAGCCCGCAGCATCAACACCGCGCAGCAGCAGTACGTGGACGCGCTGGCCAAGCTGGCAATGGCGCGCGACCAGGTCATGGCGGCCGCTTCGCTTCTGGGCACCGCGCCTCCGGTCACACCCGCCCCTGCTCAGGTGCCGCGCATGCCGCAGCACTTGGGCGGCCTGGCCATGCCGCAGCAGGCGGGGCAGTCGCAGCTCGGGATGATGGGCCACCCCTACGGATCTGCCATGCAGCAGCAGCAGCAGGTGCCGGACCTGCAGGCGCTGCTGCTCATGCAGGGAGCTGGGCTACGGGGCTACTGAGCAGCAGAGCCTGTCGGCGTTCGTTTGGCAAGCATTAACCGTGATCAGCTACGCAGCTGCAGTGCATACGCATCAGGCGATTCAGCATGACCTGGTTTTTGGCTATGGGCGGCAGGAGCACGATTGCCTGTACTCATCAAGTGAGGATGCTCGTGGCTAAGGAAGGGAGCTTGGGCGCTGAGGTGGTAGTTGTTAGTTTTAAGGTCTCTGCATGACAGACTTAGCGCGGCCCTGTGCTGCTATAGACGACGTTGACTTAGAGCAAGGCCACCCGCCATGAAGGGTGCCTCCGTGCACGCATGCTCCATGGCTCCTGAAGGGAGCTGTGCTTATCCGGCGGACAGAGGGTGCTTTCCACAGCGGAGCGCCGGTAGCGCAAAGGCGGCTGGGCCCATCTGGCTTGGTACGCCCGCTTAGCTGCTTGCCTCACGCGCAGCGCACAGCCTCTACTGCTAGTCAAAGGAGCTTGCCAGGCAAACCCGTCGGTGCGCGGTTGCAACATCACCGCTTACGCGTCCCTAACTATCAAACCCTGTCTGCCACTGCTGGTTGATTGCACCGGCCCATTCATTAGAATGGCAGCTTACGTGTCCTGACACTTGTGTGGTGCCATGACACGGACATGTGTGTTGCGCTGGTCATGGCATCGCCGCGTCACGTACTGCGGCCGTCCCGGTGGTCTTACCTTGTCGTGTGTGATCCTCTCTGTACTACAGTCTAAAATGGATGTGTGATGGGCTTGTGTGTTACCTGCGCATGTGCGAGGGGTTGGTAGCGCATGTTGCACGGGCTGCGCGTACGGTATTCACTCAGCCTTGGGCCCGCACTACTGAGCGGCAGCAGGGGTGTGCATCCTCTCTTCAGTATCTACTTTTTTCTTTGTGTGTCTCTTTCTTCCTCTGCACTCGGTGCTCATACCTCTTATCTAGTTTTTCCTGTGCGAGTCTGTGAGTGTCTGTGTGGCAAGCGGTGCGCACCGCAAGGATCAGACAAGAATGGGGAAGTGGGTTTTGCTACCCATGTGACACCGACGCACCTACTGAGGTGCTCTGGACAACAACTACACTGTGTAAGGACGCCTTCATACGTTGCGATGATGCTTGACTTTGTCGACACAGCAACTACAGCTGCATACCGGTAGAGGGAAGGTTCTGCTTTATACACGCCTTCAGGCTGCTTGCAGCATGCACAGGTTGTCACAGTGGGAGAGCGTGTAGGAGCAGCGATGCCACGGAAATGGGTCAACTTTGACACGGAAATGGCTATTCAGCAAGAGTCCCAGGCGATAAGCCCAACGGACTACACAGCCGGCCCCCGCCACTTGGCACCCAAGTCACCTGGCGCAAAGCACCGTACGATGCCTGTCCTGTCTGGGCTGCCTGCCTGAGGGGAGGGTGCTTCCGTGCGGCGTGCGTCTGTGGGGCTAGTGGGGCCTTTGTTTGGTGGCAGGCTCACGTGGTTAAAAGGGGGGCGGAGCGAAAGCAGCATCCGGGGGGCCGCTTATGGCTAATTCCCCCGTACAGCTGCCTCGTGTCCGGTTTCCTCCCTGGTAGGAGGGTAGGTGGGGGCCACGGGTAGAGACGCTGTTTGTTCTGTGGGTGTGCGTCCACGGGAAGCTGCGTGGGGGCGGGGCCAGGCTGAGATATGGTGAAACTTGAGGCCCGTTCTAATTGCGGCCTACCAACCCGTTGGAGCTGTTTGGCTCCTAACCGTACAGCGAGAGGGGTGGGAAACCCCGTGTCCCTGATTGCCGGAGCCAGCCCTGCCCCGTTATGGGACGAGGCTGCGCCCTGGAAGGGGGCCAAAACTGTAAATCCATACATATCAAAAAAAAGCACCGTACAGCAAGGCGTGCACGGCAAGGAACGCAAACAGGCAGTTAGGAAGGGTGCTTTGGTAAAGTAAGCATGAAGGCGCGCACTTTGACACAGGTCCCCACGCTAGCCCTGCTGCAGCACCTGAGCCCGTCGTCCTGACGACCGGGAACCGACCCCTGACCACATACCGGTACGAGAGCTGTTCACCGCCAGCAAACTGATGCCAACCATCTTCTGCGGCCTCCCCGGCCTCCCCTCCTGTCCCTACTTGCGGGCATGTGGTACGCCAAGCTAGGGGCGCTGCGGGCTTTCCCATTTTTTTCTGTGGAAAGGTTTACAGGTAAGGAATGGCAGGAATGGCAATGCGCCTTCCTGACATGCTTCCACCTGTCCAAGCCTGCATGTGCCACATGCACCGCTGCCCACGGCATGGCGCTGGTGACCAGTGTGGTGACCCGTGACGTACCTCACAGCACTTGTCAACGAGCTGATCTGAGCGCTTGATGTCAAGGACTGGCTAGTCACAACAAGGGGCTGGTGCGCTGGTCACATGGCTGCGGTTTGGCCTCCCGTTTGTGCTGTTTGGTGCAAATACCGTACAGCAGTGCACCTCGCAGCCTGCGCGCTTGCTGGCATTGGCTGGCACCCTGCTGAGCGTGCTAGGCATGCCGTGGCTTCTTCTCGGGATGTACCCTGCCGAGTTTGCACATGTTGCAGGGTCAGTGAGAAGGTGGAGCGTGGAGGGCGCTCTGGGTTGCTGCGGTGGGGCTACTTGTCAAGATCGGCGCCTTGGTGGGGGCCAGCACAATTGTGATGATGACTGCGGTCATGGCATTGGCACTGGTGTTGCAGACAGCCATGTGCAGCGGGCTACTCTACTGCGCCATGCTCCTCACCCAGTGCACTGCGTGCTGTACGGGCAGCCGTGCTGCGCTGCTGCGGTTCACGTTGCATGTGGCCCAGGACCAGGACCACGCGGTGCAGCCGCTGGTGGCCATGGTAGTGATGGCATTTCCTGCACAGGCGAAACGGTGGCTCGACAGCTCAGCTGGTGAGCTGCTCCGGCAATAGCACCTTTGCCAGCTTCATACGGCTTCGTTGGCCTCGTCCTTGGCTGCGTGTACGACCTGGCTTCTCTCCTGTGCACTGCTACCATATAGGTAGTACCCTACGTTGTATCAGACAACGTGACTGGCCAACGTCACAGAATTTATCGGCGCTTTACAGCCTGTCCTTGTGGCTCACAGCCAAAAGACAAATTGATGCAAACGCCGGTCCGCCGCACGCCCTCGCCCCACGGTCGCTTGTCAGTGCAACCAGCTGCAGACTCGGTTTCGGGTTCCATAGCAACGAGTGCCATCAGGTAAAGCTGCTCCTTAGCCCCGACCGCTGTCAGATCCACGACAGCTTGGGCAGCCGAGCTCCTTTGACCGCCTTCTGCAGCGCTGCATGCTCCTCCTGGCTAGCCTGTGTGGGTGGAGGACAACACACATGAGTCAAGAAAGGTGGCGCTGACCTGCGTCGCGAGCGCGACCCCTGACGGAGACGCTGTAGCGCCGAGTCACAGACTGCAGTGCCGCAGCCCTGCAGCACTCATGGCGCCAGCGCACCACCCTGACCTACCCTCGCCTCCACAGCCACCCAAGCCGCTGACACCCGCTTGCCCAACAACCGCAGAAGGCACAGCCCACGCTTCAATGGCCCTGATCTTCACAACTAACGCAACGCAGAGGTCCTCGGACCACCGGCAACCGCCACCCAACCCTACGTACCACACACGCGCATGCAAGGGCAACAGGGGTGTCGTAGCGGTGTATCAGTGTAAAAACCGTACGAGGCGCATGCAAGTCCCCGGCCCACGCAGTCCCGCACTGGCCCACACAGAACCGGCCCACACAGAACGAGACACGTCTCCAGGACCCCACACAGGCCCCCGGCCCACCTGCAGCAGAGTGGCCACGGCGGGCAGCAGCAGGTCCCTCTCCTGGGAGCGCCCCGCAGCGTGCGCCTCCAGGAACTTGAGCAGCACGTTCCTCAAATACACCAGGTCCACAGCCTCCGACCGCGCGCCTGCCGCTGCTCCTCCCCCTGGCCCCCCCGCGGTGCCGTTGGCGTGTTGGGATGAGCCCACAGATGGCAGCGACGCTCCTAGCCCCGGCCCCGGTCCGGCCCCTTGCCCCGCCGTCCCGTGCGGAGCTGTTCCGTCCAGGTTGTACAGCCCTCCGCCCCCTACACGGTTCTGCACCTGCCACTTTGGGGTCATGGTGACGGTGTGTAGCGGGGGCGGCGCCCCTGCGCCCCCTCCGCCAGTGCCCGTGCCGCTGTAGCTGCTGCGCCCGCTGCCGCCGCCACCACTGTTGCCGCCGCCTCCCCCGCCTCCCCGGCCCACCGCCGCCCCCTGGGCTGCTCTCTGCTCCCAACCAGGGGCCCCAGCCGCTGCGGCGGAGGCCTCCAGCGCGGCCTCCCTGCTGTGCTGCTCCGCCTCGCGCGTGGTTCGCGTGTTTGCGAGCATGACCTGCGCACGTAGGGTGGGTACACCAAGCCACAGCCAGTCTGCGACGGTAGTCACGCCGTCCTTTTTGACTTCCTCCTATGCGTTTACACCTTCAAACGTCCGGCAGGCAACCGCCATAAGTGCTGCTATTGTGGGTGTGCCCAACAACCCCGACGGTGCTGCCTGCCCGTGCCATGCCTCTTGGCGACAGTGCCGGTGCTACACGTGAAGCAGCCGGTACCTGTGCGTGGGCGTCAGTTAGCTGTGCGCGCAGGTGCTGCAGCTGGTCGGCCAAGGCGGCGGCCGCTGCGGCAGACTCCGCCTCCACGCGATGCAGCTCCTCCTCCTGCAGGCAGGGTCCGAGGTGTGGGTTGGGGCAGGAGCTGGGGTCGTGGGGCACGAGCTGCGCCGCCTCCTACCGAGAGCGCACGCCCAGCTATGAGGCAGACAGGGAAAATACGTCAACGGCAGCGTTACCCTTGCGGGGTACAGTGGCCCGGAACCTGCGCGCATTCGGGACGCGGGGCAGACTCATAACGTCTCCCCTTGCCTACGGTACGTAGGGCGTGAACGCTGCAGCGCACTCACCCTGCTCCTGAGCTGTTCCCGCAGATCCTCCCATTCCCGCTCCGCTGACTCTAGTCGTCGCGCCGCCTCGTCCCGCGCCGCCGCTGCCGCCGCCGCGCGAGTTTCAAGGCCCTGCACCCAACACGCGGCACAAAAATCTCGTACTCCTTGAAAGGATTCGGCTGTCCAACGCTTTGTAGTTGTCCAAGAAGGCTGTTAGACACAAGGGAACTTGGCTTACTCCTTTATGAGGTTGTGGCAGATTGTGCAGTCCGGTACGTACCCGGTGCCACATGCTATGCGGCTTTTGTATAGGCTGGACAGAAATGTTGCGTGACATGCGGCTCGGGTGGCATGGCGGTCGCTGGTACTCCCATGCATCAGCACCAGCACGCACCTGCACCTCCTCCCGCAGGTCTGCGGGCCACAGCGCGCGGCTGGACAGCGCGGTGGCCACCCGGCGGGACACCTCAGCCGCCACAGAGGACTCGGCGGCGCGGGCACGGGACTCCGCAGCGTGGAGGTGCTCCTGTGGTGCCGCAAACCGTAACCGTAACCGTAATCGCAGCTGTAAG
This sequence comes from Chlamydomonas sp. KOR1, assembly GCA_036984285.1. Taxonomy (NCBI): domain Eukaryota; kingdom Viridiplantae; phylum Chlorophyta; class Chlorophyceae; order Chlamydomonadales; family Chlamydomonadaceae; genus Chlamydomonas; species Chlamydomonas sp. KOR1. Next base: position 162,907 of record BQMZ01000388.1, on the reverse strand, counting down.
CGTGACACGCAAACACGCTGCGGTTGCACTCGCGTGCGGGCAAGGTACTCGGCCTTGTGCATGCAGCATAGGCCTTGTTATTGTGGTGGGGACTGCAAGGTCCTGGCCGTCCCATCGGGCCTTGCCGTACCTCTGCCGCCATCGCGCGCTCCGAGCAGTCCTTGGCTCGCGCCTCGGCCGCCGCCAACAGCGCCGCCAGCCCCATCAGCTCCTCCTCGGCGCGAGCCTTGGCAGCCGTGAGTTCCGAGCACACCTGCGGCCAACAAGGTGAGTAGCAACAGGCAAACGAAGTCGGGCCTCACAGTCGGGCGACACAGGAGTTGGGACTGCTGCAGGGAAATGCAGTAGGGACACCAGTCGAATCAAGGTCGTCCCGAGCGCAACACGAACGCCGGGTACACCGCAATACTGCGCGCGCGTAGGCTATAATTGACAGCGGCAAGCTTTCAGAGGGCGCCCAAGGTACGACCTTCCTTGCCCATACCGTCCTGCACTTCAGGGGCCAGGGCTCACCCAAGGACTATCACGGCCCGCGCCCCCGTACCTTCTTGTAGTGCCCCGCCACCTCCTGTTCCGCCCTGCTATCCGCCATGCGCTGGCTGAGCACCAGGTTGGCGGCCGTCAGCTCGTCCACGCGCCGCGACAGCGCCGCCGCCTCGCCCAGCGCAAGGGAGGAGGAGGCCTCGCGCTGCTGCCATAGCTGCAGGAACACGGCACACAGGCACCGTGACGCGGTGGCTTAGCACTGCAATGTGGCTGTTGGCAGGGACGCAGGTCGAGGGAGAGTCGCACAGCGCAGCATTAGGCGGTATTGATGGCATTGCTGTCAATGCGGTGGCAGGGAAGGGTTCTTGGAATATGAAGGGTAGGGTGTCTGGAGTGGCGCTGACATGACGCCTTGTCGGGTGGGCTGGCTTACCTGTACTTCGGCCTCCAGCTGCGCCACCCGCTTCTGGCTCGCCTCGAGAGATGCCTGTGGGTGCCACGTAGCAGTCACACGACAGTGAGAGCTGGTTACCTGCACATCGCCTACCATAGCATGACAGCATGAGGCAAATCGCCCTTGCTTAGCCGCTGCTGCATGCATCAGGCAACAGATGCACACGCCTTCCAAAGATGCCATGACAGCATGAGGCAATTCGCCCTTGCTTAGCCCCTGCTGCATGCATCAGGCAACAGATGCACACGCCTTCCAAAGATGCCATGCCTAGCCGCGATCAAGAAGTACTCTCGGCAGCTCCTCGTGTAGAGTTGCAGGCCTGCAGCTGCAGCGCAAGTGGCCACAGCCCAGATGTCAGCCCTGACAATGACAGCCTCACCTTGAGCTCTCCGTTACCCTTCTCCAGCGCCTCCGCCGCCTTCCTGGCATCGGCCAGCGCTGCCGCCGTGCCCTCCGCTGCCTCCGCCGCCACCTTGCTGCTGCTGTGCGCCGCCTCCGCCAGCGCCGCGTCGCGCGCCTCCGCCAGCGACGCCGCCTCCGCCTTCAGCGCTGCGTGCTCCTTTGTCAGGGTGCGGTGCTGGGCCTGCAGTGCGCGGGGCACAGCATATACCTGATCGGACCCTGACTAATGCTCAATGCACATTGACTCCTTAAGGGGACTGATCCGAGCCGTCTTTACACACCAAGCTCCACCGCGTCCAGAGTAGCCCTCCTCGCCAACAGCCGTGCACCACCACACTTGGCCCTCGACCAGACACCTGTCACCTGCTCGCCCTGTCCTGAACTGCACTATCTCCTTACCATGTTTGCATGTACCCTCACCAGGCTATCTTTGCCTGCATCCCGCACAGCACCGCCACTTGGCCCCCGAGGGAACCCACACCTGCCAGTGCAACCTGCTCCCCTATCACCCCGAGCGTCCAACCGTGCAGCCTGGTATCTCGCACCCAGAAACGAGTGGTCAGCTGGTCACCGTACGACAACTCAAGGGTTTGCCGTGTTGCCGACCTGACACCCCCGCCTCATCTGCCCACTGCGCCCCTCACCCGCCCCGCGGCCCTGCCCCCAGCGGCGCCGCACCTCCAGCGCCCTCAGCTCCTCTCACTGACGCCGCATTGGACCTGCCTTGGCCCCCGCGCCCCTGCCCCACACCGCACCTCCAGCGCCCTCAGCTCCTGCTCCAGCCGCACCGCCCGCGCCTCCGCCCGCTGCGCCCTCCGCGCCTCCTGCCGCGCCGCCTCCTGCAGCTCCACCGCCATGTCCTGCAGCTGCGACAGCGACGCGCCGGCACCGCTCGCGCCACCCCCGCCGTCGCCCGCGCCCTCAGGCCCCCTGCATCGAAGGACGGTACGGCACAGCCTGATCCAGCAGGTCAAGGCATGCGTGTCGGCTGGAATCGAGGCGCAAGGGACCACGCGGTGGGGCACACTGGGGCTCGGTGTGTTGCGGACGCACCGCACCTGCGCCTGGCTGCTGCAGCCGCCGCCTGCTGCGCCGCCGCCAGGGCCGCCTTGAGCTCCGAGACCTGCTTGCCGTACTCTGCGCACGAAGCCTCCAGCGCAGCCATGCGCTGCCGTACGACGGCGTCCTGGGGCCAACACGGTTACCGCAAACTGTTGTACATGCTAACCAGCTGACAAGGTGACAGCACAAGCAGGAGAGCAGGTACTGGAGGGAAAGAAGGTTGAGCTGGTGGTTTCATGCCGACCGAATGTCTACGTCCGGGTGTAGTGGCGTCGCTGATGCTCCGGTACCCTTGCAGCTGCTTAGACCCGTGGTGCCAGTTCTGGCTCACCACGTGTGGTTCGCGCGCTGTGCCCCGTGGCCCCAGGGCCAGGTCCAAGGGCTGCAGCCGCAGCGGCAGCACCAGCTGCAATACCCCACTGCCCCGACTGTCGGCAGGAGAAGAAGCAGCAGGCGCAGCAGCAACAGCAACGGCCTCTCCGCCTGCCGCTGCGCCATGCTGCCCCGTAAGCCCATGGGCTTCCCCGCCTTCCGAGCTGGCCGCTGCATGGCCGTCTGTGGGTATTGAGGCTGGCGCGACCGTGCTCCCGGACGCCCCCGTGGTCGTGCTGGGGCCGGCGATAGAACCGGACGTGCGAGCCAGGGAGGACCTGGGAGAGGACGACACGTGGGCCGAGGATCGGGTGGGGTTAACGTTGACCAGCACGTGGGAAGGCAAGCTTTTGCAATCACGCAAGACAGTGGCATGCCATGCGCTGAAGGTAGTCGCTGCATTACCGTATGGAAGGGCCCAGCCTCACCCTCTCCCCGCCAGGGCCGCCCTGAGCTGCTCGTTCTGGAAACGGAGCTCGCGGACCTGCGGCCGCACGCACACAACGGCACACAGAAACAGCGTGGATGTACACTTGGACGACGCCCGGCAACTTTTCCTTACAGTGCACGCGAGCACAGCACGCTGGCAGCAAGCTGCGTACGTCCCTTAGACGCTGGGATGGTTGAACTCGCGTGGCAACACTTCAGTTGAACTCGCGGGGCAGCACTTCAGTTGGTCAAACCTCATACCACTCATACCACCCCAGAACCACACTGGTTGAACTCGCGTGGCAACACTTCAGTGAAAGCTCATACCACTCATTCCAACCCAGAATAATACCCATAACACCACTTGATATCCCAAGGTTGCATAAGAGTATCCGCAAGGTACTGCCACAGACCAACCTGCGGCTCCAGCGCTGCGAGCAGAACGCTGGCCACCCCCTCGTGCCCCTCCGCGACCTCCGCCGCCACAGCCAGGCTCTCCCGGATCTCCGCATCCAGCTGCCCCTCATCCAGCCCCCCCTGCCGCAGCAGCGCCTGCGAACCGGAAGCACTGTACGTTCGTACACGTAATACCCCACCGCACGTGCAATGAGCAAGGGCGCACAAGGTGTTGATTCAGCTGCGCATTGAGCAGCTACAGTGTGGGATGAGATGTAGGATCGGCTCAAGAAGGCGCCCGGGAAGCTGGTGTTATGAGCGGTTGGCAGCAACCCCAGTCCCCATTGCCACGCTTGCCTTCTTTAGTGCTGCAACCGTATCTAGGAGTTCCCGCTTCTCGCGAAAGTGCGACTTGGTCAAGGCTTGCAGGTCCGCCTTCTCGTACCATCGCAGCTGTGTTGCAGGGGGAGGAGTTGGAGGTGGCAGGGACAGGGTTAGCACGTGAAACGTACTGCACCCGAACGACACGATGATGTATAGTGTGTGTCTTTCGGTAGATATTACTGGAAGCATACCTTTCGAGCGCTCTCCACAGGCAGGCTGCGAGCAGCGCGAGGAGAAGGTTTGGCGGAACGTGGGCATTAATCGCCAGGCGCCTGCCTTGTCATACATGTATATGCTCTTACGATGATTTCGGGCTGCTCACCGAAGGTATTGCTTTTCCGCAGGTGACGATGCAGCAGGTGCTGCCTTGAGCACAGCGCCAAATGCTCCCACAAGCTTCTCCATACTGACCGATATGGTTGAGTGCTTTATATTTTAGGTATTCTGCAATGCTTACAGCCCTGAAGCGGCATATTGGTGTGCGTTTGGTCCGGGCGAGCTCACTGTAGCCCTCTGGGTCGAATTGCAACCGACATGATGCACTTCAGCACTTCAGGGCTGACGTGCAATGACCCAGCGACTGATCCGGTGGGCCTTGCTCCACGGAGCCCATCGAAACGGTTCAGGTGGTTGCGCAACTGCCGGTTGAGGGCCCGCGTGGTACCAGCCTTTGGGGGTCTTTGTCAAGGTCCTATGTTGACATGACACGATCGCATTGCGTTCCTGGCCAACCACCCGCCGGATACCTGCATCTGTAGAACTATGGCGTATTGCTGCCCTACCTTCCCTACCTAACTGCACAGCGCAGACCAGAGGCCATGGGCCCCTGGCAGAGACGCAGAAGCCTCTGCATGCAGACCGAACTTGCACAGGAGAAGGGACGGAATCGTTGCTGTGTTAGCCCGGCGGGACTGCACAGGCCGTTCCAAATCATTTACGGTGTTGGGTGTGGCCCAAGGTCCCCTTGGTGTGGCCTTGGGTCCGGCGCACCCCACTGGGACCGGACCAGGGGGCTGCCGACCCTGTGGGCGGTCCTCGTCGGCCAGGGCTGGCATAAAGTTTTCTTTCTGTGAAAAGGGTTACAGGCAAGGAGATGGGAAGGGGTTGCACGTAAAGGGGTTGTAGAGTTCCTGTTGTGTTCCCAGATGCACGCGTGTTCACGAAACAGGCTGGCGGCACGTGGTGTAGAGTAATGGGGTAAAGCTAACGTGAGACAACGCGACAGTGGGGCACTTGCCTGCTTGCCTATCCGTGGCTGCTGCGCCCAGCCACGCTCAGGAGCTGCGGTACCTGGCTGTACCGGGCTGGGCTGTACCGGTACTGGCAACGGACCGGTGAATGCTATTATATCTGTGCAATATCCGAAGTACGAAGGCCACCCACCCTCCAGTCCGCCAGGTCCTTGGCTTGCAATGCTCAGTGGTACTGTGGACACGAGCAGCAAACAGTGGTACCGTGGACATTCTGAGGAGCAAACAGCTCGTCCATCCAGTAACCTGCTGTACGGCGTTAACTGCCCGCGGCTACCTGTCGCACCGCAGACGTCATGTAGGCACATGACTGCGGCGTTATTAACTTTTACCACAGCATAACTTGGGGGTTGAAGTGCACAGGTGTACCCATTTTGCCATAAAGGTAGTCTGAAAGGTATTAGGTAACTGCGAGCGTCTCGTTGAGAACTGGCTACCTTCTAGATAACAAAAGTTTTTGTGTCTTATGGTCCTGAGCGCTACGCGCGCTCGTTAGGGCGCAGCGTCACGTCCAACGATAACCAAATACGACAGCGAGAAACGCGACATGCGCTTACCCGCTAGGGTACCACCCCAGTTGCCTTTTGATGTTGGTGCTGACATCATACAATATCTGCGGGTGCACGTATTGACGATGGCATCGCAAGCACCACTTCGTCAGAGCTCCCGCCGCAGGGCCCTTCACCTCTTGCTCATCCTGACGCTCTTCTCGCGCGCTCGAGGTAGGGCGTTGTTAATGTACCTTTAGTAAGATATGTACCAAGGGCCACAGCGCCTTCCTTGGGTACTTTGTGGCCCAACCAACCTACCTTGAGGAAACGCGGTCGATGGCGTAGTAGCAGCACGGAAACAGACGCAAGAGCGGGACCATCAAAATGCATAGCAGTTATGCTATGCAAATTGATGCCAATTGCACCGTCCAACAACATCACCAAGTTGTAACCCGCCGGCCCTTGTGACGCAGGCTACTCCCTCCACGCCGTTCAACATGCCTTGCAAGGCCCAGGCAATCAAGGTCAGTCGTTGGATTGGGATGTGGCCTTACCTCGCAGGCCCTGCACGTCAATACACACCCTGGTGCTGGGACAAGCCACGTGCGTAGGGTTTCCAGGGGGTTGACAGGCCAGCACCAGTGCCCCGCACAGCCTGCGTGCAACCCACGTGCGTGGTCCCGACCCTCAAGCCGCACGTTTGCACTCGGGCAGAGCACAGAACCACGGTGTACCCGGCACATGTATGCCTACGCTTCCATGACCTTCGTTCACAGCGGCGCTTGACTCGCCTCTCTGCCAGGGCTGTGTCAAGGGAAGACATCGTCACCTCCTAGGGTGACCGTGTCAACTCCATGCCTCTAAGCTGCCCCAGCCAGACATCTGCCCACACTTAACACGGGGAAACAACTTCCCGTCTTGCTGGTTTTGCCTGACCGGTGCTTTGTCCGCCGCTGCAACGCGCAGTGCTGATGCCGCTCGAGTACGTGGGCGTGTCCGTGCGGGGGACACGTGTCAGCGCCAGCGTGCCCACACCTTCGCTGCACGTGTGCCAGGACCGCTGCCTCAGAACGCCGCACTGTGAGCACGTGATCTACCAGGGAGGCACGGTAAGCGGCTGCGGGCCTCAGGCCTTCGTGCATAGTGTGGGTTGCGGGTACCGGTAGCGCGAGCCTGTGCGCAGCTGCGGTGGTAGCAGTACCTGAAGGCGTTCCCGTCCACTTACCCACTCCACCTACGCTCGGAACTCATAGCTTTCTACCTTTCTTGCTCGGCCGGACACCCGCAGTGCCACCTAGCCAAGGACATGTTCCGGGGCTCGGACAGGTTCGCCCAAGGGGAGGTCCCGGGGGCTACGTTTGCCATCCCGCGACCAAACAATGGTGGGTGCGTTCGGCAATGGCCAATGCAGGGCTTGCAGGCCATGCTGCTGCCACTGTACATCGGCACTCAGCCAAGCGCCTCATCCCACCCGCACCTCCTGCACCTGTGCCCGTATCTGCCCGTACGCAGACGCATACCACTGCGTACCAGACTACGACGTCAGCGGAGACGCGTACGACGTTTTGGACTTGTCCACCGGCGCCGCCATGCCCGTCCCCACGGAAGACGGCATTGCCACGTGCCGCAACGCATGCGAGGCAGCTGGCGACGACTGCCACTTCTTCGTGTGGTGGGGCGAGCGCAGCGCGTGCTTTTTAAGGCATGAACCGCTCAAAGGGACCACTAGCCGCAGCAAGACCGGGCCGGTCGGGAAGAAGCAGGGGCTGGTCACGTGCCTGCGGGCGTACACGCACGGCCACCAGCCGCCGCCGGCGCCCTCCAGTGCACCACTGGAGGACTCCCTTGACTACCACGGTGTGGCGGTGCGGAGCATGGTGCTGCAGACCATCTACTCTGTGCAGCGGGCGGAGGAGTGCAAGGAGCGGTGCAAGCAGAGCCCCTCGTGCGAGCACGTGGTGTACCAGGCGCGAGTGGTGAGGGGGGCGGGGAGTAAGGCTCGGGGATAGGCACCTGACGGGGACGCGCATGGGTCAAGTACTGCTAGTGGAATGCAGGTGGCACTCTGCTCCGTGCGAGGGTGACATGTGGATGTGCTTGGCGCATGCCCAGCACACTTGCTTGTGCATCATGTGGGTACAGGGTGCTGCCCAGGCCGTGGGCATTCCAACATGCATGCGGGGATGCGCTGTGCCGCCCTGTAAGCATAGTAGGTGATGCACTGCATCCCTCCATTGTGGCTTTGGAGCTATAACCACGCGTGCACCTTGCCAGTCACGCACCAGCCAGTTGGCGTGATGTAGCCGGCTGCCTGCCAACTGTTCTTTGCAGTGCTACCTATGCGCCAAGATGTTCAAGGGCGACTCTTTCTTCAACGGCGCATCGGAGTGGTTTACGCTGGCTGTCGTTCGCCCCAATAACGGTGAGCAGCGCGTTTTAGTAGTACCTGCTGTCATGCCTCGCTGGCTCGGAGGCCTGCGAAGCAGACATGCCAGTGTATGGACGCGTGTCCTTGGACCCCTCACTCGACAGCTTCGCCCGCTAGTGGCTTACATGGATAAGACACTGCCGCTTCCAATGCGTTGCCGTGCGCTCTTCAGGTAACTTCCGCTGCGTGGAGGGCGTGTATGACGCGCGCAGTACGGCAGATGGGGAGTTGCGGCAGGTCAAACTGGCGAGCGACGGAGGGTTGACCACCGAGCAGCAGGTTTCCAGGTGTGCTGATCTATGCCACCAGGCGGGCCGCCAGTGTCAAGTGGCCATTCACTCTCATCAGGATGACACGTGCCGCTTGCATGGAAGCTTGCGCAAGGTTGCAGCAGGGATTAAGCGGTTAGAGGTGGGCCAGGGGAGCAGTGCTGGTGGGCCAGACCGCCAGCTAGCCACCACCTGCATACGGGCATCGCTTGCAGACTGATCCCTTTGCATGTATGGTACTGTACGGTGGCGAGGCAGATAGTCAGGAAGCCGGAAGGGGAGGCACGCGTGGGGACTAGCTGACGCTCACGCATCTGTGGCGGCCTCACACTGCCTCTCAGCGCATTATGGCTTCTTGCTGGCGTGGCTGTTGATACCACAAGGGGTTTTGAAAACTGGAATGACGCATTCATTGATTATGGGGGCGGCCTACTCCATGTCCCAACCACGGCCAATGTCAAGTCCGAACTCCGAACCACAATCCGCGTAAACGACATGCCATTTCTGCTATAGATAGACTTAAGCACAAGCTGCACCTGTGTTGCTGTGTGGCACATGGGGCAGCATGGGGTCTCATCTGCAATGTGTCCTTGCTGGCCCCTGCGGGCGCCCTTCTTCCCTGTACCTGTCCGCCACGTTTGGTGTCCCACGTCGACCGGGCGCGTGATGAGACGGGTACGCGTTTATGGCATCTTCCTCCCTTTTGTGTCCATTGGGCACAGAGCGCAGCTGCACGGGTGACGCCTTCGTCCTACTACTAGACACACGAGTATTGGTTTTGTGAAGGTTTACAAGTGTATGGTGATCTGGGGGTGCTAATGTTTTGAAGAATGAGTGTGTGACGAGTGTGCAGCCCGCCGGGGCACGCATGCATGATTGCCGCGTGGCTAGGCAGGGCGTGTTGCAATTTCCTGCATCCTCATGTGCACACTCTGCCGCCGTGCGCGTACACGCACTAGCCTGAACTGGCTGGTTAATTGGTTGGAGGCTTGTGGCTCTTGGGATAGGAAGCGTGTGGTAGGAAGACAACGCGAGGTTTGCACAAGGTAGCTCCTCTATGTACACACATGGACTGGCATGTGTTGGACCGCCCCTTAAGTGCCGCGTGTCGATTCGCTCGTTCAACCCGCCGTGGGCAACCGGTACCGTACTTCGTTTCGTTGCCCACGGGGGCACCAGGGCACTGCATTTGTGCATCCTTCTCCCCTGGAACTAGACGTGCAACTGCTTGGATCCCTGATTGTCGGCCGCCTTTTGCCTGGCATCTGGTGTCATTTCGATTGTATTGTGCTCGCTGCTCTATCCTGTGTGTGCAGTAAAAGGTTGCACAGCTAGGATTGTGCAGTATGCCTCGAGAGGCGGTTTACTTGCACATGCCCACGAGCATGCTTGGCACTTCGGTACGGTGTGATATATAGAGGCAGTTGTGCGTGAGGTACACGTGTGGAGCTCCCTTCTCGAGAACGTCGGCGCAGCGAGAGCTGCCCTGGTACACTGTTTCCAACGCGCCCAGAAGCAATGCTGTGGCCCACGCGTCGGAATGATGGATGCTTGCGTGGTAAATTCGGATGAAGGCCTTGGCGGTTGGGAAATTAACGGGCTTACGCACGGTCGATTTCTCTGCTACAAGTGCACGGGCGGGCCGTTGTCCCGTGCCGTACAGCCCTATGTACCGGATCGTGCCTTCGGCCCAGGAGGCCGTCGCTGTGCTGTCTGCCGTGTGTCGGACTCTGGGTCCAGTCGCGGACCTCCGGCTCCTGGCCACAGTAGTGTAACAATGGATCATGATCAAGGCCTGCTGCGGCTGCTGGCCAGTCGGCCAACACAATTGGCACCGCAAACAGCACCACCGCACCACCATGCACAATGCACGATGCAGCGCCACCACGCCGTAGCATCTTCGGCAAGATGTGCAACAGGTTGTAGTTGGCGAAGCGGTGAGGTAGTGTGTAGTCACGCGAGGCTATCTCGTATCTCCGTCCTTGTCGGGGCCTCCGCTGGACCCTTCGGAGCACTGAGCTACCAGACACCCTGACCAGCAGAATGCGAGGTGCCCCACCGGCTGCCAGGGCGTACGCAGCAGGCACACTCGGCCACATCTTAACCCTACTCGGCCACATGTGACACAGCCACCGCAATGCCATTCCCTCCTACAACCTCGCCAAGACCCAGTTCAGCCAAAGTTCTGTCCACGACCCATTCGGCTTCTATTCTGTCATTAGCTTGGCAAAATACGACCTCGCGAGTCAGTGAATAAGCAGTCGGGCGAGCACACCCAAGCCAGTCACCCACAGCTTGGCAAGGCCGCGCAACCGTCCTGCCTGCCTCTGTCCTGCTGCCCATCCCTCTTCTTTCGTTGGCCATGCCGTTGCCGGCCCCTGTTGCCCCAAGCCACGGCTCCAGCCGCAGCTACCTATGGTGCTTGGGCTGCCTCGTGCTGCCTAGCCAGGCGGTTGATGTCATCGTTGCTGAGGATGCGCTTCTCGCTGCCCCGCTGCGCCACCCACGCCATGGCCCGCCCCACCGCCTCGGTGGTGGTCATCGGCACGAAGGGCAGCAGACGGAGGAGCGGGGCCACGCCGTACATGATCCTGTGCGAGCGCGTACGTGGGCGGGGAAAGGAGTCCGGGGTACGAAGCAGCTCGTAAGCCAGGGCAGCCGACCTCGCCTACGCAGACTAGGTATCTGTAGGGCGTCTCCTTTGTGTCATAGCTTCATGGGCAGTACCTGACCACCACTGCTTCGAGACCTTCAGTGCGGTGCACGCTGCGCCGTGCTGTGTGTGACTGTCACAGGCACGTCGTGACCCCTGTTCGTGACATACTTCCGTTCCCCGCAGCTTTCTGCAGCTGCAATGGAGGATGCACGTGCACCCTGTTGCGCGCACCTGTACGGCAGCGTCTGCACCCCCCGGACGCCGTGCATGGGCTCGATACCCCCGGGCCGGAACATGACGGCCTCCGGGCAACGGGCCAGGATCTGCGGACCAGTATACGAAGTGGGCCGGAGCGTGAGGCGACCTACAGGTGGCCGGCAGCAAGTGGGCTCTGTGCCCCAATATGGCAGGTGCGAGGTGACTGGCGTTGAATGCCGTGCGTGGGCCGGGTCCGCATGCTCTTGGGGACCCGCTTGCCGTTAGCCCTGTGGCCGACACGTGCCGATTTCCGGCAATGCAGACGGCTCAGCAACCACAGCAACGAACGTGTTACGACTGTATGTCCACCACGCACCTCGTTTTCGGTCTCCCCTTTTACCCGGGCCCACATGGTCGTCGACTTGGCGTCTGTCCCGTAACCTGATACATACAGCATGCGCATCTTTGGGTTCGCCGCCAGCAGCTCGTCCACAACTTTGAGGGTCATGGTCTTTGTGACTGCTTTGTACCCTTGCTCGGTCATTCCTATCGCGGAGGTCCCCACACAATAAAGGCATGCGTCCACGCTCTTCATGCCGGGCTTCACTGGACCTAGCTGCGACGGGTCCGGCAAAACTACTTCTCGAAGCTTGGCGTCCTGCTTCCCAGTTGATCTCCTATTGATAGTTAGAACGGCAGCGATGCCGGGGTCCAGCAGCAGCTCGCGAAGCACGCCCTGCCCGACCATGCCCGTTCCTCCAAACAGGACAACGCGCGTCATTTTGCAAGAAGGGGAAACCAGGTTGGTCAACAGGACATCACATGAACATCATGTACTTGCATAGAGCATCGCTGTATGCTCAGGTATGTCGTTCTCATAATTTCCTGTCACCCTCACGACAGATTACGTTCGGAGCCGTTGGCCGTCACGTGTCAGCGGTTGAGCACCCGGACCCCAAGTTCCTTGGGCACTCTCGGCGGGCGGACCCAAAGTCCTTGGCGAGCGCATGCGCACTTGTGTTGTTACCTTACTGCCAGGCTGGAGGACAGAAAGCTGCCCATACGGGGCAGGCTCGAAGGTGGAGCATTGCCACCAAGGTGTCCTTGTGCCCAGCCAGGGTGGCTGTGCAAGCTCTCTGTTTAAAGGCCCATGAACGTATCAGCTGAGAGCTGGACGATCAAACAGCACTGCCCAGCCTTTAGGACAGCACTGGCCCTGTGCCGCATGCCTGGCCCTGTGCCTGCGTTCAGGTGGTGGTGGTGAAGGTGGTTCTCGCTCGCACGTATTGCAGGCGTGCCGTTAAGGGCAATGGCACTGAGACGCGCTGGAGCCTCGTCCGTACCCTATGCGTTCCCTTCCAAATGCAGGACTCGGTAGGCCCAAGATGTCGCGCGCCATCCTGGATCCTGGATCCTACGCCTCCCGCCCTCGCATGACCTACCACGGCGCGGCCCGCGCGCACACCAGGCAAACTGCCAGCCGCATCAGGTATCCACCCTTCGCAGACAACGCGCACGCCGGTGGGAAAACACACGTCCAAAGCCCAACACAAAAGTCATAGAGCGTGGCACGTACACCGCCACACCTTGCTTGCGCCCCATTCTTCCGTGATGGTCGCCCCCAAAACCTTCAGTACAGCCCCCCGTCTCCCTCGGCCTCCTCCCACCCAAAGCTCATCGCCACTAGAGACCGCCTTCGCCATGCCTCACTGATCCCGCGCGCATCGCCCCTGTGCACTGCCCCCCGACTCCTCCATGAACAGGGGGTGAGTTCGAACCAGGGAGCATGCGCACCCGTCATCGTCCCATAGGCGTGCTGCACTTCAATTGGCCCTACAAAGGTCTGCTCCCTGGACCTCTTCAGCATTTTGAACCAGCCTAAAAGATGCCATGCCGTTGCCCCTGCACGACTTCATCATGCATAGCTCCTATGGCTTGCCAGCATGATCACGCCTGGGCAGTCCCCCAGCAGTGTCCTAAACGCAACTACCGGAGCTCGCCCCATGGAAGAACCTATGAGGACTACACCGTCGTCGAGGAGTCCAACTGTCGCGCCTCGGCCCCCCCAGCGACCAACGGTGCAAGGCCGTATGCAATGCCCCAGCCTCCGACAGCAACGCCATCATCCTCAACCCACCACCGTAGCACGTTTCCACCAGGACCGCGTTTGCAAAGTTTCCGCACCACACCTCCACGCTTTCCTCGTGCTACTGAATGGCCACGTCCAGGTAGTCCCCGATCTGGAAGCCCAGGCTGCGAAGCGTCTTGGCGTCGTCAGGGCCGTCCCGTGAGGCGTGCACCAGGCCAACCTGTACGGCAGCGCGAGGGGTGTACGACATAGTACTAAGTGTACCGGGGGCGTGCACCAGGCCAACCTGTACGGCAGCGACGTGACGTACATGTTGTGTTGCTTGTATGGCAGGGGTGGAGGGCACAAGGCCTTGAGCAGCACCCGGATTGGCAGGCTGGGGACGGGGAAGCGGCCATCCCAGTACACGGAGCACGGTAGGGACGCTAGTGTGCGACCGCAACAGAGCACGCATGGCGCTCGCTGCAGCCCATGTGCACCCGAACCCGGACCCTCTGGTGGCCAGCATGTATACAACCGGGTGTGCGACCCATAGCCTGCAGCTCATGAAGCAATGCATGGCTCACTGTCGCCCAACCGGCGTGCGCCGGGAGTGATCTCGCCCCTCGCCTTTGCCGCTGTGCTGATACCGCCCCCTGCCCCCTGCCCACCTGTCGCATTACGTTGCGCCCCCGCCTGTCGGGGTACACGAAGGCGAACGACAGGCGCGCGTGGTGGTTGCGCGCTGAGGGGTACACCTCCTGCAGGATCTCCGTCAGCTCCCGCAAGTGCGCGTCAAGCCACGTGTACACCTGTGGGGTGGGAGGCTCAGGCGACACGGTAGGTGGATGTGTGGTAGCATGAACATAGAATGCGCCCCAAACCCGCCCGAGCGCGGGTTTGGGGCGCATGGGCGGTGTGGGTGGACAGCGCGGAGGTTGTGGTGGGTGTGGGAGCGACTTGCAGGACCAGGCACCGACGGAACATGTACGGCATGTGTGGACTTGGGCGCTCTGGACGTGGAGCGCCTAGGCACGTGGGGTGTGTAGGGCATGACAGCGCACACGCAGTGGCCGCGGGGCATCCCTTGCACGGCCGTGCGGGAGCCTCAGAGCGGAGGATTCACGCGAGTGTGCAGGATGGACTTAAGGCCAGTGGCGCAAGAGCTGTTTTCAGCGCTGCGCATACTTGCACTATTGTACTATTGGCTGGAGTGATGGGAATGGGGTCGCTGCGTGTGGGTTGTCCGCCATGCACCACCGGCGGCCCAGGCACTACTGCCAGCAGCTCCAGCGCGTGGGCCTTCCACCCGGTCCACACGCCCAGGTGCCAGGGGAGGGGCCCCTGGCCGGCGTTGCCCATGTGCAAGCTCGCGAGGCTCTAGTCGCCGCACCTGGGACTCCGGTGGCAGCTTGTTGCGGTCCGCAAACTCCTCCAGCTTGTGGTGCGCCCCATTGCGCACAAACACCCGCAGCAGCAGTGGGCACGTCTTTTCGCGGTCGACCAGCTCCGCCTCCTGCGGGGCCTGCTGTTGGCCCACACCGGGAGGCCCAGGAGGCGGTCCCCGCGCCCCCGGGCCTCCGCGAGGCCCGTCATTGTAGCCTCCGCGGAAGCCTGCTCGACCCCGGGGCCCATCTCTGCCCCAGTCCGGCGGCCCCGAGTGGTACATTGCCGATCAGCTGCTGCTATGTGACGAGTTAAGCTATGAGTGATCAGCAACGCGTATGCTGGACCAGAACAGTCTTCCAGAAGCCAAAGAACAGACGTGGGTCTCGCGTGTCAGCTGCGTCCTTTTCTCCTTGTCAACTGTATACCAACAAAGGATATGTAACAAAGGCAAGTTGCTGGTGACGGCCGTGCGTCCCGGAAGCTCTGTGTCTGCACGCGGGCCTGACTACAGCGGCAGCAATAAAAGCTTACAATACTGTTGGTCTAACAACTTACTGGAATGTGCACCTACTTTTGCAAAGGTACCTGAGCGTGCTGAATGGGTTGCTCCCGCGCAATCAACCGCCAACCGAGTTTGGGTCAGGCTCTTGGGGTGCGTAGGTTATTCACGCCGCTGCATTTCCTCCTGCAGCTGCACCGTAGATATTACATCTTGCTGGGCAGGTCGGCCCTTACGCTCATAGAGTCGATCGGGGGGCAAATAGGCAAACTGCGCGTGTTCTCGCGCCGCACCTCATTAACTAAGACGGCGTACGCGTTGGAACTGACTCATAGGGCAGAGCATCACCTTGTCTTTGCTTTACCACGGCTCTGGAGCCGCCAAGGGGTGCAAGAATCCGCGTAGGTGTTATGGACTACTGATATACGCGCTGCAAGCTCTCACACCAGGGCATTGGCTCTCGCACGACTGCGGCGGCCAGCAGGCGGAACTGGATTTAGGGCTGAACTGAACTGTGCCTGCTGCCCCGCACGTGGGGTGACAGCGCAAGCGTCGGCGTCGAGTGCTCGCATACCCCGTAGTGCCACGCCGCTCGTTGGAGTTGCAGCAGGACCGTACGAAGCATCTTCGTAACAGCAGCCAGGAGTGAGACTGCCATACCAGCAGGCACAGCAGGCGGCCTTGCACCACCAACCTACGGACCTGCGCACCATGGACCTAGACGCGGCGCAGGCGGCTGTGGAGCGGGCGTGCGAGGAGTTCAAGGTACACACACAGCTTTGTATCAATCCTATATTTATGTGGGTTGCAGTGTGCGCTGAGTAAGGATCACAGCGTCCCACTGGGCGACGGTCTTTGAGGTGGCGCTGGTGAAGGGGTGCAGGGAGAGCGAGCGGGCACACCTAGTGCCTTAAAGCCCTGGCTGCGCTGACGGGCAGGGACGTCACGCTGTTTCTGCGCAATCATGAGGGCCCCGAAGCATGCTGCCCCGGCCCCAAGCCACTGTCTTTTGCATCAGCAACTCGTCTCTTTGCCCTTCGCTGCACCCCAACGTGGGCACAAGGCAATGCCGGCGAGCGTCGTTACACCTGGTCCCTCGCTCCCTGACCCCCAGTCCCCCGCAACAGCCGCGGCCGCCTCGGCGCTGCTGCTGCAGTTCCGCTCCTCGCCCGGCGTGCTGCAGGCGTGCCGTCACATTCTGGACCGCTCGCACTCACTAGACGCACGGTGCGAACAGGGGCAAGGTCGCAGCGGCTGCAGCCGCAAAGTCTCTAGCCTGGCTCGAGGGATCCCTTCTCACCCCGCTGCCACGTAGCCTGGCTACCAGGGTGTTACATGCTGCATCGTACGCGCTGAGCACTGCTGGTATTACACCTGGGGTAATGGTGTAGCAGCTGCTGCTGGAGCCGTGGGGCACAGGTGAAGGCAACGGTGGCTGTGCTGCTGCCGTTGGTTGTGGCTGCAGGTTCCATGCCGCGTCCGCGCTGCGCGACGCGGTCGTACGGGAGTGGGGCATGCTGGGTGCGGAGGGCCGTACGGCGCTGCGGTCGTACTTGATGTCGTACCTCATGGCGCACGCAGAGGAGCCCGCCATGCAGGCAAGGAGCGGGGGACGAGCATGGGCACGGCGGTGGAGGGGCACGGAACGGGGAAGCACTCCCGTACACTTGTAGTCCTTGTTCAGGGGAGAGAGGTGGAGGGGTCACCGGCTGTTGCTGTTCTGGCGGCAAGCAAGTGCGCCGCGGCACCTCATCCGTCATGGCAGCGACCGGCGGCACATGGCCAGCGGGGGAGGCCTGATACAGCCGCACTACACAGACTCGCATGCACGTGTCGACGCCGCGTTCACTGGCTCAACGTGTGCAGGTGGTCCGCGCCACGCTGGTGTCCGCCCTTGCGTTGCTCCTGAAGCGCGGGTGGCTGGAGGAGGGCGAGACGCCCGCGAGCCGGGCTGCGTTCTTCATGGTGCGGTGGGGGCCGGGGGCCGGGGCCCTGTGGCTGGGGGCGTGGAGGAGATGCGGGTGGGAGGCTGTAGGCGCAGGGCAGCGGTGCGGGTGTTGGACTGGGGGCCGGAGCCAGACGCGTAAGCAGTTGACGTCTAGGGCCATGTGGCCGGCACCCTGCACTCTGAGCTTTCCACTTACCGGCCTTCCTTGGCCACACTTTCCTCACGCGCGGTATTGCTCCCAACCCCCAGGAGCTGAACGCGGCCTCGGCCCAGGCGCAGGCGCGGTCGCCGGCGGCCGGTGCGGCGGCCAACCGCCTGGTGGCTGCTGTCATGGAGGTGGGCGGTTGGCCAGGATGCATTGTCAGGCGGTGGATCATGGAGTAAAGAATGGCAATGCTGCGCCTTCAAAAGGATGAGCCGCTGCCGCTGCCGCTGCACGTCACACTAGCACTGACCGTAGTGTACACGACCGCAGGCTGTGGTGGTTGAGTTTGCGCTGGCCACGGCCAGCCCTCTGGGCCTGCCGCTGGAGTATCACGCACGCTGCGCCTCGGACCTGCAGGTAAGGTTATTAGAGTTTCAAGCGGGAACAGTGTATCGACGCCCCCAATGCGAAAAGGAACAGCTCACCGCCGTGCTCGTCTCATTTGCGCTGCCGCTGCGGCCCCCATCTGTCACATACCTACACCCTGTCTGCCTGTCTCGAACCTCTTGTCCTTGACCGCCTGCCCTGCTTCCTCACGCACAGCAACACTCTCATATGGCACTCTCCATCAGATTCCGAGCCCCCTTGCTGTCCCTGCCCCAGCCGTTCCCCCTTTTCCTCCCTGCTCCCCTTTCCCCGCAGCACCACTTCCTGCAGGACATCTTCCGCCACGCCGTGGGCCTGGGCCGCGCCGCCGCCGCCGCGCAGGACGGAGCCACGTGCGCCGCCAGCCTGTCCCTCATGGCCGCCGTACTGGGCTGGGACTTCCGCCGCTCCTCCTCTCTCGCGCCCCTGCCAGCCATGCCCCTGTCCCTGCCCGCGTCCCGAGTTGGCAGCGGCGCCGCCGCCGGCGGCGTCGGCAGCGGCGGCTCCGTCAGCGGCACGGCTCCGTCGGCGGGCGCTGACTGGGCTGCGCTGCTGCTGGCGCCGGAGACGCTGGACTGGGTGGCGGCGCTGCTGGGGCAGCTGGCGGCGGCGGGCGGCGGCGGCGGCGCAGCGGCGCAGGAGCTTGTGGCCCGGGCGCGGGGCGTGGTGGTGGCGCTGTGCAACATCTCGGCGGACGTGTTCCCGCGGGAGGGTGGGTTGCGGGGCTGCAGCAGCTGGGGCGTGGAGCTTACCGGCACGCCTAGCAGTGCCTTGAGGGCTGTGGCGCACTGGCCCGAATGGCGGCTGCTTAAATTTCGCACGTTGCCGCTATGATTGACTGTTTCACGTGCATCCTATCGCTCCTGCTAGCGCTGTATTGGTGACGCTAGCTATTCTTTCCTGCTGCCCCCTGCGCCCGCCAGCCCCCGAGGTGCTGACTGGCCCAGGTGGGGGCGTGCGCGGAGGCTACCTGCGGGCCGTGCTGCGCTGCGTGGCGGCGTGGGTGGCGGCGCCGCGGGAGGCGGTGGCGGCGGCGCTGGCGGGGGACGAGCTGCCGCTGTGGGAGGCATGCAAGTGGGTGACCGGCGGAGGACGGGGTTGCTTTCCTGTCGTTCTAGTTGGGGGGTTCGCTGCCTCTTGTAAGGATGCGCGTAGCGCAATTGCGCATGGAAGCTGTAGGTGCCGACAGCGCGCAGCGGGCCTGGGAGTGGGTCAAGCTGTGTGGGTGCCGGGGTGGCCAGCGTGCATAGCTAGTGCCGCTTCGAAAGGCGCTGGGGCTGGGGCTGGGAAGCCTGGACCAGCTGGCATGGTTGTCCCAGCGTTGGCTCACTTTGTCATCATCTTTTTACGCGAGTCCGGCCCCCCCTTTCTCGTCCACAGGGCTATCCTGGCTCTGGCCTCCTCGCACCCGCCCCGGCTGCTGGAGGCGGCGGGGCAGGACGTGCTTGGGGGAGCCGCGAGCGGGGGCGGCGGGTTCCTCGCTCTGCTGCAGGTGGGGAACGGCCCATGTGTAGAGCAGTTACAGGGAGAAACAGCGAAAGGGGCTAGGCCACGAAAGAAGAGGAGACCAAGCCACATTACGTTAACAGCCCAGGGCTGGCACCTTTGAAAAGGAGCCTGTACGTCGGTGGCAGGTCATGCGCTTTTCACCCACCGCGCATGTGGACGTTGCAATTTACAGTCCACCGCCTTTCCTGACACTGAAACGCGCGCCTCGCAGGCGCTCACCCTGGAGGTCGTGCGTGCCAGCAGCGGCAGCGCCGCCCAGCTGGAGCAGTGGGTCACGGAATGTCGCGACATGCTGGTGGAGGTGAGCAACCAGCCTGCAGGAGTACGGTAACCGGGTGAAGCGGTGATCCATGTGCTGCTGTGCATCAACACTCGTACGCATGCAACATCACTGAAGTGGCCCTAACCTAGACCGGTCAAACACCTATGTACTGTGTCCCCACGCTCCCACTCATGTACCGTGCCCTGCAGTCCTGGGCACTGATGGTGCAGCGCGACGGCGGCGGCGACGGCGGCGGCGGCGCGCTGAGGCCGCTGGGCGTAGGCGCGCTGGGGCCGCCGACGCTGCCGGGGCTGGCGGAGGGCGCGGCGGCGGTGTTCGCGGCGCTGACGGAGGCGGCCATGGCGGCGGCGGGGCAGCAGGACGACGAGGGGGATGACGTGAGGCTTTTGGGAGCGGGGCCGGTCTGCTACACAGTCGAGGAGGGTGGGAGGGTTACAATCTGTGTTCGCAGAGGGCAGCACTCTGCACTGTGGTGTTGCACGGGTACGGTTGCGATGCGTTTCACACGACGAAGGCAGAGGAGGAAGGAGAAGCGCGTGGTGGTGAAGCAGTTGTCGTGCACGACGGCCGCAGGTTGCTGCCGAGAACGAGGCGGCGGAGGCGGTGGCGGAGGACGCGCGCATGGCGGAGGCGGCGGCCCTGGCGCGCGCCGCACCCGCCGCCACCTTCCCGCTGTTGGCCGGCGCCATGGCGGCGGCGCAGCAGCAGCTGCTGGCGGCGGCGGCGGCGCTACGCGGCGGCGCTGCGGGCGCGGACGTGACCGCGCAGTGGGTGGCGGCGCTGGAGCGGTTGTGTTGGTTGGTGCGCATGGCGGCGCACTGCCTGGCGGACAGCGGTGCGGGTGAGCGATGGGCCAACAGGCCCGGATGGGCTCGGGGAGCCACTGCAGTGACATTGTAGTATGGCAGTAGCAGGGGTTGCTGTCACGCGCACGGCTGCAATTCACCCTGTGCGACATCACAGGTTATGTTTTACTGTTCATGTATATGCGGTACAAACCTTAAGCAACGGTTGCACGGCTGACCCTGCAGTCATCCACCAAACTCGCCGCCCCTGTCGTCAACTGCCGCTGCCTTCTCGTCCCTCCGCGCAGGGGAAACCCCGCTGATGCCTCTGGCGCTCTCCCTGGCCGCGGAGTCCGGCGGCCCGGCGGTGGGCGCCGTGCAGGGGCTGACGGGGGCCCTGCTGGCGCTTCCCGCGTTGGCGCTGCAGGAGGGAGCGGCAGCGGTGCTCAGCCCCAGGTGGGAGTGGGGCCATGGAAGGGCAAAACCCCGAACGCATGCTGACGGGGTTTCGGACTCCCCTGCTTGTGCACTTTCACCCTGGGCGGCCTGAGGCTCAAGCCCTCGCCTGCCGGTGCATTGGCCGTCGCTTCCGCGGATATTCACGTCCTTCTACCCCAGCGCTCTGAGTCTCGACAAGCACTTGTTCCCCCTGCGTGCGCGTGCAGACTGATGGAGGCGGTGGTGTGGGCCCTGGCGCGCTGGGCCGACACCTACCTCTTTCCCGAGGAGGCGGAGGGGCTTCCCGCCGCCCTGGTGGCCGCCTACGCGACCCGCGGGTCGGGCCCCGGGGCAGCAGCAGGGGGCGCGGCGGCGGGGGGGATAGGAGGGCCGGGGGGCGGAGGGGGCGGGGGGCCGCCGGGCGGCGGCGGCGGCGGGCAGGGCGAGGCGGTGGTGGACGGGCTGGCGCGGCTGGCTGCCACGTGCCTGGTGGCGTTCCCCGGAGAGGCGGAGCTGCATACGGAGGTGCGATTGACTGTGCTGGCGTTTTCACGTACGTTTACACCATGCCTGCGTAAACGGGGCTGCGTTCATTCGCTTCTGCTAACCGCCATGCTGGTAAGCCTCGGCCTCTCTGCGCTTGGTGTAACACTGAAGTGCACGTGGACTTGCTCTCCTCAAGACGACCACGTCTGCGCACTGCCGATCCCGCTGCTGTCCCACACCGCTCTCTGCCCTGCCCTCGCTCCGCCCTTCTCCGCCGTTCCACACAGGTGTGCACGGTGCTGCTGCCGGTGCTGTCGCGGCGGCGCTCGCTGTGCAGCGTGTTGCTGGACGCGGGCAGCTGGGCGGAGCTGTGCGGGGCCTTCGCGGCGAGGAGGCCGCAGCTGACGGCGGGCCTGGCGCCCAAGCTGCAGCGGTGGCTTAGCCAGGTGGGGTGGGCAGGTGGCTTAGCCAAGTGGAGTGGGCAAGTGGCTTAGCCAGGTGGGGTTGGCAGGAGGTGGCTTGGCCCAACAGGGTGAAGACGGGGTGTTCATAGGTAGGGCTGCCTCACGCATCTGCTTTCCTACGGTTGTATCTCTTTGCTTTTTGCTTTCTTTTGCAACTTGACCCGCAATGGCATCGTTGGGAGTGGCGGTGCAGCGCTGGCTCAGCGGGGGGTGAAAGAGGGATAGAAGGCAATCAAGTGCCGCCAGGCTCATAGGGGTTTGCCTCGTCTGGACAGCTGTTTGACGCCGTTCCCCTATCCCTCCCCAGAGCCTGTGCCAGGCCGCCTGCGGCTTCCCGCCCTCCCTCGACTCCCCACACAACTCCGCCCGCCTCTCTTCCGCCTCCCACCACCACCATCACCACCACCACCACCGCCCTATCAGCCCAGCCGCCCCCTCACCCGCAGCCACCGCCGCCTCCGCCGCCGCCGCCAACTACATCACCCAACTGCTCGCGCCTACCGTCAACGAGATCCGGGCCCTGGCCGCCAGCCCCAACCTATCACAACTGTCTGCTAGGGCTGACGTGGCGGCAGAGCTCTGTGGAATGCTGGAAGTGCTCAGGGGCGGGGCGTGCAGGGGGGCGGCGGCCGGCGGCGCGGCGGCGCGCGCGGCGGGCTGGGCTGCGGTTTCGGAGCTGCTGAGTCCGCTGCTGGCGTTACAGCGGGTGTGGGGGGATGACCCGCGGGTCAGCGCGCTGCTGTTGAAGCTGGCCTCGGCCGTGGTGGAGCACCACGTGGCGTACCTGCAGGTGAGCTGCGGTCGTGTATTGTGCCAATCTGAGGACGGTGCGATGGTGTATGACCATGATAGGCTGGGCTTGCGGGCAACCCGGTACAGTAACTGGTGGGTTAGCCGCATAGCCATGGAGCACATGCTGTCAGTAGACATGGACAACTTGCATTTGCCCTGAAAAACTTGCTGTGGTTTAGGATCCATAATCCAGGGCGCCCATCCTTCGTGATCCCCGCGCTTTTGTCTTGCCGCAGTCCGACCAGGCGCACGTGCTCATGGCATGGGTCCTGGAGCTGCTGCAGCAGTATCGCCGTGGCCGGGCGGCACGTGTCTCCGTGGCGGCGGTGGCGGCGGCGGCGGTGGCGGCGGGCGGGCGCGCGGGCCGCAGCAAGAGCGTTGGGGACAACCTGCAGGGGCTGGGCGCGCAGGCGGGGTCGGCGGCGGGTGGGGCCAGGGAGCAGGCGCCGGGGGTGCGGAGGACGGTGTCGGGCCTGGCGGTGGCGTCAGCGGCGGGTGAGTGGCATGTGGGGAGGTGTCGGGCGGCATGTCGTTGTTTTGCCCCAGCACTGCTCAGTATGGCTGGCGGGAGAAAGGGAGTGCCCTGCTGTACAGTGTCTTGTGACGCCGTTGCGCTCTTAGACTGACGTTTGGCCCTTGGTACTGCGTGTTGATGATGCAGGCGCGGCGGCTCTGCGGGAAGAGGACGCTCGCGACTCCGCCCGCGAGCTGCGCGCCCTGCTGCAGCTGCTAACACACATCACGCAGGTAGGGAGGGCAGTCAGCCAGCCGATGCAAGCGTGCCAGTGCTTATTGTCGCGCCAGAAGCACTGCGCCAACCCGTCTTTTTGCTCACTCTTCAGCACTAGCCTCTCTTTCTCTGTCCTCACACCGCAATTCTTGCCCCTCACTCCTCTCCCTCCTTACCTACCAGCGCGACGTTGCCCTGGCATCCGCGGCCTCCGACGGCTGGGCCAGCAGCGCCGGCAGCACGCCCCGCAGCATGGCTATGAGCGGGGGGCTGGGGGCTGCGGGGGGCCCGGCGGGGGCACCGGAGGGCGGCCAGGAGGTGGGCGTGGCACAGGTGAGTGGTCATTGCGGAGTGTAGAAGGCGCGCGGGGCGTGAGGAACGTGAACCCGGCAGCAGCCTTGTGTTGCACTCAATGGCGTAGTGCTTCGCCTCCCTCAGCGGGAACCCGACCGGAATAACAAGCTAGGGAGCGGAACCGTGTCAAGGGTCGCCGCCGCACACCCCAGCAAACACGTCCTGCAGGCCTCCTGCTGCACATGACCGTTCCTACCTCCGTGCTAGACCGGTTAACCCACACCCACCCGTTGTTGTCCCTCCTCCTCCACCAGGTGGTGCTGGCGGGGCTGGACGTGCTGTTGCCGCTGCTCACCCCGGAGCTGCTGGCAGCCGCCACCACGGCCGCCGGCGGTGGGGACGGCGGGGGTGGCGGCGGCCCCGGCGCCGGCGGCAAGCTGGCCCGGCTGCTGTTCTCGCTGCTGGCCTACATGATGGAGGTGCACACGCAGGCGGTGAGCGTGCACGGGGGTGGAGTTCATGGTGACCTGGTACGGGTAACCGGGCACCTGTCACAGGGGTGCAAGCCCCTGTACTCCGGTCTGCACGAGTACTAGTAATCTGGCCAGGATGTGGGGTTGCCTGCAGCAACGCTGTACAGCTGTACCTGGAGTTCTGTCGTCCGCAGATCCTTACTGCACCGCCGCCTTGTTGCCCCGCTCAGGTGGTGAACCTGTCCCCTCCACACTTCGCCACGCTGCTGTCGTGCCTGGAGGCGGGGGCGCGGGGGGCAGCAGGGCCGCCGGCGGCAGCGGCCACGGCGGCGGGGGCCGCTGCGAGGAACGGACCTGGCAGCGGCGGCGGCACCCCCGCGGCGGCAGGTGGTGCCTTTGACGGCGTGGTGGTGCAGTCCGCGCTGGAGGGGATAGCGGGTGAGCGGGGCTGTGGGGGTCCCGGGGGCAAGGCACAGAGCGCTGGGCACCCCTTAAGAATTTTGAAAATGGAATGCTCCAAGGCAACGTTGGTTATAAAGCGTTTCACAGTGCCACCGCATTGGCGTCATGCTTGGGGTCTAGAAGGTGTCCGCTGCCCTGGACCCTGTGTGCTGGTCATTGGCGACACAGCTCTCTTCCTCACGTGGCCAACGCACGCCACGCGCTGTCTTACCGGATTCGCAGGCCTGGCCAAGTACCATCAACAGTCGCTGTCGTGCGGCGGTCGTGGTTTCGGGGCGCACTGCGCGCCGGCGGCCGCCGGCGGGGGCCCGCTGACGCACTACCTGGTGCAGCTGCTGATGCACATTGTGCTCATGGGTGGGTGGGCCCTGGAAGGGCGCTGCCAAGACATTTGAGAGTGAATGTGTTGAGTGGTGGCACTCGCAGTGCTGTGCAGCCGCAGTAGCCGGCTGGGAATGTCACCAATTCGCGCTGCCGTTCCGGGGGTTACCTACATGATGCCACGCGTCCGTGTTTGTGGGACTGGGTACCGGTAGGCTGCGTGGGCACCACCATGGAGTTGCTCCCGTGCAGTAGTGTGCGTTTTAGGACATCATACGCTGGTTTCATTGCTGCCCGCCCCACACGCAGGTGATGTTGGCACGGAGGTTGTGGAGCTGGCTGGTGACGCGCTGCTGCCGCTGCTCACCGCCGACCCCACGGCCTTCTCAGCGCTGGGCGCAGCGCTCGTGCAGGTGGGTTGAAAAGGAGCGGAAGCAGTACGGTGCAGCATAGTCACAGGACTTACTCAAATAGTGTTGTCGGACAAGAGCTCGTGCCCATGGCTCTGTGTACATGGCTGCTGTTGGTCACACCCTTACCCTGATCCTCATGCACCCGGCGCCCTGTTTGCACCGCAGTCCCAGGCGGACCAGCACGCTGCGTCCCAGGTGGCCGCAGCGCTCGGGAGGTTGGTGGCAGCCCCTGACGGCCCCACGGGGGCGGGCAGCGCACACGCGGTGGCGGCGGCGGCAGCAGCTGCTGGCGGCGCGTTTGATCTTGGCAGGCTGAGCCGGCGGGCCTTCAGGGAGCGCGTGTGTGCGGTCGTAAGCGAGCTGCGTGGGATCATGCGGGTGCGGTGATGTGTGTCGCCAAGGCTGAGGTCGCACGGGTGGGGTGTTCAGGCACGTGTGGGCGGGAGGGAAAGGGGGATGTCAGGGTGCAGCGCGGCGTAGGGTACGAGCTTACTAAGCGGCAGTGAGTGTTTGTTCTGAGTGGTTTGCGAGGGAGTAAGAGCAGAGGCAGAGTGTGAGTTAGAAGGTCACTGGAAATGGGATTGGGTGCGATGAGTATTGTTGTGTCCGCAGGTAGAATGGCCGATGTTGGTGCTGTCTCGTTGGCCTGCGTGGGGTGCATGGCTTTTGACCGATGGCCACAATGGCTGTGGGGTGGAACTGAGGCATTGAGGACTGAGCTGACTGCGTTGAGCGCTTTGTCAAGGGTACCCAGGGGTACCAGGGCTTCATGGAGCGCCGGTTGGCCAGAGTGTTGTTTCCTGTTGCTCGTTGGCGCAGTTGATCGTCTGGGCCTCAGGTGCCTTCGTTCTGCCGCCGCTGCGTTGCTGGCTTCTCACGGGCTGTGCATTTTTGGGACTTGCCGCCGGCCGGCGGGCGTGATGACGAGCTCGTCATCACGCAGTACGCGGATGCCCCTCACAACACAACAGTTGCCGTACACATCAAACAGACACGGTCGGTACACCGTACACGGTTGCGAGTCATATCGTGATAACATGCGTCCTGCAGTCTTGGAACGTGTGCCAGTGGGTTCCAATCTGCCCATTTTGCACAATCCGCTTAGCCTAGGGTGTTGGCCTGGTCTGCTAGGTACAGGCTGGGTCGAAATGACAATGCCAAGTGGCCAACTGCGGCTAAAACCTGTCTAGACTTGCGCTTGGGCGATACGTTCGGCGTTGTGCTCGGTATGAATGCGGTCAACTACGGTAGGCAGTCACATTGCCCTAGTCATGTCTGACAAAGCTCCAGTGAGAGCGCGTGTTGTCAGCAAGTGCCTTTTTGGCAGACAATTGCAGGCCATGCCCTAACTTGGCAAGCCACCTGACGCCCACAAACTGACCTACAATTCTGCAACAGCCTTGCTATTGGATGCGAGCCTGACGTCAACGCAACCAGGTGCATACGCGCGCTGGTCCGCCCAGGCCAGCCGAACCACTGCATGTCACAGCTCGGCCTGCCTGGGCGTGCCAATGCCACCGCCGGCCCAGTTATTTGCGGGTTATTTGCGGGTTATTTGCGGGTTATTTGCGGGTTATTTGCGGGTGATTTGCGCTGTGGGCCCTTCTTCTGTGTGCAGCGGGTCGGTGTGTCACACTCTCCGCCTCAAGCTGTCCTGCACCCAAGACACACGCACAAGCGCAGTTCCCACAGCTAGCCCCTCGGCTCACAAACGAAGCAACCCGCATACGCCCTGCTACATGAAACGCAAAGCTGTCAGCCAAATTACTGCGGCCGCCAGCATGTCGACCTCTACCGCCTTCATCCCTGTAGAACGCAGCTCACTTTCGTGTGCCAGCCATGCCCTGCTGCGCTCATAATCACCAGGGGGTGGTGGTGGGCTTGCCACCCCAGACCACGGCCGTGCCACTCTTGCGTCCAGCGCCCGCCCCACCGCCTCGCAGTCCCACGGCGCCCCCTGCTCCGCCATCCACCGCAGCACCGGCAGCTGCGCCTCCATCCCCACCGCCGCCGCCATGGCACGTGCACCCCACGGTACCCTCCTGCTGCGAAGGTAGGTCAGCGTTGCACGGTCGCCCCGCACCGCTGCAGCCGCGTAGGGTAGTGCAAAGTGTGCCCGGCGTGTCCTCCCTATCATCCCAACCACCAGCTCAACCGCTGCCTCGCAGCCACCAGCCACCAGCCACCGCAGCCACCAGCGTGCACACGCTGGCAGCTTCTCCATGCCCGCTGACTATGCGCTGCACCAAGTCCAGGTGGCCCCCTGCCGCCGCCCAGTCCAGGACGTGAGATGCAGGCAAAATGTCCCGCACACTCTGGTCCCCGGACACGACCATCTCCAGCACCAATGCCGCGTCCTCCGGCCGCATTGTATATCCGCTCATGTACAGCAGGTTCATGGCCGGGGCGCCCAGTGGCCAACCGCCATCCCGCTTCGCCAGCCACACCACCAGCGCGACCCTTTCGTTGTTGGCTGCCACGCGGTAGGCCTCCGGGCTGGTGGGACATCCCCTGTCCAGCAACCAGGACACCAGCGGCACGCTGCCAGAGCCCGCCGCAGCCGCAAACCGCTCCACGCTCAGCGCCACAACGCACTGCGCGTGCAGGTAGCGCACTGCGTCCAGGCGGCCCTTCTCCGCTGCTGCAAGGACACCCTTGGGGTGCAACGGCACGCCGCGATCCAGCAGCCACCGCAGCTTAGCCACAACTCCGCTGGCACCCGCAGACGTCCACACCAGCTCACTCACTCCGCCCTCCTGCACCTGTTCGCCAGCTGGCAGGGGAAACCCCGCCTCGTCCGCCACCCACTCAACAGCTTCCATGCCCGGCGCCCCCATGGCAGCTGCGAGCACGTGGCAAGGGCTGTGCGGCGTGTTCGTGTCGTGGGTGTCTGCAGCCGCCAGGTCCAGCCCCTGCTCCCTGGTGAGCCACCGCAGCAGTGGCACGTTCCCCGCCGCTGCCGCGCCTGAGGCGGCGGCTAGCAACAGCTGTCCTGGCAGTGTCCAATATGTTGGGACGGTGCCCAGGCCTGCCGCCTGGTTCAACAGCCATGCGACCTTGTCCCGGGCGTCTGGGCTGTCCGAACGGCCAGCCATCTCGACCACGCCCTCAATCAGGCGTCGTCTGTCGGAGTCCCCCGTCGCTGCTAGCCTGGGCATAATGGTCCGCCAGGCAACCTGCAGCCCTGCCAGGTCGCAGTGCTGTGCAGCTGCCTCGAGGGTCCGGACTGGGTCCAGGGGACAGCAGTGCTCCACCAGCCACTGCAGCAGGTGCGCGTGCCCCGCCTTGGCGGCCGCTACACCAGGGTCATCCCGTGCCTGGATATAGAAAGGCTTTGTGGAGAGCTGGGCACCGGGGAGCAGCTCCGGGAACAGGCACGGCTGCACCAGGCCCCATGCATACCCCAGGTTGACCTCGCTGCCGCTGGAGGCAGCTGCGGACAGCAGACGCAGCTTGCCGTTGAAGGTCAACCGACGCATGCCCTTCCGCCACTGCTGCAGCCAGTCGCACGCCGCGAAACAGGACGGCAGCGGCTGGCTGAAGCGCGCTATACGGTGGTGCACCTGGTAGGGGAGCTGGGCAGCCAGTTTGCAGGCCAGCTGGCCGCACAGGGCCTGGTCGTTGGGCCTTGGGCGGCAGCAGCTCCTGCACGCGCCGGAAAAGCTCGACGGGGAGAAGCATGGTAGTATCCGCTAGCTTGCTGACGCCTCGCAACACAGCAGGTGTCGCGTTTACGGCCTTCCGCGCGCGTGATATGTTTTACCGAGCCTGCAACGAGAGCGATTGACGACCTGCTGGCACTTAACCATTCGCGTTCTGCTTGTGTAAAAGCTACAGTGTTAGCATGGCCAGACGTGCGCTGAAGATACGAACACGAACGACAGCGGGCCCACCCTTGATGTAGTCGACTGGTGGCGCCCTGAGCATTACAGGCGATGCGCGGCGCACAGTTAACAACGTATTGGGTAGAGTTGCGCTACATTCGATATGTCAACTTGCCAAGTGTGCACCGAGCCGTCTCATGCTTAGCCTAACAAGACGTGACGTGACCGGTGCGACAGGTGTGCTGCCCAAAAAGTGCGGACGTACGGACCCAACCTCAGTCCCAGACTGTTACCCGCACACAGGGAGACCTGGCACCACAATAATATCGATGTCTGCATCTTCAAAACATTTGCATGTGCCACCAGATGCCAATCTTAAAGGCTGCTTGGTTTCAGCTAATTGTCACCCAGTGCCCCTTGCCTGGTGCCACGCAGCAAGCACCCAAGGACACTGCCTTCCCTCAAAGCGACCCGTAGCATGCGCGCAAACACACCCGACCAGAAGTGCGACATCT
Source organism: Chlamydomonas sp. KOR1 (assembly GCA_036984285.1). Lineage (NCBI taxonomy): Eukaryota > Viridiplantae > Chlorophyta > Chlorophyceae > Chlamydomonadales > Chlamydomonadaceae > Chlamydomonas > Chlamydomonas sp. KOR1. The sequence continues at coordinate 133,366 of BQMZ01000388.1, read as the reverse complement.
TAACGTACGCCTGCATGCTGCACACTTGCATAGCCACACCACTGCTATGTGCCTTGCCCCCGACGTGCCCGTGCCAGCTACGTGGCCTCGACCTACGTCAGCCGTGCATCCCTGCGCCAAGGAACATACCCGCGTCTATACCTGTCTATGCCGTGCCGCCCTGGTGCCGCCCATATCGGTCTATACTGTCGTACGCAGCCCGAAACAGCCCGGCACTCCTCCGTTAACCAGGTCCCCGCTCAGACCGTCCCCCTACTGGAAGCCAGCTCCGCACCAGCTTTGCAGTGCACCTGCTCGAATAAAATTGTGGTCCCAACACCATCTGCCTCGCTTCCGTGTGAGTGCAGCACCCACACTGCCTGCGCCATCCTGCGACTGCCCCCACAGCACCGCACACGCCGCATGCCACATTGCCCATCACAGGACGCCATCCTGCCTACCCCTTTGCCAGGCTTCGCCGCCGGTTCAGTAGCGCCATCATGTACCCGCAACCCACCGCCACCAGCACCCAAGCCACGGTAGACAGGTTCACACCCCACGACCAGCTGCTCCCGTGCCCAGCGCTCCGCGCCCTGTCTCGCTGCCGCTGCGCTCCCCACGCCCCCTCCGCTCCCTTATCGAATCGCTTCAAGGCCCTAGTCACTGCCCGCTTATCCCACGGAGCACCCCTTTCCACCATCCACCGCACCACCGGCAGCGTAACACGTGCCTTCACCGCCTCCCGGAGCACCGTGTCCCCCCAGGGGACTCCCTTGGCCTGAAGGTACTGCAGAGTAGCAAGGTCACCCTTCACCCCCGGCCCCACGTAGGGGCTCTCCCCTGGCTTCCAGCCTCGTAACGCCCGGTCGCCGCCGCGCTCCAGAACCAGATCCAGCGCCGCCTCGCCGCCGCCACGTGCCGCCGCCGCCAGCGTGTCCGGCCCGGGCACCACCACCCACTCCTGCATAAAGAAGCGCATCAGACACAGGTGCCCCATCGTGGCAGCCCACGCCAGGGCATGCCTGCCGTCCAGCACACTCCGCCACTCCCTGCCCATCGCCTTGAGCGACCTGTGAAACACAGCCACGTCCTCAGGCTTAACTTCGACCAGGGTGGGGTCCGGCAGGCGCAGCTTCAAGCCACGCCGGGGGCAACTCCGGCTGCCACGCTGCTCTTCCAGCCACACCACCATCCCAAGCTTGCCTTTGGCCGCTGCTGCGTTGTAGGCCTCCGGGCTGGTGGGACATCCCCTGTCCAGCAGCCAGGACACCAGCGGCACGCTGCCAGAGCCCGCCGCAGCCGCAAACAGCTCCGAGCTCAGCGCCACGCCGCACCGGTCATGCAGGTAGCGCACCGCGTCCAGGCGGCCCTTCTGTGCTGCTGCAAGGACGCCCCTGGGGTGCAGGGGCACGCCGTGATCCAGCAGCCAACGGATGTTGGCCACGATGCCTCGTTCCCCCGCCCACCGCCAGACCTCTTCCAGCCCCGCCTGGTCCTCCAGACCTGGCAATGCGCAACCCGCCTCGTCCACCACCCACTGTGCAACATCCGGATCCTCGGCCCACATCGCTGCAGCGAGAACCCGGAAGGGACTGCTGCTGCTCAGAGGCTGTTCCCTGGGGGTTGCGGCCGTCAGGTCCAGCCCCTGCACCTCCCGAAGCCACCCCAGGACAGGCAGGTTCCCCAATTCTGCCGCCCCCGCCGCGGCGCCTATCAACAGCCGAGTGCGCTCAGCCCCTTTCGCAGGGACAGGCCCTGCTCCCGATGCCTCGTCCAGGAGCCACGTGATCTTGGCCTGGCTGTCGGGGCTTTGCAGGTGGGCAGCGTTCCTCAGCGCCCAGACCTTGACGCCACCTTCATAGCCATGCCCGGACCATCCGCGAGTGAGCAGACGCCATGCGGACTGGAAGCTCGCCAGGTCGCAGTGCTTTGCCGCCTTCATGAGGGTCCGCCTGGGATTCACAATCATTCTGTCATCAACCAGGCGGGAAAGGAGGTCGTGGTGTCCCGCCTTGACGGCAGCCGAGCCCATGTCGTACCACCACCTGCGGTCGCTGTACGTGCTGGAAGAAAAACTGCGGCCGGACAGGAGCTCCACAAAGAGGGTTTGGCGAAGCAGTCCCCAGGCGGCCAGCACGTTGCTTTCCCTTAGCCGCTGGCAGCAACGCTGGACAGCAGGCGCAGCTTGTCGTCAAAGGTGAGCAGCCGCGCATCCAGCGCACTTCCGGGCGCTGTCTTATGCTCCGGCTTGCTGAAGTGCTTGGCGGCGTCCTTGCACACCAGGCGGCCGGCAAGGGCGAGCTCTCCGGGTGGCAGCCGCGCCAGCACGAGCAGCAGCAGCTCGATGGGTAGCTGCCTGCTGTCCGCCGTGGCCGCCGCTGCATTTTCCATTACTTTGAATGTAGTAGGTTGCCTGTGTATAGGGGATGGGGGCTGTCCAAGTGAAAGCAGGCCACTTACACTGCTGATTGGCACACGAACAGCGGAAAGGCAGCTATCTGCCGTTTACAAGGAATTGCTGTATTTACCTTTAGATTTGCTTGCTAACCGAACAGCAACTGGGCAGAGCGAGCAGCCGGCCCACGCATTCGGGCACAGGCTGCAGGCAAGCCCTCGAGTTATAAGGAGTACATGCTATAGGAGGAACATCCTATGACTTTGCCTGTCATTGCAAATGTTGTATATCAGGCGCGATACGTATTTCCGGCGCGTACTATCCCCTTTGAACACTGTAGGGCATCCGACGGCAACCTGCTACTTGCGAAGGTACGCACGGCATGCACATTATCGGTTCGCTTGTCACTGGGGATCCCTTCCGGTCGGGACGTCGTACGACCCCGGCAACAACAGCCCTGCCACAAAGCCCAGTACTCCCATTAAGCTACTGCCAAGGCCTAGTCGCGGCCAAGGCACCACACCGTGAAGCCTTACGCAAAAGCAGTTGAAAAGCAATTTATCTGGCAGAATAGAACAGTCATGGCAGCCGGGTACATAGCAGTAGGCACTTACGCACCACCAAGGGCACTGACGCATACCGCACTGGAAGTATGTCCCCAGCAGCTTGAAGTCTTAGTGATGGACAAAGCCCCGGACAGCGCATGCCCCATCCCGTAGTACCGCCGATGCCTTGTCCTACCCATACCAGACGCTTTCACCCACCTATACATCGACCAGCCTCATGCACGATGCACCAACTCAACCCACAAGCACGTAGTACCACCACAGCTATGTGCGACACATGACACTGCTGCCGCCGCCAGCACCCCTGCTTCCCGCGCCGAAACAAGCCCATCCTCCTACAGCCCTCCACCACCACCACAATCCCACGCTCCGCTCCATCCCGCTGCCTCCTCCGCCCCTGCCGCGCACCCAACGACACGCTCCTATATGGCATAGATAGGATAAAGTAGCGTCATCGCCTTGGTGGCACGCCACCACATATGATGCGCACCCTACTCCGCGCGCACAGACCTAGCGCGAAGCAGGAGCTCCAGCGCCGCCTCGCAGCCACCCACACTGTGGCCCTTTAGCCCAGTGCCACAGACAACAGCCGCACATCCCTCACCCAACGGCGCCGTGCCGCAATGTGCCGCTTCTCCTCCGGCACAAGCGCACCTGCATGTGGCCCCCAGACATGCGCAATTTGCAATGGGCAGTGCGGTCCCCACCCTCTGCGACTCCTGTGCATGCCTGGCCGCCTTGCATTGACCAGCGCGCTCCATCGCCGTGTGAATGCAGGTGGGGTATGCTAGCCCGGCGACACACCCCAGGTGGCCCTGCGCGTCACGGCCCGACGCCGCTGCGTCTCTGCGCGGCCGTGCCTGCACAATACACACCCTTGCCACGCCAAGCTCCCTACGTGCCGGTGTATGCCCGCGCCTGACACCACCAGCACACACCCTACCGCCCCACTGTCCATGGCAGCGCCGGTTGTCTGCAGCACCAATGCACCTCACGCGGCGAGCAGCATATGCACATCCTTTTCTCCAGGTACTTAGTGCAGTGCACCGTCAGCCACCTCCACACGAACAACACCCACGTGCAGCTCACAGCGACACAGCAGCCCGCACACTCGCAAGTTCGCGAATGAGCCTCCTGCAATACAGGACAGCCCATACCGCCAGTGCGCCACACCTGACCACCTCTTCTATCGCGGAACGCACCCTGTTCCTGCGTTCCAGCCACTCCCTGCTCCGCTCGTAGCCACCCGGCTGCATGTGCCCCACCATGACCCCATACCACGGCCGCTCCACCGCCACCTGCAGTGCATGTCCCACCGCCTCGCAGTCCCACGGCGCGCCCTGCTCCGCCAGCCACCGCAGCACTGGCAGCTGCGCTCCCATCCACACCGCCTGCTGCATGACCTATGCTGCCCACGGAACACGCATGTTTCGAAAGAAGCTTAGCGTTGCACGGTCGCCCCGCATCGCTGCACCCGCGTATGGTGCTGCGTATGTGTGCGGCTCGCCCGCCTCCTCCAGCCGCGCCAGCCCACGCACCAGCTCCACCGCTGCCTCACAGCCTCCGGCAGCCGCAGCCGCCAGCGTGTGTACGCTTGCAGCAACGGCCCGCTCTCTGACCACACGGTGCACCAAATCCAGGTGCCCTTCGGTCGCCGCCCAGGACAGAACGACCTCGGCGCTTACAGCACTCCAAAGCTGCTCCTCGCCCGGCTCACACAACCCCCGCACCGCTTCCGTGTCTTCCGGCCGCCTGTGGTCGCCCTGCAGGTACGGCAGGGGGCAGGCTCAGCACCGGATAGCGCCGTGGCCAGCCGCCATCCCGCCTCACCAGCCACATCACCAGCTCGACCCTGTCCCTAAACACTGCCACGTGATAGGCCTCCGGGCTGGTGGGACATCCCCTGTCCAGCAGCCAGGACACCAGCAGCACGCTGCCAGAGCCCGCCGCAGCCAACACCGTTTCCGCGCTCAGTGCCACGCCGCACCGCTCGTGCAGGTAGCGCACCGCGTCCAGGCGCCCATGGTACGTTGCTGCTCCCACCGCTGCATCGTGCAGAGGCACGCCCCGCTCCTGCAGCCACCGCAGCTTGGCCACATCTCCGCTGGTCCCCGCAGACTTCCACACCTGCTCCAGCCCGCCCTGGTCCTCCGCACTTGGCAAGGGATACCCCGCCTCGTCCATCAGCCACTCCGCAACCGCAACGCTGGGGGCCTCCATGGCAGGCCAGCACGCCGTAATCAGAGTCCTCCGTGCCGCCAGGGATGGAGGCTGCCAGGTCCAGTCCCTGCTCCCAGCTAAGCCACCGCAGGAGCGGTACGTTGCCCGCCGCTGCTGCCCCTTTGGCAACTGCTTGCAATATCTGGTCTCGCAATGCCCCAGGCGCTGGGACGGTGCCCTCACCCGCAGCCTGGTCCAACAGCCACGCCACCTTCGCTTGAGCACCTCGGCGGAGAGAACGGCCAGTCATCTCGACCACGCCCTCAATCAGGTTCAGTCTGTCGCGGTCCGCCGTCGCTGCTAGCCTGGGCACAATGGTCCGCCAGGCAATCTGCAGCCCTGCCAGGTCGCAGTGCTGTGCAGCTGCCTCGAGGGTCCGGAGTGGGTCCAGGGGACAGCAGTGCTCCACCAGCCAGGGCAGCAGATGCGCGTGCCCCGCCTTGGCCGCCGCTACACTAGGGTCACCCAGCGGCTTGACGTAGAATGGTCTGGTGGATATTTGGGTACGGGGGAGCAGCTCCGGGAAGAGGCACGGCTGCACCAGCCCCCACGCGTACCCCAGGTTGGCCTCGCTGCCGCTGGAGGCAGCTGCGGACAGCAGACGCAGCTTGCCGTCCAGGGTCAGCAGCCGCATGCCCTCCCGCCACTGCTGCAGCCAGTCACACGCCGCGAAACAGGACGGCAGCGGCTGACTGAAGCGTGCCGTGCGGTGGTGCACCTGGTTGAGCAGCTGGGCGGCCAGCTTGCAGGCCAGCCGGCCGCACAGGGCCTGGTCGTTGGGCGGCAGCAGCTCCAGCACGCGCCGGAACAGCTCGATGGGGAGCAGCATGGTCGTATCCGCTAGCTTGCTGTTACTTATGCTGACGCCTCGCAACACAGCAGGTGTCGCGTTTACGGCCTTCGGCGCTCGCGCATGCGTTACCGAGCCTGCCTCGAGCGCGAAGGGAGGACTGTTGGCACTTAACCTTTCATGCTCTGCGAAGTGATGTGAAGGCTAAGGTAGCATGGCTGGAAGGTGAGCGGAAGACACAAGTTCGAACGACAGCCGAACTCAGAATTGACTGGACTCCCGGCGGTACCCTGAAGCTTTAAGCGGGCGATGCGCGGCACACAGATTATGATACATTGGGTAGCGCTACACAACATCATACATGTATGTGCCAAGTGAGCACCAAGTCGTCTCATGGTAAGGCTGACAAGACTGGCCAGGTGGGTGTCCAGCCAAGAGCAGACCCAGCTAAGTGCAGACCCAGCTCAGCGCAGACCCAGCCTCAGACCCCGCCTCAGTCCGCAGTTGGCTTGACCAAACATACAGTAAGACCTGAAAGTACAATATTTTCGGAGCCTGCATCTCCAACGCCTCTGCACGTGCCGCTGGCTGCCAATCTCTCAAGGGTGAGCGGAACCACTCAAAAAGCACCCTAGACCAGAGCCGTCCCTCAAAGCGACCTGCAGCACGCATGCAAATGCACACGACCAGAAACGCAACTGCCCAGCTGCTACATGAGTAAGGTGTCTCGCCTTCGAATGCTGACATACGACATTTTACTGTGCACCTGTATGCTGCACAGCCTAACCATTCCTATGTGCCTTGCCCCCAACGTGCCAAAGCCAGTCCCGTCGCCTCAGCAGGGTGCGTCAACCTGAGTCAGCCAGGGAAGTCCCCTGGAGTCAGCCATGCATCCATGCCCCAGGAAGAACTTGCTCGCCTCCACACTGTGCCGCCCTGGTGCCGCCCACACGGTTACATACTGTCATGCGCAGCCCAAAACAGCCCAGCACGGCGCCTCCGTTTGGGTTCCCGCTCACACCATTCTCATTGTATAAGCCAGCTCAGCACCACCTTCTCAGTGCACTTGCCCAAATCGATAGTAATTCCCAGCATCTCCTTTCTCATTCCCGTTCCAGTTTAGTACCCACACCGCCTCTGCCTTCCTGCGTCGTCCCCCAGAGCACCACACGCGCCGCATGCCACCGTGCCCTTCCACAGAACACCACCCCTGCTTACCCCCGCCTATGGCTCCGCCGCTGCTGCAGTAGCGCCATCAAATACCCGCACCCCACCGCCGCCAGCGTCGAAACCGCTTGGGACAGCTGCACACGTCGCCGCCTGCCGCGTTCCTTCCCCACATCGACCTCCACGTCCTGCTGCCTGTGAACTCCCCTCTTCTCCTGCGCCATGTCCTCCCGCTCCCGTGCGTCGCATCGCTTCATGTACTCCCCAAACAGCCATGTGAAGCTGTCCGTAAACCGGCTGCGATGCTCCCCGTACGTTGTGTACATCTCCCGCTGCAATGCCCTAGTCACCGCCAGCTCATCCCATGGCGCGCCATTCTCAACCATCCACCGCACCACCGGCAGCGTAACACGTGCCTGGACTGCCTCCTGAAGCACTGTGTCCCCCCAGGGGACTCCCTTGGCCTGAAGGTATCGTAGTGTAGCTAGGTCACCCTTCAACCCCGGCCCCACGTAGGGGCTCTCCCCTGGCCTCCCTTCACGCAACGCCCGGTCGCCGCCACGCTCCAGAACCAGATCCAGCGCCGCCTCGCCGCCGCCATGTGCCGTCGCCGCCAGCGTGTCTGGCCCCGGTACCACCCTCCACTCTAGCATGCAGAAGCGCATCAGACACAGGTGCCCCATCGTGGCAGCCCACGCCAAGGCATGCCTGCCGTCCAGCACCCTCCGCCACTCCCTGCCCCTGGCCTTGAGCGCCTTGTAAAATATAGCCACATCCTCGGGCTTCACCTCGATCGGGGTGGGGTCCGGCAGGCGCAGCTTCAAGCCACGCCAAGGGCACCTCCGGCTGCCGCGCTGCTCTGCCAGCCACACCACCAGACCCAGCTTGCCCTTGGCCGCTGCTGCGTTGTAGGCCTCCGGGCTGGTGGGACATCCCCTGTCCAGCAACCAGGACACCAGCGGTACGCTGCCAGAGCCCGCCGCAGCAGCAAACAGCTCCGCACTCAGTGCCACACCGCACCGCTCGTGCAGGTAGCGCACCGCATCCAGGCGGCCATCCTCCGCTGCTGCACGGGCGCCCCTGGGGTGCAGGGGCACGCCGCGATCCAGCAGCCAACGGATGTTGGCCACGATGCCCTGTTCCCCCGCCCACAGCCACACCTCCTCCAGCCCCGCCTGGTCCTCCAGCCCTGGCAGGGCGCAGCCCGCCTCGTCCACCAGCCATTGTGCAACATCCGGATCCTCGGCCCACATCGCTGCAGCGAGAACCCGGAAGGGGCTGCTTCTATTCAGCGTTTGTTCCCTTGGGGTCGCCGCCGCCAGGTCCAGCCCCTGCACCTCCCGAAGCCACCGAAGGACAGGCAGATTGCCCGTTTCCGCAGCGCCCGCCGCGGCACCTATCAAAAGCCGGATGCGCTCAGCCCCTCTCGCAGGGACAGGCCCTGTTCCCGATGCTTTGTCCAGGAGCCAGGTGATCTTGGCCTGGCTATCGGGGCTCTGCAGCCGGGCTGCGTCCCACAGCGCCCAAACCTTTACGCCACCTTCATAGCCATGTCCGGACCATCCGCGAGTGAGCAGACGCCATGCGGACTTGAAGGGTGCCAGGCCACAGTGCGTTGCCGCTGTGGTGAGGGTCCACGTGGGGTTCACGGGCATTCTGTCATCGATCATGCGGGAAAGGAGGCCGGGGCGTCCCGCCTTGGCTGCAGCCGAGCCCATGTCATCCCACCACCTGCGGCGGGTGTACGTGTTGCAAGAGAAGCTGTGGCTGCACTGAAGCTCCACCAAGAAGTTTTGACGAAGCAGTCCCCAGGCGGCCAGCACGCTGCTTTTCCTGCCGCTGGCAGCAACGCTGGACAGCAGGCGCAGCTTGTCGTCAAAGGTGAGCAAACGCGCATCCAGCGCACTGCCGGGAGCTGTCTTATGCTCCGGCTTGCTGAAGTGCTTGGCGGCGTCCTTGCACACTAGGCGGCCGGCAAGGGCGAGCTCTCCGGGCGGCAGCCGCGCCAGCACGAGCAGCAGCAGCTCAGTAGGAAGCTGCCTGCTGTCCGCCGTGGCCGCCGATGCCTTGCCCATCACTTGGATGTTGAAGTGGTTCTGTATGTAGGAGAGGGGGGCCTGTTTGAGTGAACGCAAGTAGTCGCCGCGACAGCGGCCATGTACAGTGCTCACACGCGTTACAGAGGGAAGGCAGCCGTCTTCCACTTTCGAAGGCCCAAATGCTGCAATCACCTTGCAGTGTCTTGGTTGGGCAGAGCCAGCGGCTCCCAGGTAGGACGAATGGGTTAGAACCCTATGACCGCGGCCACAGGCAGCAGGCACACCCTCAACGTTTAAGCGTTCGAGCTACAGTATAAAGACACCTCTAGTCTGAACCGGCCATAGGCACATGTTGGAATGTCAGGCGCGACACGTATCTCCGGCATGTACTATCTTAGAGTCCTTCATTACTTTCAAGCAACTGACGACAACCTGCTGCTCACATCAGTGCTTTGTGCAGTACCGGCCTTGCATCCGGTGAGCTCCATTGCCACTAACCGCACAGGCAGCCGCGCAGCGCATGAATGGGCCCAGTGCCTTGCCCATGGCCGGCAGCCTTAGTTGCCTTGGCCGTAAGGGCGCCTAGGTCAGTGCGCCCAGCTTTCCGGAAATATTTACACAACCATGCACACGACACGAGGGCCGGGGCTTATGGCGTTGGCACCTCGCGTGCGACAGTAGCACACCCTTTGCATGCACCCGGGTTTTGACAACCTGTCGTAAGCCCCCAACATGCCCCTTCCGTCCATGCCCCTCCAAGCTCCAAGCATTCAACAGCTGTACGACTGCAGCAGCTCGCATTTCTTACTGCGCGGACACAGGCCCGGATGGCACATGCTCCATCCCCGCATCCCGTAGTACTGCCGGTGCCTTCTCCTACCCGTAAACATGCTACCAGCTGCCAATCTCAACGGCTGGGTGTCCACCTGTGAGCGGTGTCCCCAAGTGTCCCTTGCCTGGTACAGCGCGCCCAAGGATAGAGCCCTCCCTCAATGCGACCCTTAGCACGCATGCAAACGCATACAATCAGAGACGCATTGTCCAGCTACGGCGGGGGATGGCATCTCGCTTTCGCATGCACTGTCTCACCGTGCTCCAGTCGGCTGTGCAGCGTAGTCAGCTGCCCCCGTGCCAGCCACTTGGCCTCAGCGGAGTGCGTCAGCTTGAGCTGATCATGCGCCTGCGCCCCATGCGCCCGAAAGCTGGCGGACATGCATGCAAAGGCAACCCACCGGCCTCCACTGTGTGCTGGAGTTATAAAATGGCATCGGTAACCGTGACTGCGCGCGCGCAAAGAATGACACGTCTACCGTACTGCGCGCGCGCACTAGCATTAGTGCGTGTTTGGGCTTTAAACCTGCTGTATCAATGCTTGGTGTTATATATAACCGTGCTGTGGCAGCGTGGTGGCCCGGGAACCACCGAATAACACAGTTGTCATGGGTCAAACGGCAGTGCGCTGGCATGCCGTACCAAGCCCAGCGCACAGGGCTGGCCGCAGTAGGAAGCCACCTGTAGCCCTGGGAACAGTAGTGTGGGTACCAAGCACATGCGTGGTGGCGGTCCCTGGTCACGCATGCACATGCAGGGGCGTCCCGGCTGTGCGTGGGCAAAAATGCAGCGCTGCTGCGTCACAGTAACCCTTGCTTGGCAGACCTGCAGCGCACTGGGATTCAGTACAGCAGGGAGCTGTCTGTACCTTGACGCCCTGTGTAGATACCAAGCGAGCCCCTGGTAGTCGTGTGTGCGCATGCTGGTGCGGCTCTGCTGCGGGTAACAGTGCAGTGCGCTGCTATGCCTGCGGTGCCTACGGTGACCGTGCCAGGGTGGTGCAATGAGATTGGGCACAGCAGGGAGCTGCCAGTAACAATCAGACCTGTGCAGGTTCCAAGCGCATGGCTGGTGGCGGTCCCTAGGCATGTGTGCACATGCTGGGGCCTCCCTTCTGGGGGTCAGGGTGCAGTGCGCTGGGGGGTCACGGTGACCGTGCCAAGGCAAGTGCACTGGGAGTGCGTACAGCAGGGAGCTTCCTGTAACCCTGTATCCTCCCTACCAAACAAGACCCCCGGTAAGAACAGCAGCTTAAAGTTTAAGACGCGTATAAGCCGGTCTTATGATGCCTTAGAGCAAAAGCAGGCTTAGAGTGGTCTTAAAGGCCTGGGAACGGCTTAAGTGCTTAAGACCATGCAGGCACGGCACACACCTACCCATTCCCTGTGCCCAAGGTATTGAGCATGAGAGACATGGACACAGCATGATGCTGCTGGCCCCTGCACCCACCCACACCCCCACCCCAGCGGGAAGGTTGCTCCTAGGGGCGTCCCCAGTTCATGCCACCTTGACGTCAAGGTGGCACGCAGGGCCCTGGGTGGCATGTAACTCTGGTGGTGATGCTTGCAGATGAATGTGTGTTCTTCTGCAGCAGGTACCTTCCACCTGTGGAAGGTAGGCTGCAACGTTGGAAGGTTGGGTGTTTGGGCTGTGCACAGCCAAGGACAGTGGACTCAGTCAGGTGGGTGGGCAGCAGCTCAAGCCTGGGCAGGGGCAGGAACTCCTTGCCATGGAAGGGCAGGGGCAGGAACTCCTTGCCATGGAAGGGCAAGCAAGGGCAAGGGAAGGGCCAGGCGTCAAGGGAGCAGGTGCAGGGCGGTCATGCCTGGTGGGCAGGAGCTAGCGTGGGGTTAGGCTGCACATGCGCGGGTGTGCACCTGAGCTCAGACGCACATGCCCCCTTGACAGGAGACGAAGAGGCTCGGCCGGGGCTCTGCGCTCAACACCTGGCGACAACAGTCACGGCGATCTCCAGTCGTCAGGTCTTCAGCAGGAAGACAGGCACTATAACAACGTTTCAATTTTCTGTATGTTGTAAAAGGCATGGTTTTTTCGCTTTCGTGGTAGTTGTACGCAATGTCTCAGCCGCAGCAGGAATTCGGCCCATTATCGTCAGGTCTTGTTCAGCTCCTCTTGCATCTTTTGTGAGTCCGCCATACTCAATTGTGCGTCCGCTGAGCCTGTTGTGCTGTACGATGGCATGGACGAGCATTGCCCCGGTGAGCTTGCACCCGCTGAGCCGGGTCATCGAACTCCTGCACTAACTGAGAACCAGGCTGCAATGCAATGGTATGGCAATAGCAAAGCAGTGTTACAGCGGGTTACGGTTGGTGTAGCCGCGCGCGGGTGGGAAGGGTGCGGCAGGTGCTCTGCCGCCATTCATGCCCCACACGACGCGCCCTGCTCGCATTCAACCATTTGTGCCTCCTTTGCTGCCGTACCAGCGCCATTTGGTGCGCAATAAGGCTGTCTATTACTGGTAACAAAGCTGTGTTACGGCGGGTTACGGTTGGTGTAGCGGCACGCGGGTGGGGAGGGTGCGGCATGAGCTGTGCCGCCACTCCTGCCCCATACAACACGCCCTGCTCGCGTTTCACCATTTGTGCCTCCTTTTCTGCCGTACCAGCGCCATTTGGTGCGTAATAAGGCTGTATAGTACTGGTAACAAAGCTGTGTTACGGCGGGTTACGGTTGGTGTAGCCGCACACGCGTGGGAAGGGTGCATCAGGAGCTCTGCCCGTGCTCATGCCCCACTTGACGCGCCCTGCTCCCGTTTGACCATTGATGCCCGCTTTGCTGCCGTACCAGCGCCATTTGGCGTGCTGTAATGCTGTCTATTACTGGTAACAAAGCTGTGTTACAGCGGGTTACGGTTGGTGTAGCCGCGCGCGGGTGGGAAGGGTGCATCAGGAGCTCTGCCCGTGCTCATGCCCCACTTGACGCGCCCTGCTCCCGTTTGACCATTGGTGCCCGCTTTGCTGCCGTACAGGCGCCATTTGGCGTGCAGTAAGGCTATTTATTACTGGTAACAAAGCTGTGTTACAGCGGGTTACGGTTGGGGTAGCCGCACGCGGTTGGGAAGGGTGCATCAGGAGCTCGGCCCATGCTCATGCCTCACACCGCGCGCCCTGCTCCCGTTTGACCATTGATGCCCGCTTTGCTGCCGTACCAGCGCCATTTGGTGCGCAATAAGGCTGTCTATCACTGGTAACAAAGCTGTGTTACAGCGGGTTACGGTTGGTGTAGCGGCACGCGGGTGGGAAGGGTGCGGCATGAGCTGTGCCGCCACTCCTGCCCCATACAACACGCCCTGCTCGCGTTTCACCATTTGTGCCTCCTTTGCTGCCGTACCAGCGCCATTTGGTGCGTAATAAGGCTGTCTATTACCGGTAACAAAGCTGTGTGACAGCGGGTTACGGTTGGTGTAGCCGCACACGGGTGGGAAGGGTGCATCAGGAGCTCTGCCCATACTCATGCCTCACTTGACGCGCCCTGCTCCCGTTTGACCATTGGTGCCCGCTTTGCTGCCGTACAGGCGCCATTTGGCGTGCAATAAGGCTGTCTATCACTGGTAACAAAGCTGTGTTACGGCGGGTTACGGTTGGTGTAGCGGCACGCGGGTGGGAAGGGTGCGGCATGAGCTGTGCCGCCACTCCTGCCCAACACATCACGCCCTGCTCGCGTTTCACCATTTTTGCCTCCTTTTCTGCCGTACCAGCGCCATTTGGTGCGTAATAAGGCTGTCTATTACTGGTAACAAAGCTGTGTTACGGCGGGTTACGGTTGGTGTAGCCGCACACGGGTGGGAAGGGTGCATCAGGAGCTCTGCCCATACTCATGCCTCACTTGACGCGCCCTGCTCCCGTTTGACCATTGGTGCCCGCTTTGCTGCCGTACAGGCGCCATTTGGCGTGCAGTAAGGCTATTTATTACTGGTAACAAAGCTGTGTTACAGCGGGTTACGGTTGGTGTAGCCGCACACGGGTGGGAAGGGTGCATCAGGAGCTCTGCCCGTGCTCATGCCCCACTTGACGCGCCCTGCTCCCGTTTGACCATTGATGCCCGCTACACTGCTGTACGGGAGCCATTTGGCGTGCTGTAATGCTGTATAGTACTGGTAACAAAGCTGTGTTACAGCGGGTTACGGTTGGTGTAGCCGCGCGCGGGTGGGAAGGGTGCGGCAGCTGCTCTGCCGCCATTCATGCCCCACACGACGCGCCCAGCTCGCATTCAACCATTTGTGCCTCCTTTGCTGCCGTACCAGCGCCATTTGGTGAGTAATAAGGCTGTCTATTACTGGTAACAAAGCTGTGTTACGGCGGGTTACGGTTGGTGTAGCCGCGCGCGGGTGGGGAGGGTGCGGCATGAGCTGTGCCGCCACTCCTGCCCAACACATCACGCCCTGCTCGCGTTTCACCATTTGTGCCTCCTTTTCTGCCGTACCAGCGCCATTTGGTGCGTAATAAGGCTGTATAGTACTGGTAACAAAGCTGTGTTACGGCGGGTTACGGTTGGTGTAGCCGCACACGGGTGGGAAGGGTGCATCAGGAGCTCGGCCCATGCTCATGCCTCACTTGACGCGCCCTGCTCCCGTTTGACCATTGGTGCCCGCTTTGCTGCCGTACAGGCGCCATTTGGCGTGCAGTAAGGCTGTTTATTGCTGGTAACGAAGCTGTGTTACGGCGGGCTACGGTTGGTGTAGCCTCGCAGGAGTGGGGAACGGGCCTGACAAGAACAGAGGCATGTGCCCCTGCCCACGTCTTTCAAGCCGCACCATGCTGATCATTGTGCCCGGTGTGCTGCCAATCATTGTGCCCGGTGTGCAGCCAAGCTGGCGCTTGGTGTGCCAACACGTTGGGATTGAGTATTAGGAATGCTGCGTTTGAGTGGGTTCAGTTGATTTGGCGTGGGTGCAAAAGGAGTGGCCCTGCCCACACCTTCCATGACGCACCCTGCTCTTTTGCACCCGCTTTGCTGCTGCATTGGCGCCGTCTCGTACCAAAAGCTTGTAATGTATCAGCAAGGCGCCATGGCAAATGGTTGCGCGAGTAGGTGGAAAAGGGGTGGCACAGAGTGAACACACGCCCCTGGAAACGCACGCCCCTGCACCCGCCTACACCTTACCGGACGGCTATGGCCGGCTATGGTTTCTCGTGAGAAACATCTAGACCTCGTCATTGCTTAGAGATGATCTTGCATAACAGGTGCCTGCATGGCGCATGTGCCGCTCAACTTGCCAGCTGCATTCTTACACAATGGTACGCACCTGGAACTTAAACTATACACCAGAACATATTAAGACGTTCATTTCGTTAGCTATTCGCATTACAATGCCGGTTGCATACATCTTCGGTGAATGTCTTCCCGTTCCTTGCGCTGGTCGACCTCGCCACGGCTACGACATTCCGTACTCAAGCAATTATACATCGTGCTGCTTTTGACAAGGTGAGAAAGGAGCAACTGCATTCCCCGGCAGAGCGAGGGAGGGCGGGTGACCTGCTGCGCGTCACAACAGGTCAACGAGACCCTTCCTCACAACTGCTTTTTGCATTTGCATTATTCACTGCGGAGAGACAATGTGTCCGAGTCTGCTTGTGAGTTAAACAAGTGCCTGGACCGCATTGTCCTGGCCCCGTGTCCTGGCCCTGCTGTCACACCACAGATGGAGGCCATTTACTTCACCTGCTAGATGCTACTATCGTTGGGAACTGCGCTAGCTCAACTTTACAATGACAACACGCCCAACAATGATGATGTCTTGGCCTCGCCGTGCAACCCAGTCAGAGGCCACGGCTGACAAGGTACTGTTTTACACTATAGCAGGATCCTAATCTTCACGGCCGGGGCCGTACTGCCTTGCTGTCAACCGGTCAACCGGTGGTGCCCGGACACCTCTGGCGTTGACTTGCTTGTGCCGGGCATGCTGCTCAGTTGCGTGGAGGTTGAGTACAAGTCTGCGTATGCATACGGGAACGGGTACGGGTTCGTCAGCAGAGGCATGCTACTACTCGGGTGTGCTATCCTGCAGCGGTGCGGCAGTGCCAACAGTGAGCCACTGTACTGCTGCAGAGGGCTGCATGTGCAGTTGTCTGCGTACCTAGTGAGCCTGCACAACAGTGTGCGGCGATCTTTGTACCAGCACGCATGTGCGCGCCTTTCTTTGCAACCCTACAGCTAGGAGTGCAAGTTGCCCGGGCTGATTGCTACCTAGACACCACTTCTTGCTTCACCTCTCCACAGGGTCCAACTGTCCCGCCAGCCGTCTGGACGGGAGCATGGTGTTGATGACGGGCGTGCATCTGTGGCAGCAGCACCCAAGCTGAGCCCAGGCCGGCAGGAAGAGGAGAAGCGTAAGTGGCTTCAACAGTTACCGAGCTCCCTGCGTGCTGGATGGTCTGGATTGCCGTTACATACACCTGCATTCGGCACTGCGGACTGACGCTTGCATGCCAAAGCTGTGCTTGTGTTCCTGTCTCACTACATGACAGGCCAAAGCGACGGCGCAGTGACGCTGTGCACAACACTAAAGGTTGGTGCTGTATGCATGCAGGCGGCAAGCCAGTGCACTGGCGCCTGGGGCTGTGGGCTCCATGGAGGACCAGGCGGCAGGCACCATCGGCACAGCAAGTGAGTTAAGGGCTAAGGGGCTCAGGCTTGGGCTATATATGTGTCCAATCATGTGTTGTTCGAGACCCTATGTTTTGCATGCTTGCCTCTAATTTGCATGTACCGGTAGCTGCTATGTACTTCGCCCTTGATCCGCACCTGCACTGTACATGCAGGCACCAACAAGGTGTACGACAAGCTGGAGGAGGCGTGCCAGGGTGCAACAAGCTGTACCTGCCCGGTGCAGCAGAGCCCTTCATCGACCTGAAGTTCGCACCCCTTGCCATGTACAGCATGGTGAGTGCCCCGGTAGCGTGTCTACGTCCTTGAAGCAAGCAAAGTAGTTTTGAGGCCTCCACCCCTTTGGGCTTCCGCCCCTGGGCTGTTCAGTTGCCTTCATTGCAAAGGCCTGTCCGCCCTAGGTCTGTTTTGCCACTGACTGAAGCTATCTAGTGCTGTTCACCTTCTTGACACCGTGCTACCCTTCTGCCGTTGCTCCCTGTGCTTATAGGTCACATGGCCGCTGTGCGGCTTGTGGCCCAGGATGCGGGGCATGACAGCGTGTGACGCTGCCCACATGGTGCTGGACCAGCAGGAGACCGTGCGCCGCGTGCGTGGAGGAGCAGCTGAAAGTGCAGCGCAAGCTGCCAGCAGCTCGGGAGCAGCGGGGTTCTGGGGAGAGCATCGAGGGCAAGGAGCTGGTGGCGGCTGCAGGCAGGGGCAGCAGTACCAACACTAGGCAGCGCAGAGGGGTTTGGCGCTAAGTAGCATGCATGCCGTTGGTGCAGGGTAGGAGGGAGGGGCGTGTAGTGGAGGCGACCTGCCGCGGAGAGCACTGTGGCATTATGTGTTTGTGTGCATGCATGGTATTGGGGTCAAGACAGGACCCCAGGACGCCCAGTGATTGTTGGTAAGCAGCAGGCTCATTGCCTTGCTGGTACGGTAGTTAAGAATGGTGAATCAATGGACGTAGCCTAATTAATTGTTACACTGCATATGCTCAGCATGTGCTGCGCTGTACCGTGCCTGTGCATATAAAGCTTTGCTTTAAGATTGGTTCTTACGTTAAGAACTGGTTAAGAACTGGTTTAGCCATAAGGACGATTCTTAAACATAAGCCCTGGTAAGGTCGAGCTTAAGAGTGCTAAGCGGCCTTAGCGTTTAAGACGCGCTTAACACGCTAAGTAGCCTCTGGGGACATATAAAGAATTTTTAAGCCGTTCTGAAGCGTTCTTACGTGCACTTAAGACCACCTCGCCCGGGTCAGATAAGAACGCTAAGTACGTTCTTAACAGGGGACTTGTTTGGTAGGGCCTGTGTAGGTCCCGAGTGGATGCCTGGTTGCGGTCCCTAGGCATGTGTGCACGTGTCGGGGTGTCCCTGCTGTGGGTCAGGGTGCAGTGCGCTTGGGGGTCACGGTAACCGTGTCAAGGCAAGTGCACTGGGAGTGCGTACAGCAGGGGGCTGCTGGCAACCCTGTATCCTGTGTAGGTCCCGAGTGGATGCCTGGTGGCAGTAGCTAGGCATGTGTGCACGTGTCCGGGTGTCCCTGCTGTGGGTCAAACTGCAGCGCTGGGGGTCACGGTAACCGTGTCAAGGCACGCGCACTGAGATTGGGCACAGCAGGGAGCTGCCGGCAACCCTGTATCTTGTGTAGGTCCCGAGTGGATGCCTGGTGACGGTCCCTAGGCATGTGTTCATCTGCTGGGGCCTCCCTTCTGGGGGTCAGGGAGCAGTGCGCTGGGGGGTCACAGTGACCGCAGCTAGGCACGCACAGGGATTGAGCAGGGTAGAGAGCTTCCTGTGACCCTGGAACCTGTGCAGATAGCAAGCGCATGCTCGGCGGCATCCCTTATGCATGCGCGCGTCGGGTGTCCCTGCTGTGGGTCAGGGTGCAGTGCGCTGGGGGGTCACGGTAACCGTGTCAAGGCAAGTGCACTGGGACTGGGCACCGCAGGGAGCTGCCTGTAACCCTGCATCCTGTGTAGGTCCCAAGCGCATGGCTGGTGGCAGTTTGTAGGCATGCGTGCACATGCTGGAGCCAGTCCCAGTGCGCTTGCCTTGACACGGTTACAGTGACCCCCCAGCGCACTGCAGTTTGACCCACAGCAGGGACACCCCGACACGTGCACGCATGCATAAGGCATGCCATCGGCATGCGCGCTATCTGCACAGGTTCCAGGGTTACAGGAAGCTCTCTACCCTACTCAATCCCAGTGCACGTGCCTTGGCACGGTCACCGCGGACCCCCAGCACTGCACCCTGACCCCCAGAAGGGAGGCCCCAGCATGTGCACACATGCCTAGGGACCGCCACCAGCCATGCGCTTGGGACCTACACAGGATGCAGGTTTACAGGCAGCTCCCTGCTGTTCGCAGTCCCAGTGCGCTTGCCTTGACACGGTTACCGTGACCCCCCAGCGCACTGCAGTTTGACCCACAGCAGGGACACCCGACACGTGCAGCATGCATAAGGCATGCCATCGGCATGCGCTGCTATCTGCACAGGTTCCAGGGTTACAGGAAGCTCTCTACCCTACTCAATCCCAGTGCACGTGCCTTGGCACGGTCACCGTGACCCCCCAGCGCACTGCACCCTGACCCCCAGAAGGGAGGCCCCAGCATGTATGTGCACACATGCCTAGGGACCGCCACCAGCCATGCGCTTGGGACCTACACAGGATGCAGGGTTACAGGCAGCTCCCTGCTGTACGCAGTCCCAGTGCGCTTGCCTTGACACGGTTACAGTGACCCCCCAGCGCACTGCACCCTGAACCCCAGCAGGGAGGCTCCAGCATGTGCACGCATGCCTAAGAACTGCCACCAGCTATGCGCTTGGGACCTACACAGGACACAGGTTTACAGGCAGCTCCCTGCTGTGCCTAATCTCAGTGCGCTTGCCTTGACACGGTTACCGTGACCCCCCAGCGCACTGCAGTTTGACCCACAGCAGGGACACCCGACACGCACGCATGCATAAGGCATGCCATCGGGCATGCGCTTGCTATCTGCACAGGTTCCAGGGTTACAGGAAGCTCTCTACCCTACTCAATCCCAGTGCACGTGCCTTGGCACGGTCACCGTGACCCCCCAGCGCACTGCACCCTTACCCCCAGCAGGGAGGCTCCAGCATGTGCACGCATGCCTACAAACTGCCACCAGCCATGCGCTTGGGACCTACACAGGATGCAGGGTTACAGGCAGCTCCCTGCTGTTCGCAGTCCCAGTGCGCTTGCCTTGACACGGTTACCGTGACCCCCCAGCGCACTGCAGTTTGACCCACAGCAGGGACACCCGACACGCTGCACGATGCATAAGGCATGCCATCGGCATGCGCTTGCTATCTGCACAGGTTCCAGGGTTACAGGAAGCTCTCTACCCTACTCAATCCCAGTGCACGTGCCTTGGCACGGTCACCGTGACCCCCCAGCGCACTGCACCCTGACCCCCAGAAGGGAGGCCCCAGCATGTGCACACATGCCTAGGGACCGCCACCAGCCATGCGCTTGGGACCTACACAGGATGCAGGGTTACAGGCAGCTCCCCGTCGCGCAGTCCCAGTGCTTGCCTTGACACGGTTACCGTGACCCCCCAGCGCACTGCACCCTGACCCCCAGCAGGGAGGCTCCAGCATGTGCACGCATGCCTAAGAACTGCCACCAGCCATGCGCTTGGGACCTACACAGGATGCAGGTTTACAGGCAGCTCCCTGCTGTTCGCAGTCCCAGTGCGCTTGCCTTGACACGGTTACCGTGACCCCCCAGCGCACTGCAGTTTGACCCACAGCAGGGACACCCCGACACGTGCACGCATGCATAAGGCATGCCATCGGGCATGCGCTTGCTATCTGCACAGGTTCCAGGGTTACAGGAAGCTCTCTACCCTACTCAATCCCAGTGCACGTGCCTTGGCACGGTCACCGTGAACCCCCAGCGCACTGCACCCTGACACCCAGCAGGGAGGCCCCAGCACGTGCACACATGCCTAAGACCTGCCACTAGGCATGCACTTTGCACCTACACAGGATACAGGTTTACAGGCAGCTGCCTGCTGCAGCCAGTCCCAGTGCACTTGCTTTGGCACAGTTACCGTGACCCCCCAGCGCACTGCACCCTGACCCACAGCAGAGAGGCCTCTGCACGCATGCGCATGCCTAGGGACCGCCACCATGCATGTGCTTGGTACCCACACTACTGTTCCCAGGGCTACAGGCTTCCTACTGCGGCCAGCCCTGTGCACTGGGCTTGGTACGGCATGCCAGCGCACTGCCGTTTGACCCATGACAACTGTGTTATTCGGTGGTTCCCGGACCACCACGCTGCCACAGCACGCATATAAATGATACCAAGCATTGATACAGCAGGTTTAAGGCCCAAACACGCCTTAATGCTAGTGCGCGCGCGCAGTACGGTAGACGTGTCATTCTTTGCGCGCGCGCAGTCACGGTTACCGATGCCACTCGATTACTGTGTGCCGACCAGTCATAATGGTGTAAGGCCCCCGAAACAGCCCGGCATGTCGCTGCTTATTGTTCGGCGCCACCCTTCGGCGAGAAGGACACGTTGCGCTGTGAGCATAGGCATGACGAGATGGTAGGTCACGGACTTGGGACACACGCGGGTAACGGTGGCGCAGCGCAGACAAGTGTGTGGGCAAGAGGGCACGAGTGGCCCAATGGCAGCAGCGACTGCAGTTGTACGGCAACGGGGGGAGCGAGCTTTCAGGCTTTCCCCAATATACAGCCAACTGGCGGCACATCAATTAGCGATATTACTAGTTGTATTCCGTGGTAAGGACGGCCGGCCAGAAGACCTGCCCTTGGCGCAGCTCTGAGCCGGTAGAAGGTGCAAATGGCGGGCGGGGGTATGCCCGACGGGGGGTGCGCTGCTTTGGCGTGAAGCCTGGCTATTCTGGATGATGCCAGGAGCTGCCGACAGGAGCGATGAATAGAGCTTTGCTGTCCAAATGTGTAGTTTGGGTCAGTTTGCGTGCGGCAGGTGGTTTGTAGCGCGGGGGGGGGTGTGCCCTCCCGTTTGCGGTGGTGGTAGGCTGGAGCTAGCTGCTTTGCACTGCCACTCAGGCGGGTGTAGGGGCGCCGTGGTGGGATGAGGTTTGTGCTGCCGCAAAACAGGCTATGCTTGACGCTCGGGCTGCTTGGCTGGGGGGTGAACGTTTGGGGCCCACGTGGGATGCTTTTCGGCAGGCTCGTGCTGCCTATAATCGGGCCAAAAAGGACGCGCTGAGTGCGTATGAGGCTGAGCAGTGGCGTTCGACCATTGATGCATGCCGCTCGGACCATAAGCTGTTATGGAGCAAGTTAGGTGGGGAGCATGCCGCGGGTAGGCATTGCCCAATCGATGACTCTGAACGGTGGAGGGAGCACTTCAAGGTCTTGCTGAATACGGGTTCAGGGCTGTTGAGCACGGACGAGGCTTGTCGTGTCCTTAACCGTATTAATGCTATCGGGCCTGTACAGGATGGTGGGGTTCTTGACTGGTGGCGGCAGTCTCATGCCGTGCTGAAGCGGAGGGCTGACTTGGCTGAGGTTATGGAGCAGGAAATCACGATAGACGAAATCCGTGTGGCTATTGCTGCATTGCCGAACGGTAAAGCTGTTGGGCGGGAAAAGGTACCGGGTGAGTGTTACAAGTATGCGCGCCGGGAGGTTGTTGACTTGGGAGGGGTAGTGAGGGGTCACGTTTATTGTTTAGCGCCGCTGCTTCATGCGCTGTTTAACCACATTTTCCTAACTGGGGATTTCCCAGAGCAGTTTACTGCGACGGTCGTTAGCCCTGTGTACAAGAGGAAGGGCGATGAACTGGACTGCTGTGGGAACTATCGTGGCATCGCCGTTGGTGGCGCTCTGGCTAAGTGCTACGCTAGTGTGCTGCTCAGGCGTATGGCGAAGGCGGGGAGCAGTTCAAGCTTAGGCATAAGGCTCAGGCGGGTTTTCGGCACGGGTTTGGCACGGTCCACCATCTGTTGGTCAAGAGGCACCTGTCAGCGAAGCACAGCAGGGCTGGGGCCCCTCCCCTGGTTGTTGTGCAGATCGATTTCGAGAAGGCCTTTGATAAGGTGCCTAGAGAGCATCTGTGGCTGCGTTTACAGGAGCGAGGCTTTCATGGTCGGTTGCTCGATGCACTGATGCGTGCCTACGACAAAGTGGTGATGGCCGTGAAGGTGAATGGGTGCCTTGGGGAGCCTTTTGAGTCTCAGCAAGGGGTAAAGCAGGGCTGTCCGTTGAGCTCTGAGTTGTTTGGCATCTTTATTGAGGGACTAGCTGATTTCATTGACGCAAATGACAGCACATTCAGGCCGCACAGGGTGCACTTGCATGACTCGCCTACAGTCGGTGGGGAGCGCGTATCCCTGCTGTTTTATGCTGATGATCTGAGCCTTGTTGCCACCAGCTCGGCACGCATGCGCGTGTTGCTTGGTGCGGTTGACTCCTTTTGCGGGGCGTTCGGCATGCGGGCGAACGTCAAGAAGTGTGAGTGTATGGTGTTCGCATCTAGTGAGCAGGTTGCTGCACCGGTGAAGGCTGACTGCAGTTCCCTTGTGCTGGCTGGGCAGCCCATTCCGCTTGTTGATTCGGCTAGGTACCTTGGGATTGTTTACGGGCCCGGGGTGCCTTTTGTGAACTGCCGTAAACAGCTCACAATCTCGGGGAGGAACGCTATGTTTGGGCTCATAGGCCGGCTGCGCAAGCAGCGGCTCTGGGCCCCAGACATCTGGT
This sequence comes from Chlamydomonas sp. KOR1, assembly GCA_036984285.1. NCBI lineage: Eukaryota > Viridiplantae > Chlorophyta > Chlorophyceae > Chlamydomonadales > Chlamydomonadaceae > Chlamydomonas > Chlamydomonas sp. KOR1. The sequence goes on along the minus strand of BQMZ01000388.1, from coordinate 110,038 downwards.
TGCGCTGTTTCGAAGGCCAGGCTAGGCCAATCTTGTCGTACGGGTGTGAAGTCTGGGGTGTGGACGCGTTGAACGATATGATGCGAGGCGGGCCACCGCCAGAGGCGTGATAGGTCCAATTTGGCAGAAGGTTGGTTTGAATACTGCCTAAACGACCCGGCAGTCAAGCTGCAGATCGTTTACATGCGTGCTGTATGTGGTGCGCACCGTCCTACTCACAGGTTGCTGTTTGCGGAGCTGTCTCAGTTACCCTTGCACTTCTACTGGGCTTCTCAAGTCTGCGGGTTTTGGAACAGGCTGGTTCGCCAGGCAGGCGCGTTGGCACACGATGTCTTGCGAGAGGAGATTGCGCTTGCCCTCGACGGTTGGGAAGATGGCTGGGCAGCAAAGCTGTTGCGGTTTACGTCTGCACTAGGCGTTGATGTTTGGGAGGAGTTGCCCAGAGGTGTTAGGGCGTCTGCAGACAAAGCGCGCTGGTTAGCGTGTCGGCCTCTGCCTGCAGCTAGCATATTGAGTGCCTTTCGTGGCAAGCTTCTGGGTGCGTGGTCGCATGAGCGCCTGCTTGCTGCTCCGGCTGCCTTCCCCTCAGACGGGAAGCAACCTGGGGTTAAGATGTGCCGATACAAGCATTGGTGTGGCTTATCGCACGAGCAAGACAAGGCTACTTGGCTGCCACATATCAAGGTGTTTATTCCGGTGCACGCGCACAAGAAGCTGATGCGTTTCCGTCTGGGCTGTTGGCCTCTTGCCGCCAACCGAAGCAATGGAGTCCAAAGGCAGGAGAGGGTTTGCCCTGTGTGTGATTCCGGCGCAGTGGAGGACGAAGAGCACGTGCTACTGCGTTGTGCCGCGTACGACTGCCTACGACGCGATAGCGGTCTTGAGCTGAGCGGTAGCATGCGTGATGTTATGCTCGGACCTAATCAGGCGAAACTCGCAGTGCTGTTAGGGCATATTTGGTCTGCGCGTCATGCCCGTGTACCGTTTATGCGTTAGCTAGTGAGCTCGCTCACTGCTGGCATCCTGGTAGCAGTGTATCCGGGTGCATGCCTTGGGGCTTTTGCGTTGGCCCTGGAGCCCCTGGCTCGTATACGGGTCCTTACATGTTGGGTTCGGATCCTACCATGTAAGAAACAAAACAAACAAACGACGGCATTTGGTTTTCTGTGTTAGTCGGTAGGTAGACGCGTACAAACGCCCTACCCCCTTAATATCACGCAGGGTCATGCCCGCGTAACATTATTATTATTATTATTATTTCTGTATTAGTTGAGCTGGTGGGATAGCCTTTCCGGGGTCTGTTGGCGTGTAGTGCCGCACACCCCGGCAACTCCGGGAAGGTGACTGGCAGGTCCTAGAAGGTGCCCTATGCTGTATAAAGGGGCCCCGTGCAGTCTTTTCGGCACTCGGTAACACTCAGCAGAGCACTCTGCAATGCTCAAACCCTCACTCTGACCGAGTCAACCTAGCCTTGAGCATCCGCATACGTTTTACTTGTACCAAAGTGGACAATCGGGCCCGTTGGCCCGGCTTTTGTGTAGTGCAGTCAGCGACTTGACCGCCTTGTCTTGCCTGTCCGGCCATTCAAGAGCCATTGCTATCGCTGACCTTGTAAAGTAGCGTGACACCTGCTGTTGTGCCGCCCAAGACCGACCCTCTAGGTCCCTCTGCCCTTCAAGAGCCCGGCCCTGCGCACGAGTATCCAGCCCCTGAACCCAGTAGCGGCAGGCCCTGGTACCGTTGTCCAGCTCCCGTTCTCGCAAAGGCAGTTGTTGGATTGCTAGGACTCAGGAGGATTACAAGGGCTCGGTATTCTTAGGGATCGGTTGCACAGAGGCACCTACTTACGAGCAGGGTAGCCAGGAAGCAATCCGGCAACAAGCACTAGCACTCCAGAGCGCTCGGCCGTACGGTACCCATAGCTTGCTGCACAGCAGTAGCCTAAGCCTGTCACCAGTCCCTCTCCTTTAGGGTACCGTGCAGGTACCTTCTGATATCCCTTCCGCAGGCAATCAACGCCTCCTGCTATCGGCGCGGCGGCGACAAAGCCGACCGCGACGATCCTTCTTCTCCTGTCCGCCCTCCGACGTCTCCGTGTCCAATCTGGGCAGTTGATTAACCTGGACTGTGATCTTTAAGTTGTCCTTTCAAGGCGCAAGAGCAATCGTGTACTCCTCCGCTATACAGCGACAAAACCAAACCTTAACCTTAACCCAACGCACCGGGCCTCTTACCCAAAGGTTGCACAGCTTACCTTACATTTGTAGTGGATACAACCCATACCTAGGGGTCTGTGTCATTCATCGGTTCTCCTGCGCTAGTGACGTCCGTCGCAACCGTCACCTCGGTTCAGCCGTCGTACTGCGCTGAGCTCTCTAACAAAACAAAGTTCCTTTCTGAGTTTGCTCCTCTTACAGGAAAGCCAACGTGTGTGGCCAAGCGCTGAGTGAGACAGCGACTTGGGGTGGTGTTCCTCCCTTGCTCCCGGTTCCCTTTACACCACCAACCCCATACGTGCGGCTACTAAAGTACCTACCGCCTAGACTACCCCAACGAGTATACTATACAGCCACGTTTATACGGCAGTCAAGCCTAGACGTGCTTTACCCCTCAGCACCAGTGCACCTGTGGCCGGCTACGACGTGCACTCGCCCCCTTCCTGTGCACCACCGTTTAGCCACGTCCACGTCCATTGCCAGGGATCAAACAACGACAGGTGTCATCATACACTCGCCGTTGGGTGTTGCGCAGATAAGAAAGACCCGACACAAAGCCACAGTGGGGCGAAAAAGTTTTGTCCGGTTGTGTAATGGTGACTGAAGGCTGACCTGGTGTTACAGGCACCGCACCTTCGTTCGCCGAGCGCAAGCTGTGCAGCCTACCTGCTCAAACAAGCTGTGATTTTCAACACTCGATGCCTCGCTTCCGTGTGAGTGCAGCACCCACACTGCCTGCGCCATCCTGCGCCTGCATCCACAGCACCGCACACGCCGCATGCCACCTTGCCCATCACAGGACGCCATCCTGCCTACCCTTTGCCAGGCTTCGCCGCTGCTGCAGTAGCGCCATCATGTACCCGCACCCGACCCCCACCAGGGCTCCAGCCGCGGTAGACAACTTCACACCCCACCGCCTGCCGTGCCCCTGCCCCGCGCCCAGCTCCCTGTACTGCTGCACCTGCACTTCCCCTGCGCCCTGCGCCTTCTCCTCCTGCATTTCGTCGCATCGCTTCATGTACTCCCTGCCCAACCACGCGAAGCTGTCCTTAGACCGCCTGGGCTGCTGCCCGTACATTGCCCCCATCTCCCGCTTCTATGCCCTAGTCACCGCCAGCTCATCCCACGGCGCACCGTTCTCCACCATCCACCGCACCACCGGCAGCTTGGCATCCGCCTTCACCGCCTCCCGGAGCACCGTGTCCCCCCAGGGGACTCCCTTGGCCCGCAGGCGCTGCAGAGTAGCAAGGTCAGCCTTCACCCCCGGCCCCACGTAGGGGCTCTCCCCTGGCTTCCCGCCACGTTACGCCCTGTTGCCGCCGCGCTCCAGAACCAGATCCAGCGCCACCTCGCAGCCGCCACGCGCCGTCGCCGCCAGCGTGTCCGGCCCAGGCGCCACCGCCCACTCCTGCATGAAGAAGCGTATCAGACACAGGTACCCGATCGTGGCAGCCCACGCCAAGGCATGCCTGCCGTCCAGCACCCTCCGCCACTCCCTGCCCCTGGCCTTCAGCGATTTGTGGAACACAGCCACGTCCTCGGGCTTCACGCCTTCACCTCAACCGGGGTGGGGTCCGGCAGGCGCAGCTTCAAGCCACGCCAAGGGCACCTCCGGCTGCCGCGCTGCTCCGCCAGCCACACCACCATCCCAAGCTTGCCTTTGGCCGCTGCTGCGTTGTAGGCCTCCGGGCTGGTGGGACATCCCCTGTCCAGCAGCCAGGACACCAGCGGTACGCTGCCAGAGCCCGCAGCAGCAGCAAACAGCTCCGAGCTCAGCGCCACGCCGCACCGGTCGTGCAGGTAGCACACCGCGTCCAGGCGACCCTTCTGCGGTGCTGCACGGGCGCCGCGATCCAGCAGCCAACGGATGTTGGCCACGATACCTCGTTCCCCCGCCCACCGCCAGACCTCTTCCAGCCCTGCCTGGTCCTCCAGCCCTGGCAGGGCGCAGCCCGCCTCGTCCACCACCCACTGTGCAACATCCGGATCCTCGGCCCACATCGCTGCAGCGAGAACCCGGAACGGACTGCTGCTGCTCAGCGTTTGTTCCCAGCCCCTGCACCTCCCGAAGCCACCGAAGGACAGGCAGATTGCCCGTTTCCGCAGCGCCCGCCGTGGCACCTACCAAAAGCCGGATGCGCTCAGCCCCTCTCGCAGGGACAGGCCCTGCTCCCGATGCTTCGTCCAGGAGCCAGGCGATCTTGCCCTGGCTGTCGGGGCTCTGCGGGCGGGCTGCGTTCCTCAGCGCCCAGACCTTTACGCCACCTTCATAGCCATGCCCGGACCATCCGCGAGTGAGCAGACGCCATGCGGACTGGAAGCTCGCCAGGTCGCCGTGCTTTGCTGCCTCGATGAGGGTCCGCGTGGGATGAACGAGCAACTGGTTATCGGTCAGACAGGAAAGTAGGCCGGGGTGTCCCGCCTTGACAGCAGCCGAGCCCATGTCATCCCACCACCTGCGGCGTATGTACGTGTAGCGATTGAAGCTGCGGCCAGACAGAAGCCCTCTTACGAAGCTGCGGCTAAGCAGTCCCCAGGCGGCCAGCACGTTGCTTTCCCTGCCGCTGGCAGCAACGCTGGACAGCAGGCGCAGCTTGTCGTCCAAGGTGAGCAGCCGCGCATCCAGCGCACTGCCGGGAGCTGTCTTATGCTCCGGCTTGCTGAAGTGCTTGGCGGCGTCCTTGCACATCAGGCGGCCGGCAAGGGCCAGCTCTCCGGGCGGCAGTCGTCCCAGCACGAGCAGCAACAGGTCGGTAGGCAGCTGCTTGCTGTCCGCCGTGGCCGCCGATGCCTTGCCCATTGCCGTAGTACAGTATTCGATCTACATGGTCAGCATGTTGGGGATGGCGGCTGGTTTAGCAAACGCAGGGCCAACAGGGCTCACATGCGTTGCGAACTCCGGAAGGCAATTGCCTGCCGTGTACGAAGGACCAAACGCTGCAATCACCTTGCAAGGTTGTAGATAAGTGATTAGCAGCTGGGCAGAGCCGGCAGCCTGGGTAGGGCGGCTGGGTATCAACCAGCCCCAAAACCCTGTGCCGCCCTCAACCAATAAGCACGAGGTACCACCACAGCTACGTGCAACACATGTCACTGTTGCCTTCCCGTCAGCGCTTACGTTAACAGCAATTCTAAACGCTCCCAACAAGCTCATGCCATCCAGCCGCCGGTACCACCATCGCTACCACCGCCGAAACCCCTGCTGCCCGCACCAAACGCAACCCCATCCTCCCACAGCCCTCCGCCAGCCACGCTGTCTCCCCTCCATACCGCTGCCTCCTCCACCTCTGCCTTGGCCGCCGCCGCTGTCTTGCGTTCAGACAGCACGCTGCGCGCCACCCGCAACCTCTTCTGCCGCGCGTGGGCGGTCAGGGAGGCGGCGGTGCTGCCGGGCGGCGGCCGTAGCACCTGCACCTGCCGTGCCGCCACCTCCGCCTCAAGATCCTGCGGCCAACCAAGCGTACAAACTTTGTGACATGCAGATCATGCGTGGTAGGTTGCTGGCGTCGGGGGTTGCAGACAAGGACTGTTGCAGCCTGGGCCCAGCGTGCGGCCGCCGCCGCCAAAGCAGGATCAGCGGAAAGGGACAACGGCAGTCCGTGCGGGCCTACACCACCAGCCAGGTCGCAAACGGTCCCTCGCGAAGCTCTCTGGATCTCTCTGGAGCCACAAATGTACGTCGACCAACACGCCGGCCCGCTGGCCCCTCAGTACATACAGTAAACATTTTCCGCTTTGCAAGCGTGGCTGCCACAGGCAACACTCTCTCCGCAAGCACCACAGGTTCAATGCAGACTACAACAAGCTTCCATGTCGCCCTGCGGTGCACCCCACCTGCAGGCTGAGGCCCCACAGCTCCGGCTCCTGGTCGGACTCCGTGGGACACGTGCTCGGCCTGGAGGCAGCAGCACCCCCGTCCCACCACGCCTCCCACCACGCCTCACCGTCGACCTCCCCCTCAACCCCATCCCCGTCCCATCCCTCCTCCCCGTCTCCGTCCCTGCCCCGCTTGCGGCCCATGCCGTTGCCGCCTAGACCACTCCGTCCACCAAGGTGCGCACCCTGCCCTCCCCTCAGCTGCCCCTCATGCAGCAGGGCCTCACAGCCGCGCTGCAGGAACTGGAAGGCTTCCGCCGCCGCCGCCTCGGGTACGACCGTACGGCACTTGTCTGGGTGTACGAGCGCCGCCAGCCGGCGATACCACGTGCGAATGTTGGGGCCTGGCAGGGAGGGGCTGGGGCGGCCAGGGGCACCATTCAAGCCACCGAAGTCGTCCTCTCGACCTTGCACGCCGGTGGGCTGTTTTGAGTCATGTCCCAGCGTGCCTTGGGTTGAGGTCACCGGGACCTCGTCCTGTCCTGCTGCTCCAGCGGTCCGCAACTGTGGTGTGCAGCGTGCAGCTGGCCCCTCCCCGCGGGTGCCCAGGCGATCGGCAGCCCAATGCAGAAGCACCGAGACGCCGGCAGCAGGGCCGCCGGGGTGGTGGGCGGCGAGGGCATGTGTCTTAGCCACCACCAGCAGGCGCAGCAACTCCGGCTCCTGGGGCGGACATCCAGGCACCAGGACTGTATAGGGGTCGTGCCATGCATGCCGTCCGGGATAAAAGCCAGCACACGCATAGTAGCGACGCGTACGTTTGCCAGGACGCGGTTGCGCAGGTCGAAGCCCTGATGCTGAGTACCATCGCGTTTCACACAGAAGCAAGGGTACATGGGGCGCGACGCACCTTGCCGGCGGTGCGCTCCCGCGCGGCCTCCTCCCCGCTGCCCAGCAGCTCCCGCTCCAACAGCGCTGCACACACACCCCACTGCCCCTGGGCTGCCAGCTCCTGCGCCCGCTGCAGCAGCACCGCCCTGCTGCTGCCGCCACCAGCTGGCTCGCCGCCCCTTGCACCTGCACCAGCGCCAGACGCTTGAGCAGCAGGCGCGCCGTTCAGAGCCGCCGCTACCGGAGGTGCCAACTCCGATGCGCTTGGCTGCTTTGCCGAGTACTTAGCGCCTTCCGCTGTCCTTGCGCCCGCACTTGCTGCTGGTGCGTCCATCAGAGCAGTTGTCAACCAGCAAAATGGAGAGGACTGCTTCTGCAGTCAGCCCCGAGGCTGGCCACACGCTGATGGCTAAGTTGGTGGTGGCATAGGTCTGAGCAGGTCTGTCACGTCATCGCTCAGAATTTCGCTGTTGCTGCTGCTCCTCCCGTGCCTGGTTCCGGGCCGATTCCTCAACTGCTAAGAGCGCCTCCAGGCGGCCCGACGCGGCCAACAGCCGACCCACGGGACGGCCCAATGCTTCCTGGGAGGACGCGTAGGCGCCGGCGGCACGTGTCAGACGCTGCTGGGCAGTGTTGGCGGTGCTGACAAAGGTGGGCTCCAGGGATATAAGCTTGTTCGCCTGCTCTAGAACCTGTGGTGAGGGGCAGGTTGGCATACGCAGGGTTTACACGGCACCGGCACGGGCAGGGCGAGGGGCAAGTCCAGCAGCTATCCGTCAAAGTCATGTTGCTGAGCACACCGGCAGCTTCTATGTCGTGCTGCAGCGCACAGGAACGCGAATACGGGAAATAGAAGAAGGGCACAGCACGGGACGGTCACAGCACGGACGCTCTCAGCACCTGCTCTCCTTGTCCTCGGGTTGCGAGCTCCTGGACGCGCAGCGCAGTGTTTATGCAGCTTACTATTGCTTCTGAGCAAGCTGCCTTGTGTTCCGCAAGCCGGTCGGGTTTTGTGGCCGATGGCTGTCGCGACCGACTCATTGCCTCATTGCGTCCGGAGTGACCTTCGCTGCCAAGACAATCTATACGTACAAATTGTGTAGTTCATATTGTGAGTTGTAGCGAGAGTCCATTTGCAATCGAACATAGGACACCGAGACTTCCTTTGCTTCCAGTAACGACCAACAGAAGACGATGCAACTCGGTATACTGCCTCCGTCATGCACCCATCGTCTCCTTAGACCACCTCCGCCAGCGCCATCTGCTTTGCCGGTGTTTCCGCCGGCCCGCCGCCGATGCCGGGACGCTCCTGCCCGCCCGGTCCCGCGCGTCTCCTCGGCGCAGTCCTCTACCGGCGGCAGCGATGTGTTCCCAGATGCAGCACAGAAACGCGCGGAGATCACCGCAAACGTGGACCGCGCAGCGCAGGTGGTCGGGGAGATTGTCGACGAGGTCTCTCGCGAAATGTTCGTCACGGAGGCGGTCGCTTACCTGCAAGAAGACAAGGACGGGGAGCAGACGGAGCTGCAAGCCATCAAGATGGCCGTCATGCGTCGCCTTGAGTTCCTCGACGCCAACTTCCTCACGGCACTAGGCGGGTTCATCAGGGCCTGCTCCTCTCGCGGCGACGAGCAGCTCGCATCCATGCTGACAAATGTCCGCGAGGAGGTGCTCCGCCAGGTCTCGAGCCGCATGCCTGGCGCAGCGCAGGTGCTGGACCTGGCACTACGGCATGTCGACAAGGATGCTCGCGTCGGCGTCGTACGGACAGCGTTGAGTGGGGGCGCGGACGACATACCGTCTGCGGATATCGACACGCTATCTGCGACGGCCAGCAAGTTCATCGACGAGATGGAGGAGCAGCCGGAGGTTGTGGACCGGAAGCTGCTGGCCCGGCTGGTGCTGCTGAGGGAGGAGCTGCGGAACCTGCGGGAGGAGCGGCGCTTCAACGACGCAGACCAGGTAAAGCCACACCAAATGCAGCATGTGCACTGTGCAGCACTGCAGTACCGTTTCATCGCTTCGAGCTGAGGTCCTGGGGCGTGGGTAGGCGGCAGATGTACTGCAGTGCACTGACGCCGTGGATGGCCTGACCCATGGGTCATTGTGGTGCCTGGCAGCAACAAAGCTGCACCAGGTGCAGCCCGGCACCCCCCATTTCCTTGGCCGGGAAGCACATTACAACACCTCAATCGTGAACACAGTGTGACGTTCAGTGCGGGCATTGTCCCTCCTCCGTCACACTCTGCACGTGCCGACCCGGCTGGCACAATCGTCCCAGCGCCCTTCGCCATGTACGTTGGAACCCCCACGCAGGCCCCCGAGCCCGTGCGCGCCAACGTGCCCCAGCGCTGCGCCGCCTTCCTGCGGGAGCTGGTGGCGGTCACGGACCCCCTCAAGCGCCTGGGGCTGCTCAGCAAGGTGGGGCCGTGGCGTGGGCCGGCGTGGTGGAAGTGTGTCGGGGTGTGTGGGTCCGCAGAAGGGGCACAGCCCACAACCTATATTGCCACCTGGGGCCGGCTTTGCCGACCTGTATCAACAGAAGTTGCACCGCTTTCGTGTAGCGGCTGCCGCAAGTCACCTCGTCCATTACGGCCGATGCGCATGCACGTCGAACCCACACCTGCACACCCACCGCAGCCCCACACCCCGTTCCACTGACTCCTTCCATCCTCCCCAGGCTTTCGAGCAGGACTGGGACGGCGCCGCGCCGCGGCAGAAGCCGCAGACCGCCTTCCACGCCGGCCAGCCCGACTGGGTGCGCCCCGGCCGCTTCATGGCCACCCTGCAGTCCACCGTCGTACACCTGGCTGAGCCGGACGCAGCCGCCAATGCGCCCGTCATCGCACGGCTGGAGCAGATCCGCAGCGAAGCCATGGTGGTGCTGGACCGGATGCATGGGGGCACAGCGAGGCCGGAGGACCTGCAGCAGGGCGCGGTGGAGGCGGTGGAGGCGGCGGGGGCTGGGGAGGAGCCTGGGGAGGGGCAGGAGCAGGAGCAGGAGGAGGAGTGGGTGACGGTGGTGTCGTCGGCAGCGGGGAGGTCGGAGAAGGCGAGGGCGGAGGAGGAGGCGATGGCGCAGGCAAAGCGGGCGATGGGTCTGGGGCCGGGGGATGTGGTGGAGGCGGTGGAGGCGGAGATTGGGCCGGACGGGGTTGTGAGGCGGGTGGGGGGCGGGGAAGGGGAGGGGCTGTGAGGCTGTGAGGTGGGTGGGTGAGCGTTGGGCTGCTGGGTGGTGGTGCCGCGGCCTGGCGGCGCGCTCTACGTGAGAGAGTGCAGCAGCCGCATGCGTTGTGTGGTAGCTGCTGGCCTGCTGCTTGTCTTCGGGGGCTTGTGCATCGTGGTGGCATTAGACAACTCCCGTCAATGGCGGGAGCCACATGGACATCTCCTTGATAGCGAGCTGTCGCATGTGGCACTGCGGCTGGTCCATTGCCGTACGTACAGGCGTTCAGGCTTGCAGCTAACTCGTGTTAGGTCTGGTGAGCCATGCTGGGTACCGGTATCATCGCGCAACTGTGTAATCGCTGGAGCGCTTCCGTCGACCATTCTGTCACCTTGCAGTAAAACCACGCTGCCGTGTGGGCGGCAGTGTACCGCAGTGCGCATGCAGGCACGTTATGCTGACATGCGCTGGCCAAGTCGGCAAGTCTTGCCTGCGGGGCACATGCCAGGTCTTCCGCTGCAAGCCTCACCGTGTTCTAGCATTTCAACCAACCCGAGCCAGCACGCATGCAGTGCCCAGGTAGCCAGGTTCAGCCCTCTCACACCCTTGCGACCCCTGCATGCTCTATCATGGCCAACGCTACATCGAAGGGGCCTCCCACCAGCGAACAGTTCTTGTCAGACACGGCTACATGTAGCCCACCCGCCATTCCAGAACCCCACAAGCGTCGGCCTGCCTCAAAAGCGCTCAACACCCACCAAACACATACGGTAGCGAGCGCCTGAATAACATTCCCACGGCCACGCAGCTACACAGCACACAGACCCACGCACTCACGCCAGCTCTGGACCATGCTGGGCACCATCCATACGCCTTACCCCCGCAGCATGCGCCGCAGGCCCCCCAGCGGCCGCCGCACCCACGGCGGCAGGCGGCGCATGACCCCCGGGAAGCCCCACAGCCAGCGCAGCTCGTCCACCAGGTCGTGCGCCCACCACACCCGCCCCGCCGCCACCGCCGCCGCCAGCCCCGGGTGGTCCCGTGGGTCGGTCAGCTCTGACGGCAGCGGCACCGTCAGGAGCGGGTCCTCTTGCAGCTGCACTGTTTCGGCTGCACCACTACTGCTGCTGCTGCCGCGGCCACCATTGTCAGTAGATTCCCCACTCCATGTGTAGAACGCCGCCGCCGTCGCCTCTGCCTCCTCCGGCGCCACCTCATTGTCCAGCTCGCCATCGTCGTTGTCGTACTCCTCCTCTTCCTCCTCTGCCGTACTCCCTTCCTGCCCTGCCGTACCGCCGCCCTCCGCCCGCTCCCGCCGCCACCACTCCCGCTCGCGGAAGCTCCCGTCATCCAGCCCCAGCGACGCATCCAGCGCACTGCCCCTGCCGCCCCGCAACCCATCGAACCCATCCCCCATTCCCTCCTCCCCCTCCTCCTCACCATCACCGTCCGACACGTACGACAGGTCCCCACGTGCAGCCGCAACACCCGGAGCAGCTCCCACACCGACTGCAGCTGCTGCTGCCCCTGCTCCTGCCCCCGCCATGGGCCCCAGGGGTTGCCGCAGCTGCAGCGGGTAGGGGCCCAGGACGCCGCCCGCAGCGGCCCGCAGCGCGGCAGGTATGAGGTGCGGCGCCGGCGGTCGGGGCACGCGCATCTTGAGCGCCTTGGCCAGCTGCCGCTGCCACTTGAGGGGTGGGTCCTGGGAGGGTGGGCCATGTTCGTGTTGTTACGGCATATGTGATGTGCAAACGAGGACGTTGCTTTACAGGTATGCCATGCAAGACAAGAGGGATGCTGCTTGCTTGTAGAAGTGGGGCAGCAGGTGCGACAAAACGGGCAGCCATGTTGGCCTGGATAACTGATTGCAGCAACGGCTTCCATAGAAAGCGACGAATACCATGGGGGAAGTCACTTCCCCAACGGCGTTCATGCGAACTCCAGGTATAGCTCAGGCAAACGCCACATACGCTTCGCTCCTTAGCCTCCTCACCACGTCCGGCGGCGCCATGTCCGCCACCGCCACGTACAGCAGTACGGCGCTGCGGGCGCTGCACGTGTCCCACTTGGCGCCCGTCTCGCTGTGTATTGAGGAGGGCGTGGCCGTGGGGGCAAGAGGGAGGTTAGCATGGTTGAGGATGCAGGCCGGGCAAGGCGAATGGAGGGGCTGGGAAGATGGGGCAGTAGGTAGAGCACGTGCACAGTGTTGCTGGTGTGGCAACGTGCAGTGCATGTGAGATGACGTCCAGGCAAGCCCGATGCTTCCAAGACACGAAGACAACGTGCGCAACCAGGAGCAAGAGTCTTGCGAAGTTGCACTCACTGCCCCCAAGCTATGCTCCAAACGGATTATGTCGTGCAGTGCGCTTTTCATTGTAAGGGCTCCGCAAGCCCTTTTAGCACTTGTCGCCCTGATCCATGGCCCTTTCCCATGCGCAACACGCATAACCTGCTGCTGCTGCTGCCTCAACCGCACGCACCTGAATACGGTGTTCCAGAAGCGCTTGCTGTCGGACGTCCAGCCGTATTGCGACAGGGCCCACAGCATCAGCCCCAACCCCTCGCCGCTGGTGGACGACATGCGGCGGTAGCCCTCGGCCGCCAGCTCCTGCAACGAGTCACACAACGAATAAACCGTCCACTCCAAGACCACGCGGACAACAGTGCGTACCAATCACTTGCGCCATTTGACGAACTTCTCGCCCCGTCCCAACTATGGCATGGCCAGGCAGTGCTTTCCAGCACCCCTGCGGCGGCCGCAACCGCACCACCCCACCATGTGCGATACCCGAGCACCACCACCCACCGCCCGCTTATAGACACGGACACTACGGTAGTTGGTACATCCCGAGTGTCCTCTGGGCTAAACATGTGCGCTCGTCACCCTATGTCGCCTGCCCCCGACCAACGCACACCTCGGCCACACCCGCCTCGCACCCCCTTCCCCCCACCTTGATTGCCCGCTCCTGCAGCTGCCAGCCCATGACCGCCAGCCCGTACCCCAGCAGCGCCAGGTCGTCCCCGCTGGTGGAGGCGGCGCCCAGGCGCTGCCGGGCGGCGGCCGCCAGGCCTGCCAGCCACGTGTCGGAAGGCCTGGGTGGGCAGGGCAGCAGAGGGGCGGAGACACAGGAGCAGTAAGGGGTAACTTCGTGAACGTATAGTAAACATGCGGGCGGAGGGTCGGTCAGCCTGCAAGCCACGTGTCGGAGGGTCTGGGTGGACAGCAGAGGGGCCGGCACAGCAGCAACTGCACGCCGGCATCAAGGGGGAGCTGCATGTGCATACAGCGAATGTGCGGGTCGTTGGGTCGGTCAGCCGTGTAAGGGGCCATGGCGAGGCCTAGCTGGGCTAGCTCTCATGGTTATGCTCCGACACGAGCGTTGCCCCCCCTTGCAACGCGTCCTGATACACCCGCAATGGGGAGGCACTGGTGGGAAAGGACGTGACGTGTTTGTGCGGCAGCCAGGCTGCCGACACCGCGCCTCCCCCCCGGCTGCGATGCCTGTAGGACGCAGGTAGGGCACAGCAGGCCGCCGCACACCGTATGGCACTGCCTACCTGTACTGCAACTCCGCCAGGGCGCCCACCAGCGTGGCCAGGTCGGTCATGGAAGCGCCGCCAAGTACGTGGCTGCACCGCAGTAGCAGCGCCGCTATCCCCTCGGCAGGGGGCACCAGCCGCCCTTCGCCTCCACCACCGCTGCCGCCATCACTTGCGCTGCTGTTGGTTGTGCTGCTGCTGCTGAACACGTCGGTGCCTTGGGTCGCGGTGGTCGTAGTGGTTGTGGGGTAGCGTGTGCGTAGCTCCGCTGCGGCCCACATGGCCTTGGCGATGCTGGTCGCGTCCCACGTGTCAACGACCCACGGGTCGGCCGCCGCCCGCCACCAGGCGTCGTACCAGGCTGCGGGTGGCGGGCGGCGCAGTACGGCACGCGCCCACAGCGCCATTGAGAGGGAAGTACCGTCCAGGGAGGGGCTGGCCGGCTCGCCAGGGCCCAGGCCGTCCAATACCTGCAAGGGGGAACCGAAAGCTACGAACTTGTTAGGCATTGCGTCCTAAGTCGAAAGTCTGAGTACGGGTGGACGGGTTCAGACATTAGACCCACTGTCCTGGCGACCCAGGGGCTGGGCGGACCTGGTAACGGTGTCAGCGGGCTCTGCTGTCGTCTCCTGACATTTACGGTTACCCTGCTAGCTAGCACAGCTTGTGTGGATGACGGGGCCACAAAAACTGGAGGAAAAAGCGGAATGCTCGTCGCCTTGGACACACCGTCACATGTCGACATAACCGTGAGGCGCTATGGTTGCGCACGTAAGCCAAGCACGCAAGCCCAGGGAGGAACGGACTCGGTGGCGTGTGGTCCCAGTACACAGTAGCACAGCCACTGTGACGCACCAGTCCAGCCACACAACAGCCCCGTACCCTCGCATTTGCACATCCGTGCACAACCACCCACCCTTTGGCACAGCAACCCAAAGAGCTCCCCTGGCATGGCCACCACGCCTCCCTGCTGCTCCTGCTCCTGCTGCCGCCCCTTTGCCACCGCCTTGCCGCGCTGCTGTTGCTGCTGCTGCGGCTGCCCCGGCGCCGGCGGCAGCGGCAGGTGTGCGGGAGGTGGCGTGGCACGTGCCCAGCACCACAGCACGCGGCTGGCGTCGCGCGGCGACAGGCGGCGGGCCAGGGCCAGGGGCCGCGCGGCGGCGGCCAGGGCGCGGAGGAACAGCGGGTTGGGGCGCCAGCTGTGGGAGAGGGCCAGGTCGCAGTCGTGAGCATGGGCAAAACGTACCGTTAAGAGAGCCGGCAGAGACCGGCATTTAAGCAAGTCGCACTTGCATTGCAGTGCTGGCTGCCCTGCACCCTGGGGAACACGAGGCTGGCGTTACCGCTCGCTAACACTCATGTGCCGTTGCCAGCACCGCAGCGCACAGACACGTTTGCCATACAACCAGCCACCCCCAGCCGCCGTCGCATCCCGGTCTGCCTGATACTGCATGTACGACAACCACTTTGACACACAACTTCAACCTGCGCCGCAACGTCAACCCACCTGTCGAAGGAGGCTGCCGCCAGGGCCAGGGCGCCCAGCTGCTCGGGGCTCATGAGCGCCGCCAGCCGCGCCGCCGCCGCCGCCAGCCCCGCCGCCACCTCGGGTCTCGGCGCGTATCCGAGGCGGGCCAGCGCGCAGTACAGCGTCAGGAGCTGGTCGGGGGAGGCGTCCCGGAGCCGGTTGTGGGCCTGCGGCCGTGGATGGAGGCAGAGGCGGGAGGGGATCATGTGCATGGGTTACAGACCGGGGGGGCTTTGCAAGGTTGGTGTGGGAATGGCGTCGGTTGTGGGCCTGCCACGATGGGAGTCCCGGTTGCAGGGAGGCCCTGGCTGCATGGCGTGGGGGTGGTGCAGGTACAGGCAGTTGGGTGGTGCTGCAGCAGGCCTGTGCCTGTGAGGGGCAACATTCTAGCGCACTGGGTTCGTCCGTGCCACCCACCTGCCCCACTAGAGCCCTAAGCCACAGGCGCTCGGGCACGTAGTCCATCGCAGCAAGCGACCACAGCAGCCGCACGAGGCCCTGCGCGCACAAGGGGGACAGGGAAAAAACAGGTCAAAGCAGGAATCTGACAATCACAGACTGCACAGAAGGGGACGGGAAGAGTCCCAGGCCCAAACCAGGGGGTGCAGAAGACACCTGTGGCGGTGCCTCTGCACACACATGGGAACCAAACAGGAGGGCAGAGTGCATAATGGGTCCATTTCCTGGTTGCAGCACGTGGCACAGTGAGACGGCTGCACTATATGTGTTCGAATACATACCGCATGTGGAGCAGCGTGCAGTGTGGACTTCCAAGTAGAGTATGTTGTGCTGCGAGTGCACAAGGCTTCCTGGCGCGTGAGCAACGTCCCGTGCCGTGTGACGTGCTGTCACACTGCAGTACTGCCTACATGCCGGTTGTGTCCCAGCAGCGGTCCCCATGCCCCCCGCATTCGCTCCCCAGCCCCCGCCTCCGCTCCCGCCCCCACCTCCAGGTCAAAGGCAGCCAGGCGTGCGTGCGCCACCTCCAGCAGGGACTGCATCCACAGCTGCATGGGGCAACGCAGGGAGAGGGGAATGGAGCACAGACTGTGTGGGAAGGAGGGGGTCTACGGTTCCGCCCAACGAAGTGTCGAAACGCCGTTATAGCCTAAAGAACGTTCATCGCCTCTTAACAAGTTGCGCTGACTCCCATTCCACAAGATCGGTCCTGCCGTCGGCTCCAGTTGTTCCGATGCATGCTGCAACACAGCCGTCCATGGCCTACCTCTGACGGCACGTGGCCAAGCCGCGCGAACGCCCACGCGAGGCCCCACAGCTGGCCGGGGGAGCAGGCGGGCAGCAGCGGGTAGCTCGCGTCCGCCAGCGCATCAAGCCATGCCTCACCCGGACCGCTGGGTGATCCTGATCTGGTCCCCGAGCTAGCAGCAGCAGCTTCTGCTGATCCAGATTGAGTAGTAGGTAGCTGCTGCTGCTGCTGATGCTGTTGTGCGTGCGCCCACGGCTGGGTGCTGCCGCTGCACGCCACGCCCCACACCAGGCTCGCAAAGTCCACCGGCGACATCGCGGCAGTGTCAGCGTCACCCCGGGGGCCCTGACCACCCGCTGCATGCCCCTGCTGCCGGCCGTACCCACGCAGCAGCTGCTGCACCTCAGGCGTCAGCTCCCAGGACACCGAGTGGTCTCCGGCCGCAGCTGCCGCCGCAGCCCTGGAGATCTGATGCAGCGCCGAAGGCGAGCGGGACACCCCCACACCCACTCCACCACCATCAGCTGCTGCCCCTTTTGTGCCCCCCTTGGCCTTCTGTCCAGCAGCGGTGGCGGCCGGCCCTGCGGCCGTGACTGCTGCTACCCCCGGGCCCCACAGCAGGGCAGCCGCGGCGGCGCGGGTGGCGGCGGCGGCAGCGCCGCGTCCCGCGCCCGCCAGCGCCGCCAAGTGCTCCCCCGAGCGCTGGAGGACGGCGTCATACAGCGGCCGCGACGGCAGCTGCATCACGCCCATGCCGTACGCAACCTGTGCGGCAAGGAAATGCAAGAACCACGCGATGTGATAGGTTGGGGATAGGACATGGACAGGATAGAGAGAGCTGACAGGCATCACGAAGTACGTGGTACACCTGGCATGGCAGTGTGTACGTGTGCTACGGTTTCACGCAGGGCAGCAACACTCAGGTGGCTCGACCCACGGCGCTGCCCACCAAAGCCTGCCCACCTGCGCCACCTGCCGCCCGTCGCACCTCCCCAGCACCTCCAGCCCCGCCGCCGCCAGCTGCCTGTGGAACTCCTGCAGTGCCGTACACTCGGCAGGACCCATGGGGCCGCGTGGGGCCGCCCTGCTGGCTGGAGCTGCAGTGCCGGGGGCAGTTGAGGTGGAGGCCGGGGCGTACCCTGGCCCGGCCCCTGCGCCGGAAGCTGACGGGATGCTCGCTGCGGGCTGAGATGTGAGATGCTGGGGAGGTGCTGGAAGCTGGGGCGTGGACGGTTGAAGCCTAGGGGCTTGAAGGAGGAGCCCTGAAGGGTGGTCCGAAAGCAGTTGTGAAAAAACAGTGGAAGTCCTATCGTTGAGACTAGGGAACGTGCCGTGGGCCGTCGAAGGTGTGTGTGACAGTGGAACGGAGCGTGTGGCGACGTCAAGACTTGGCACAGAAGACTGGGTCTTCATATACTGGCGCAGTAGCCAAAGCCAGGATGTGCCTAGTCAGCTGTCGGGGTTCATGGCGCACTGTGCTTGCCATCGGGCGGGTGCAGAGGTGTCGGGGTTCATGGCACTCTGTGCTTGCGATTAGGCGGGTGCAGAGGTGTCGGGGGTGCATGCCGACGGTACGTTGAAGGGGCGCCATGGGCCTATCAGCCCTGTCAGCGCAACAAGGCTACATGCGATATGTTATTGAATCACGTTGACGGGTGTGGCGCACCTGTTGCCTGCTTGAACATGGCCGCCACGCCGCCAGGCTTCAGCCGCCGTGTCCCGGCAAGCCGCAACAGTAGCGACAGTTGAAGCCAGTCGGTTGCTGCCTCCACCTGCAGGCCATTCAGTGCCACAGCCAGCAAGGCACGGTCTACAGATCCAATCGATGTACGGTACTACCAGGCAATGCAAGCAGAGCCATGCAAGCAAAGCGTGTTTGTACGGTGCGTTCCTGCTTCCCCAGGTGACAAGAGTGCGCCTGGCGTGACCTCCAGCCCGCGCACCTCGCGCATCACCTGGCACCCGCTTGACCTGCCCTGCCACACCCTGTCTCCTCACTGCTTGCCTATATCTATATCAGGCTCATGTTGCCTGCATCCTGCACCGCATCCGCTACGCACCTCGTGCACCAGCGCCTCCGCAAGCGCCGCTGCCTCCGCGTCTGCCTCAGCCCTTCCCCTTGCCCCGCCCTTGCCCCCGCGCCCGTTGCCACGCCCGTTGCCGCGCCGGCCATCTCCCTCGCTGGAGCTGCCCTGCGAGCTCGCATCCCGGTTCCCTGAGAGTACGACACGCTTGAGGTACGTCTCGTATGGCAGGAGCTCCTCCTGGCGGCGGCGAAAGAGCCCGTCCGCAGCGCGCGCGTCCTCCTCTCCAAGGGCCGCCGCCGCAAACTCTGCCGTACCAGTCACCGCCGCGGCCGGTGGGGAGTGTAACGCCCACTCGTCCTCCGCCGGCGCGGCGGGCCCACCGGGCTCGCCCACCACTCCGCGGGGGGCTCCCTCGGCTATGGCCCTTGCAAGGATGCGGGCGGTGGCGGGCGGCTCGGCGAAGAGCTCCAACGGCTGCAGGCGGGCGGCGGCGGCGGGGTCCGGCAGCGGCGGAGGGGGAAGCGGCGCGCCGGGCTGTACCGCAGCGACGGCGGCCTCGGCGGCGGCGGCCACCGGGTCCCCGCCGAGAAGGTGGGTCTCTACGTAGGACAGCTGCAGAATACGGGGCAGCGAATACGGGGAGAAAACAGCCACACGGCCTGGTAAGTGCAGGTGAGTGTCCGTGGCCGAGCGTGTGCAGCAGGCAACTTCGTTCGTGCGTTATCTCCACCACAACACCCTCAACCACATAGCTCACATGCCCTAGCCCAACCCGGCCCGTCTGGTAACGGGTTGGGCTGGGTTACCGGTAAGCCGTCTTGACGGCTTATCATTTGCCGTGTCCATCTACAGAGTTCGTATGCCTATTCACCGCCTGCCCCCCACCCGCCGCGCCAGCCTGCCACATCCCCACTATTCGGACATGCGTGGGGAATCCGTCTGCTGATGCCTGTCTGCTGGGGTTGCGCAACGCCCCACGGCCCCAGCCCGCCCGCACACCCACCAGCCGGGCCAGGCGGTCCACCGGGGGCTCCGCACCTCCCCTCGCCCTCCGCGGACCAGGCGGTGGCTCGTCCTCCTCCTCGTCCGCGCCCTCGTGCACACCCTGGGGCCCAACACCATCACCTCCAGCATCCGTCTCCTGCTCATCCCGCTGCCCCTGCCCCTGCTCCTCCAACCGCCCCTCCTGGGCCGGCCCAGCCGCAGCCTCCCCTAGCTGCACTGTCAACCCCCTGCCATGGTCGGACCACGGGCTGCTATCCACGTGGGCACCGCTGCTCCCGTCCCCTGCCGACTCCGCACGCCCATCCTCTTGGGCTTGCCTAGCTGTTGCCGCAGAACTGCCCTTCGGCTTGTCGATCGTGCTTGCGGCCTTGCTGGGAGCGGCAACAGCAGCATCCGTGTTCGCAGCTGCCATAGCGGGGCCGCCGCTGCTGCGGCGGCTGTCAACTGCCCCGCCCGAGGCCCCAGCCGATGGCTTACCAGCCGGGCCCGACGGCCGGGCCCTTGCACTTTCCTCCGCCGTACCCAGGATGTCCCCAAACAGCTTGTCGTACTCGGCATCGTCCAGATCATCCTCAAAGCCGGGCCCAAATTCCAGGTCCTGTACGAGATCGTACGGATTGTACGGCAGCGCCGCAGCACCGGGGGGCAACTCATCGCCGTCGGTGCTCCCGAGTGCGGCCATGTCTCTTCCAGCGCTGCTGCCCTGAGCACCGTCCCCTGACCCAACCAGCGGGTCGTCTGCCGCCTGCACTGCCGATCCTGACTGTGGCGGCGCTGGCTGTGGCTCCGGCGAGGCCACGGCTCCCAGTTGCTGTGGTAGCGGCTGCCCCTGCTGCCCTGCAGCACCTGGCCCGCTGGCAGGCACAGCCACGGCCTGCTCCCTAACGGCCCTCAGGCGTCCCCCCGGCGGCAACCCGGCGCCCGGCCTTACATCTCCCACGCCACCATCGTCTCCCTCGCTGCCGCTGCCGTCGCTCCCCGACGCGGCCGACCTGCCGGCCAGTCCCGTCCGTCCGCCCTCCCGCCGCACACGCCCACGCAGCAGCCTGGCCAGCACGCCGCCCCGGCCTGCCGCCTTGCGTGGCGGCTCGTCGCTGCCTGCTACCTGCTGCTGCTGCTCTGCCTGCTGCTGCTGCTGCTCCTCTGCCTGTTGCCGCACGGGCACTTGTGGCAACGGCGGCGGCTCGGGTGGCATATCCTGCTGCAATCGTTGTATGCCTTTAGCCGCATCGCCCGTCTGGGCTTCCCCTGCTGCCCCGGGCCCTGCCGAGCTTGTTCCGCCCTGCATTTCCTCACCCGATGAAGCTGCTGCCCCACTGCCCCCATCCTCCGCGCTGTCTCCCAGCACTGCCTCCGCAGGAGTAGACGTAGCTGCCTTCCGCCTGCCGAGCCTGGGAGCGGCCTTTGGCGGGGCGTCCCCCACACCCCCAGCACCCTCCTCTGGCGACGCCACCGCCGCTCCTGACTGCTCGCCCATCCCTAGTCCCTGCACCTCTGCATCTCCCTGCGCCGTTACACCCGACAAAGCTGCTGCCTGATCACCACCACCATCCCCGCTGTCTCCCAACACCGCCTCCGCCGTTGCAGCTGCTTTCCGCCTGCCACGCCTGGGAGCGGCCTTGAGCGGGGCCTCCCCCACACCCCCAGCAGCCTCCTGCGGTGAAGCCGCCCCCGTCCCATACCGCTCACCCACCCCTGGCCCCTGCACCTCTTTGCCTTCCGGCACCTCCACGCCCGACACAGCTGCTGCCCCATCAACCCCAGCCTCAGAGCTGTCTCCCAACACCGCCTCCGCAATAGCAACAGCTGCTTTCCGCCTGCCACGCCTGGGAGCAGCCTTTGGCGGGGCCTCCCCCGCAACCCCATCACCCAACTCCAGTAGCGACGACGGCACCGCAGACCGCTCGCTCGCACCTGGTCCCTGCGCCTCCGTGCCTCCCAGCACCTCCGTCCCCTCCGCTGCTGGCGCGCTCTCAGTGCTTTTCCGCCGTCCAGGAGGCCTTCCTCGACGTCGTGCAGGGGGTGGCTCGACAGTCGCCACCACCGCCGCCGCTGCATCCCCATCACCATCGCCGCCCGCGTCAGCTCCAGAAACAGCCTGACCCACATCGCCTATCGACCCCTGCTCCTGCCCCGCTTGCCCCTGCTGCTCCCCGCCCCCAGCTGCACCAGCAGCTGCGCCGTCTGCAGCACCCGTGCTGGCACTCTTGGTGGTGGTGGCGGTCCGGGTGCGCCGCCGCTTGGTGCCGCCAGCAGCTGCAGAAGCAGGTTCGCCTGCAGCCCCACCAGCTGGCGGCGGGGATGTCGTGTCAGCCCCCTCTTCCGGTGGCTGCTGGGATTCAGTGGTGGCTTTCCGCCTGCCGCGTCGTTTAGGCGCAGGCGGTGCAGGCTCCTCCGAGGCCGCAGCCTGCAGGGGGCTGACCACTGACTGCCGGCCCCGGGGAATACCGACGCTTGAAGCAGGGAGAGCTGTGCGGAGCAGTCCATGGCAGGCTAAGAAGCTGCTGGTGCTGCTGTTGCAGGATGCAAGGGTGGTTCTGGAGGCTCCTCTGCTGCCGGCAGCCCTGGTGCGGCGCCACCGGAACAGGGGCACCGTGCTGGCGGTATCGTATTGGGACCTGCAGAGCGCAGATGCACCACGGCACAGTTGGCGCAACAGCTCCATGCTCAAGAATCCAAGCACAAGGAGCCCTCGGATGCATAGGACTGCGGTGCAGCAGCACGCAAGGGCATTGGGCTGCGCGTCCTGCCGCCGCTGCCCCGGTTGCACCCAGGCCCCTGGGTCAGCCACAGCACACCTTGCTTCACCCTGCGTCCCCCTGGGGGCCGCAGTAAGTTGCCATGATCCAGCAAAGCTCATCGCGGCGCGTCAAACTGGCCCAGGACGCCCACAACTGGGGCCATTCGAACGCAAGAAGTGCTCCGGCGCCTGATACGAACGCTACCGTCGTCTTGTTGTTTTATGAATGGTCGGAATATATTGGAACTTAATCGGTTTGCTGCGCTGCGTCCAGCCGCATGCCCAAGCGCACTGTTTCGAGCGCCAAACTGCTTGCGCAACCGGCCAGCGAGGGCTGTTTATGTCCGCGGCTGGTACATGCACATTCAATATCATCCCTCCACGGCTGCCGTCTCGACTGAGGTTGTCGAGACGATGGCGCACTGCTGACGTACGGCACGCCCCCATGTCCCAGTACCAGGGAAAGGCAGGGAAAGACAGCATGCACCAGGAGAAGCTGGTGCTGGGGTGGAAGGGCGCAACGTTCAGCTTTTATAACACTAGACTGCTTAGGGATTCAGCTGTGGGCTGGAGGAACGCGTGAGGTGGCGAGAGAGGACTCCCCTGCACGCCAGGCCGCGTGGCCCCCTGCGCTGAGCCTCAGTGCCCTTGGACTTGCCTGTCAGACGGCAAGCAGCACCACCAGTGAGTATGCATGTACGTATTAAGAGAGCTTTAGGCTGCAGCAGGCATCTAGGAAAGTACAAGTGCTACTGGGTGCAACCGGCAGCAATATGGAGGTGCTCTTCGGGATGCGCAAGTGCTAGGTGCCATCACGATGAACTGCAAACCAAGCAACCTAGCTGGCTACACGGGGACTAGAGCTGAACTTGTTAGGAGTAAGCAGACGGGTGCGGCAGGCCTGTTGGCTCTGTGGGTTTGAATGTGGGCTGCACCGCTCGCAAGGGAGTCGCATGGAGCAGGGATGCAGGGTGCAGGGGAGAATCGGAGGGCTTAGCTGCGTGATTGGGAGCATATTAGCCCAGCGTGCTGCTTCATTGTGTAAAGTAGAACTTGAACGATTTGTTTGCACACTGTCTGCGTCTTATTGCTCTGCATACATGACTTGACCACGGCCAGTTTTGACGACCCAAGTTACAGAAATGGCAGAAGGCACGGAGGACTACGCAAGGCGTTCAGAGCGCATCAAAGCGTTGCTTTCTAGCTACTATGGAGCTGCTGGGGACCCAGCGGGGCCTGGCACGGGTCCGCAAGGATCGGGGCCTTCTGTGTCAGCACCATCTGCTTCTCAGCCTTCCTTTAGGTCAGGGCCGTCGATGGTCGGAGGGATAGCAGCTATAGATACGCCTACCTTCAATGCGGA
Organism: Chlamydomonas sp. KOR1; assembly: GCA_036984285.1. Lineage (NCBI taxonomy): Eukaryota > Viridiplantae > Chlorophyta > Chlorophyceae > Chlamydomonadales > Chlamydomonadaceae > Chlamydomonas > Chlamydomonas sp. KOR1. Next base: position 86,539 of record BQMZ01000388.1, on the reverse strand, counting down.
CCAGCATACCTCGGACATCCTTCGCATTTTCCCCCTGGAGAAGTTGATGGTGGAGCACCGCAACATGGCCCGCGAGATAAAGAACCTCGACTCTGATATGCAGCAGCTAGTGTACGAGAACTACAACAAATTCATTACGGCCACTGACACCATCCGCACAATGAAGCACAGCTTGGACGCCATGGAGACTGAAATGCAGCGCCTGCAGCAGACTGCAAGTGCGTTCAGGGACTCATTACTGGGAGGGGGACGACGGGGGGGCTTGCAGCTTGGCCAGGTGCTGCCTACCCCAGCTGGGGTTGCACTCAGGGTGTTGCAGCGACGTGTTGACCTGCAAGTAGCCAGGGCTGCTGTTCGGCCACGCCCACGATTACATCACGCAAAGGTCGAGAGCTAAATGGCATCACGTGTGGTGGGCCTTACAACAGGTGTGGTTGCGGAGAAGTCTCTCTCCGTGAGCAACAAGCTGCAGCAGCGGCGGGAGAACATGGAGCAGCTGTACAAGGTGCAGCAGCTGCTGCGGAAGCTGCAGGCAGGTGGCAATGCTGTAGAGACAGGGGGAGACAACGCACTGCCATGTGCCGAGGGGCCCGCCTTAACGATGGGCCGTGCCCTGGCTGTGGGCCTGGAGCATATGGCAGCACGGCCCGACACCCACTGAACACCATGGCACCTCCCCCAGCAACTCCCCCACCTCATGCACAATGAGGAAGCCTACACAAGCACAGAGGGCTAGCCGTATAACACTCGCGGTGCGTTGCCACGGCCGCAGCCCACACGGCTGAGGGCCAAGACGGTGCCCCCCACTTGATCCCTGCTCTGTCCCTTGAAGCCACACCCGATCCTACACTTTACGATGGGCTTACAGTCCCCAGAGACTGAAGCAGCTCCTACTGTACAGCGCAGCCGTTCCAGTACGCTGGCCCTGACCTGGCGGCCGACACAATACGCGTGCCCCTTACCGTCCTTTTTCCACACCTGAACTTCCCAGACGGTGTTTGAGCTGCCCAAGAAGATGCGTGCTGCGCTGGAGGACGACGCGCTGGATGCCGCGGTGGGGCTGTACGCGGAGGCGCAGCCGCTGCTGCACAAGTATGGCGGCAGGGGCAGCTTCAAGGTCATCGCGCTGGAGAGCGACTTCGTGGCGCAGGAGATATCGCAGGTGGGGGTGGCCGCTGGCGGTGGGTCCTGCTGGGACACGTAGGCAGGGTCACCCAGCGTTGGGGAGGGTGTCAGATGCTGGTCATGTGGGAGTTCGATAGCGAACGGTGATGAGAAGAATGGTGGGGATGAGTACCAGGGAATGGACATGTTGGATGCGTGGCAGCTTGGCGTTTGCCCCTCTGACTGGTGCCTTCCTCCTGTGCGCAGCTGCTCAAGAAGCGGCTGACGGAGCGCAAGGACGACGCGGAGCAGTGCGTGCTGCTGCTGCGGAAGCTGGGAGAGCCGGACGACACGCTGCAGGTGGGGGAGGCGGCGGCGGCAACGTACGAGGATGGGCTAGAGACTGTGGACTACATCGGGCATCGGGATGAAATAAATACAGGGCCGGGGGTGCCGGGTCACTACGTCATGGGGGCGAGTGCAAGAATGTAACTGGAAGGCTGAGAAGAAGTATTGGCTGCATTGCATGCAAGTGCACGAGCACACCGCTGACATGTGAGCGCTCGTCCTACGCCGCACTAACACCGTGACTCCTTTTGCTCCTGGGTGGTGCTGACAGGACAAGTACCTGTCTGGCCGCGTTGCGCGCATCAAGCGGGTGCTGGCGGAGGCCACCCTGGTGGCGGACGGCATGGCGGCGGCGGCGGCGGCGGCGGCAGCGCACCACCCGCCGCAGGGGCCGGGCCAGCCGCCGCCGCCGCCGCCGCACATCCCGCAGCCCACCAAGGCGCAGGTGAGGGAGCCGGCAACAGCAGTGGGGGCGGTGCTGGTGGCTGTGGTCTCTGCGGCGTATCTGCGGGGTTCTGGTTTTGCGGGAAAACGGTTGTCATAAAAACTCACACGCTGATTTGAAGAGGAGCAGTGCCGGCGGCGTTAGTGCAAGCGTACGCACGGCTTGCGCGGAAGCTTTGTCACCATGCCGCGGCCCATTCGTTTGCGGCCGCTCTTGGGGTGGGTCAACGGTGACTGTCAGCTGTTGGCCCGTGCTGCCTGCAGGTTGCCTCCTTGGAGTCGTGGGGCTGGGTGGGCAGCACCCCTCCCTCGCTGCGCGCCTTCATGCGGGCGCTGGACGAGAAATTCATCAACGGGGTGCAGGTGGGGAGCGGGAGGGGTTGGGGCTTCGTTGGGGTCGGGCCAAGGGCGCACCCGGGGGTCGGAACCTGGGAGTTATTTGCGGGCCGCTGGGGTAGCCAGAACACGGTAGCTATACAACGTCAAGCACGAGGCACATACGTCCAGCAAGGTGTCCTGACGCCTGGCAGGCTGCGCATCACCATAGATTTTTGGGTGCACACGGCAACCCACCCCCTTTGCGTCGCAACCCGTCCCCCGTCCACCCTTCCCTTCGCGTAGGAGACAGTGGTGAACGTGCTCCGCTTCTTCCTGCCCGAGGGCTCCGAGGACAGCCCCGAGGCGGCGGCCGCCAAGCGCAAGCCGCTGGTGGCGCTGAGCAGGGACCTGTTCGTAGAGTACTTCAACATCGTCAGGTGGGGGGTTACGCGTACAACGCGAGGAAAACGTGGAAGGTGGGGGTTGGGGCTGGGGTAGGAGCCAAATGCAACGACTCAGCGTAAAGCGTCAGGCGGTCGCACTAGCGTCAGCGGGCTACGGCTGCCGCTGTGGATGCCCACTGAGGGGCATCACGCTTTGAGGAACAATGTATCTGTACTGCAGTCAAGTAATATGCTCGCTTCCAACCCCTCACTCTTGTGACCATGCGGTTTCTCATACCCACGGAGCGCTGCACAGCCTGTGACCATGCTCCTGCCCCTGCCCCCGCAATGCGCTTGGTGAACAACGCCGCACAGGCCACGCCGTTACATTCTCCATGCCCTCTGCCCTTGCCCCTCGCTCCCCCTGACACACGGTTTCCTCTCGTTTTTTTCGCTCCCCCTGACACCCGTCGTTGCTTCCCCTCCCTCGACTTCGCCCCGAACCAGACGCGTGGTGAGCGACGCCGCCAAGGCGGGCGTGCTGCGCGGCTCGCTGCTGCGCGAGGCACGTGCCGACCCGTCCGACCTGTCGCTCAATTCGCCAGCCATTACGCAGCTGGGCGCGGACTGGGGGGCGGAGCCCATCGCACAGGTGCGGACTGGGGGGTGGCGCCAATTACACGTGCGTGCCACGGGCTTTCCAGCATGCACCGGTGCACTGTGGGCCGAAAACCCTGCCTTGCCCGGGTACCCGGTGCTTCCTGACAAAAGCCAGGCCACGCCTTGTCCACTGTCAGTGGCTCCCACCTATACCCGCTGCACCCGCTCACCATTGTGCCGTCCTATGATCTATCAGCATTGTGCCGCTCGCCTTTCGTCGTCCAGGCGCTGTCCACCATGTCCACGGACGTGGGGCTGCTGGCGGCGCACCTCCCCGAACTGCAGCTCAAGGAGCGGGCCATGGAGGTGGTGCAGGTGGGGGCGTGCCGTGGGATGGTGGTGGGATGGTAGGCGAGTTCGGAGAATGGCTTTCAAAGATTGTGAATCTCCGTGTTACTGTATTGGTAACGTCCCTCCTCACACAAACCCTGACAGGCCGCCGTGCAGCAGCACGTGACGCTGTCCTTTGCGGCGTTGAAGCAGCGCGTCATCGACGCAGCGGTGGCGGTGCGCACGGGGCTGGCGGCGGAGGCTGGGGAGGGCGGCGCGGCCGGCGGCGGTATCGGCGGCGCAGGCGGGGCGGACGGCGGCGGCGGCGCTGGGTCGCTGCTGCGTCAGGGCAACGCCTACATGTCGGAGCTGCTGATGCGGGGGCTGGCGGCGCTGCTGCAGGTGGGGCGGTGAAGGAGGAAGACGTGCATTGCAGGGAAGCGAGTTGGTGTTATGGGGGTGCGTAGCGGACGCGGTAGGCTTGGGAGTGTCTTTGCAGCTGCGTACGGGTTCAAGTCGGATGTGGACGGACGTGCGCAAGGGGATAGTGCTTACCGTGTAGGATGAAGTCCGCCGTTGCTGTGATTTGCACAGCGCAAGGTTCAAGCGGCCATGGCCCCTGACAACGTGCATGCCCGCACAAGAGGTGTTGCGGTGTAGGTGGCTGAACTGGTTGGTGTGTGACGCTACGTGTTGCCCTGGCAGGGCCTCCGCGGCTACGAGGCTGCTGGCGGCGGCAGTCGCGGTCTGCTTTCCGCGTGGCGCGACCGCTGGGTGGACCAGGTGCAGGCGGGGCTGCAGCAGTTCTTCGTGGGGCTGCTGGCGGCGGCGCTGGAGCTGGCGGGAATGAGGTGGGGGCAGGGTGGTGGGGTGGGGAATTCGTAGCGGGTCTTGCGGCAGAAGGTACAGGGACATACGAGGTCATTACGGGAAGGGTTCTGGGGATGGGGAGGAGGAGGATTTGGAGGGAAGGCGGACATGGTGCCCGGGTGGTGATGGCGGGCGTACATGGGAAGGGGTCGTGGGACAGGGGAAGGATAAGCCGCGTGGGTGGTGCAGGGGCCATCGAGAGGTACTGGTTGGGCATGGGACTCATCAGCTTTGCAGCGTAGGTGTCAACGAATTTGAGATCGGCACGCTGTCAGCGTGGCAATGTGGCTCAGAGGATCAGGTTTTGTGTCATGGCCATGGCGCACAGCGCATGCCCCGATGCACCGTAAGGATTTCTTGTGCCGTGGGCTCTGTATGCTCAGGTACGACGGCGGCGACCTAATGCGTACGGCGCTTAAGCCCGGCGGCTCAGCTGGCGGGCCGCTGTCTGGCGGGCCAGGGCCGGACCTCATGGGCCCGCCGGTGGCGGGCGCGGCGGCTGCACAGCAGGAGTTGGTGAAGCCAGGTGGGAGCCAGGAAGGCGTGGTGGGCGTGGGGCAAGGGCGGGGGGCCATCGGGCACGTAATAATGCAAGTGGGTCAGGTACTGAGGCCTGGTGGGACTTAGGTCGAATGTAGGTCGAAAGGCGTTGAGCTCAGGGGGATCCCAGCGGGTCAGGAACGTTTAGAGGGCGTGTAGGCGGCACAGGGCAGGGGGCGCCTGCCACGCCATGTGAGCATATTACCCCGTGCACTGATGCGCGGCTTTGCCGGAAAGGGCCAGGTGCCTGCTGGCCAAGAACCAGGAGATGGCGGCCTACATTTACTGCCTGACAGCAGGAAGTGATTGCTTCAAAGCCCAGGTTCAGGAGTCTAACAGCTATACCATCGCCATTTCTGCCGTCCATGAAAGGACCAGAAACCGCTGAGTGTCACAGCGCCGCTTTGTCCCTTCTTGGTCGGTGAAGATGGCAATGTTCCAGCTGTGAGACTTGTGAACCTTGGCATTGGACCGAATCAGTTTGTGCGGTCAGGCCGTAAATGTGGGCCTCCATCTCCCAGTTCTTGGCCAGCACACAATTTCTCTCCCGGTTCTTGGCCAGCGAACGGTGTTCACAGCACCTGCCCATCTTCCACACCAAGGACTGCGTGCGTTTTCCAGTAACCCCTTCTTCCATGCAACCTACGCTGCGGCACAACTGGCAGCAGATTGACAATGTAAGCCTGGTACTCCAACCGCGCTGACCTCCTTCCCGCCCACTGAGGCCCCAGGCCTGGTGCTGCTGCTGGCCAAGCTGTGCAAGTTCCTGGAGAGCGTCATGGTCCCGTGGGTCATGGAGACGGTGGCCGCCTCCTTCGCCAGCGGGGGGCAGGCCGGCGGGCCGGGCGGCCCCGCGGGGGCCGGCGACCTGCTGCCGCCGTCGTTCGTGCCGGGAGAGGTGGGCAACCGGTTGAGGGCGTGGGCGCGGTGGGCGCTGTGCTGGTGGAGCGAGAGAGCCTAGCCCGTCTAGACTGCTTGCGCACATCAGCATCAGCGGTGGAGTGCACTTGTGTGGTTATGGTTATGAAATTGTGCCACTTGTGCCTCAACCGAATTACGGCACCCCCTTTCTTTGATACGCCCCCCAGGTTGCCCGGCGGCTGAACGCGGCCTCGTCCGCCATGGTCCTCTCCTACGTGGAGAAGCACGGCAGGCAACTCAGCATCATGGTCAGGAGGTGAGCGAGGTTGGCTAGACACGGCACCGGCGGGCTGCAAGCGAGCATGCCGATTAGTGGTCCGTCTACGCCTTGTCCTTTGATTACCAGCTTATGCTTGTTCCGAACCCCAAATGTACAGTCTTCATGTGCTGCACCCCACGCAAAGCCTCAGAGTCCACTATCATCTTCCCTTCCTGGCCCTGTAATCCTCACCGATGTCACTTTCTCAGGTCAACTGCCGCCGTATCTTGGTCGGAGGCGTGCCGAACATTCCTTCGCCAATCCAACTGCAGGTCCACCGCCGCCGCCATGCATGCCCATACACAAGCCAAGAGGAATGCCATGCTCTGCCTTGCTGTTCCCAGGTCCACCGCCGCCGTGTCTTGGCTGACGCACAAGGAGCCGCGCGGCCCCCGGCCCGTGTGCTCGCTGCTGCTTGAGCGGCTGGGCAAGGTGGAGGCGGAGGCGGCGGGGCTGCTGGACGACGGGTCGGGAGCCGGGCTGGGCAGGAAGGGTGAGGAGGGCGGGTGCAGCGGGAAGGGCAGGGCAGGGCGCCCCCGTGGTCAGCTGGGGAGCCAAACACGACATGTAGCGCACAGGTATGTGGCGATCATGAACTTGTGTTTCTTCAACATGTTAACAAGAACGGGTATTGTACATGGGTAGCGAAGGAATGTTGACGGTGTGCCGGGAACTCGTGCAGGCGACGCCGAGCAGGGCGGTCGGGCGGGCGCTGGCGGCGGCGGCATGTACGGCAGCAGCAGCAACTTTGACGGCGGAGACTCGGCGGCGGTGGAGCGCAACGTGGCCAAGCTGTTCAGGGAGAAGGTGTGTGTGTGTCGTACGGTTGTTACACTGCTACGCCGCTCCGCAGAGCCGGCTCACAGCACGGAGGCCCTGTAAGGGTCCTCAAGGCAAGCGAGCGGCCCCCAAAATAAGGGCACGCCCCCTAGGTGTGTGTGTGTGTGGCGGAGGAGAAGTGTGGGTTCTGCTTCCGGTTAGCAATTAAGGCTTTCCACCGGTGGACAGACAGTCCAGCAGCGCTTGCTGCCATTCGCCCGTAATGCACGAACCCACGGATTGCGATGCATCTCCTCGTACATGCTAGTTGATATATCAGTTTGTCCTCTTGGGGCCACTGGTCCACATGAGCTGCTCCGTGCCGTCATCACTCTGCGCAGCGTGACCCGTTAAACTGTCCTTATGCGGCTTTACGGCATTCTCCACATCTGCCCTGCCCCGCCTTGTGCAGGTGCACATGAGCTCCTCCGTTCCGCTGTCGTGTCCTGCCATCCTGGCGGCGGTGGCGGCAGTGGCCCTCAAGAGTCTAGTGGAAAGCATACGCTTGGAGGTGCGTGCGGAGGCAGCGTGTTGACATGTAAAATGTGATGCAGCAGCAATTGGTTAGTGGCCTTGCAAGGGGTAGGGGCCTTATTACGGCCTGCGCAACCCCTGCCGCTGCCACTGCCCTCCGGCATCAAGTTGCCTCCTGTTTGTCCCCAGGACATTGGGGTGCGGACGGCTGCAGCAACTGCTGCAGCAATGTGCTTGTCGTGACCCTTGCTCGTCCGCATAGACCATTCCATTGACCTCCTCTCCTCCTCATCCTCATTCCCCATTCCCGCCCCCCAGACGCTGGGGCGCGCTGGCCTGCAGCAGCTGCAGCTGGACGCCACCTTCCTGCGGCCACAGCTGCGCCGCTTCCTGCTGCGGGGCGGGGGCGGCCGGGGGGACGGCGCGGCGGTGGTGGAGCAGCTGCTGGAGGACGTGGTGCTGTCGGGTGGGTGCACGGGGGCGGCTTAGGTGTGGGTGAACCGTGTGTTGGGTGAAAGGGCGGGTCGGTGGTGGAGCAGCTGCTGGAGGACGTGGTGCTGACCGGTGCGTCTGTGGGGTTGGGTCTAGGTGCAATCAAGCGTAGGGGTACGGTATTACTTGACCTTGAGCACGTTTTACTGTCGGCGGGTGTAACCGGCACCATGCCTTGCGCGGCATCCAGAGTGTTTTTCAAGGCAGGCGCACCGGCCGAGCTTCCCCTCGCTGGACGCACAGCTTGCCATACGGCGCTCCTTGCCCACCCGTTTGCTCCTTGTCCACCGCGGCTGTGCACACCTCCTTTGGAGCCCCAGGCACCGAGCGCTGCGTGGAGCCGCAGCTGCTGGAGGCGGCGGTGGTGGAGCGCATCCTGGCCAACGCAAACGCGGCAGAGCGGTGACGGCGGTGGGGTTAGCGGGAACGAGGCGGGGCGGGGTGCTACCGTTGCAAGATTATTCAATATTATCGACAAGGTCAACGCGGCGGAGGGGTAACAACGCTTGCGCGGCCACGAGGGAGGTCGGGGCGCCGGCGTCGCCTCACTGGTCGTCGCACTGCCTATCACCGATCAATGCCGTGCAGCGGTGACGGCGGTGGAGATGGGGGCAGCTTGGCTGGGCCGGGCGTACGGGTACCTCCGTGGCGTACTGTGACACTACAAACTAGCAGCATCAAGAATGCGGCTGAGCTGTCACAGTGTACATACAAACGGACGATGACGGCGGCGTTATTGCTTGTTGCCGTGTGCTTCATTACCACATTTGCCAGCCGAAGCGGCGGGCCGGTGAGGTGGCCGCCAGGCAAATAGAGTCCCGGCGCTCCATTTGCTGAGGTTTATGCCTGGATAGGGCTGTAGGGTCTGGGATTTGCTATGAGTCTAACGTGGTGCTGGTGCCAGGGCATGGCGCATGGCAATAGCTGCTAGGTCTGGCTTGCTGCTCGGATGTTGTGTGGTGCCTTACAGGCGTCCTCCGTGCACTCCACAAAGTTTGAGCAGGGGAGCTCCCCTGCGGTCGAGTGTCGCAGTTCGGCATAGGCATGCCTGCCTGCGGCCAGAGCGTGTGCGTGTGGCATTTGTTGGTTGGTTTCTGGTTCGGTCGCACTTGGTTGGGCGGCGTACGCGCACTCTGGGAGACCTCCCCTGTGCATTTCAGCGTCAGCCTACATGGCGGCTATACATCCGATTGCCAGACAAGTCAAGCGTGAGAGTCATGTGTGCCAGCGCCAGGTACTGCTGGCAAATGTTAACGCTACTAGTTACGATGAGCGTTGCCTTCGTGGCCATGGAAGGAACACGATACAAGAAGTACAAACGCAAGCTGCAGCAAAGGCCTGTAGCACTACTGGTATTTGGGTGCAAAGGGAGCACCCTGTCAGAGCCTTCAAACACAGTCATCCCAAGTGCTGCAGCAAGTAGGAATGCCCACTGAAAAACCCCAGCGGCCAGCAGGCAGCAGCTAATGCCTGAACCCTACCTACTTGCCTAGACATCGATGTAGCATCGGCAATTTGGCATGACATGGTCTACATGCCACGTTCTGCACGATAACTTAGCTACCGTATGTGGATGCCATCGAAATACCGGCGACAGTGACAGCGACCGACCGTCCAGCAACGACCCTGCCTCGTCCCCACACGCTACCGCGCTCCAAGGCCCCACAGCGCCCCCAACAAACCGAAGTGTCATTATCTTCATGTTTATCAGCCCGTTGGCTGCTCTATCCTGCAAACTGATGTCCCTTTCGTGCTGCTACAAGACCCCAAGGCCCCTGAGCCACCCCGGCCGGGCCCTCACATCCCACGGTCGTACCACTCGCACTCCTCGTGCTCCTCGTCGCTGCCTTTCGGTGTCCCATGCTCCCTCAGCCAATCCAGCGCCTGCCTGCTGTACCTCTCCCTCTCCCTCTCCGCCTCCTTCATCACGTCTTTCACGCCCCACTGCACACCCAACCGCCTCAGGACCGTCAGCGTGCCCAGGTCGCCCTTCTTCGCCGCGCTCAGGTACGGGGAGGCGGTGACACAGCGCCCCTTCGTTGTCACCAGCCACTCCAGCACTGCCTCGCAACCGCCGCTTGCCGCCGCGTCTGTTGCCACCTGCAGCCACTCCGGCCCGGCAGCGTGCCCCAGGCGTCCCTGCAGGTACTGCAGCAGCTTCAGGTCACCCCGATACGCAGCCCCATGCAGGACGTCGTTGACAAGGTCCCGGCTGTCACGCCAGGTGTCTCGCACACCAAGCACAAGCTGCACCACCTCCATCAACTCCTGGGCATGAGCAGGCGTCGTGTTGGGCCAGTTGGTGATATTCACCAGCGTCTGGCCAAGGATGTCCTCAGAAGGCGCTGCGTTGGTCAGCAACCAGCGGAACATAGCCATATTGCCGGAACGTACATATGCATGAAAGCTGTCAGACTGGAACGTAGCACCCGCCTGGAGCACGAGCTCTGCCATAGGGACGCTCATGGACGCAACCGCAGCTCTGCCAAGGATGCGACGGTCCTTCTACTCCGCCCTGCTTAGCTCAGCCGTTGCAAGCAGGTAGCGCACCACGTCCATCTGCCCAGCCTCTGCTGCAACACAAGCGTGCCCTGCCAGATCACCTTGATCCTGCAGTGCTCGAGCCCCGTGCTGCTTGAGCCACTGCAGTTTCGCGTCGCCGTCAGGGCTGCTTGCTGCCGAGTCCAGGACATATTTCCAACGCTCGTCATCAGCAGCAGCCGGCAGCTCACACCCTGCCTCGTCCACCAGCCACTGCGCTCCGGCCAGCTGGGCGTGCTGCAAGGTGCATGCAAGCACCGATACCCGCCCACGGGGCAGCCGCGCTCATGCAGCCACTGCAGCCGGCCCAGGTCTCCCGAGCAGCCCGCGGCCTCAGCGGTACTCTCCTCCAAGCGACAATAGCCTTTACCCGTAGCAAGGATCCACGCCACCTTGGCAACTGCGTCCTGGGTGCTTGCGTCTGGTGCACCTGCAGCCGCATCCAGCACCTCCTGGCCAAGGACCGGGCGCTGCATGTGAGGCCCGCTGTGCCCGCTGCTTCTATGCGCGTCCACGAAGGCTGCCCATGCCACCTGCAGCCCCGCCAAATCGCAGTGGGATGCTGCTGCCTCAAGCACCTCCTCGGCATTCATTACCCCCGGGCAGCGGCGCAGCAGCCAGCCCAGCGCCTGCGGGTGGCCGGCCTTGACAGCAGCTAGTCTGGGCAGAAGGGGAGTCCTCCGCGGCTCTGAAGCAGCCCTGGAAACACGCTCGGCTGCAAAAGCGCCAGCGCCACCTCCCGGTTGGCCTCGGCCCAGCTGGCTGCGGCCGTGCATAGCAGCTGCTGTTTGCGGTAGAAGTTGAGCTGCCGCACGTGCTGCTGCCCCGCCTCCTGTGACCAAGCCACGGCGTGTGGCGGCAGCGGTTGCGACAGGTAGGCGGTGCAGTGCTGGGGCCCGCGGAGTCCGGCGGCTGCGTCCGGGGAGACCAGGCGGCCGCTGAGGGCACGGTCGTTGGGGGGCAGCAGCGCCAGAATGTGAAGCTGTAGCACGGTTGGCAGCTGCCGCCGCACCATGGCACTGAGCCCTTCCAGTATGCTGTCTGGACAGGTCGTTGGCTGCGTTGCTGTTAAGACGCAACCTGGCGTGCGTCGTCGTGCCTCTGGTGGGGGAACAATAGGACGTTGGCGTGGGTCGGCGGCAACGTTTATGTTACGGGGCAAAATATTCGGCCCATGGCAAGTGATGCCACCCAGGGCTAGCTCACATGCGCAGTGACGGAAGGTGACCAGACGAGCGCGACTGCAGTCAGCTTTCTTTCTGCATGCTGCATCCAGGTCAATACAACATGTGGCCGTGTGTACCTAAGCAGGTTTTCGGATGTCGGAAGCAATGCGCGGCCGAACGCCGTTTCAAAACGTGGTCTGCCTCCGACACTGCCGTCTCAATAACTAAGCGCTAAAGATCTGTAACAGATATACATCCCTTCAACCATCTGCTACATGTAGATTCCGTCCGGTAGACACCAGCATCGGGGCACGTGGTGCCGGCCGGAAACCCCATGTCCGCATCCCACCCGTGTCGGTCTGCTAGCGTCCCCTGGGCAGAGAGCTTGCCACGGTGAGGTGCCACCGCCATGGGTATCATAGCCGCAAGGCAGAGGCCTTCCGGGGAGCACCCGTGGAGGCTCTGGCAGGACCAGGCAGGACGCCCAGGGACCACTCCCGCCCACAGCCCCTCCTGAGACATGTGCAGGCTCCGCGCCAATGCCGTCTGGACACTGGACTACACTCGGGGTCCATTGGAATGACCAGGTTGAATCTGGTTGAATCGACCAGGTGGCTGGTAACGTGGTAAGCCATGGCCCTTCTCTGGCTTCTGGTGTGTGGCACAGCAAGCACCTGGAAGCAGCCCTTGCGCCCCTTGGGTGACGGTACGGCAGACCCTATCGTTGAACAGCTAAACACGCTGCTGACGGTAACGTTTGGGGGCCGGCTGTAAACGCGCCGTGGGCTACGCCAGGCTACGCAGTGTTACGCTCCCTTCCTACGGTCATGGCTAGGTACTGGGCTGGAACACAGTTTTTGGGGGCATGCGTGGGAGGCCTGAAAGCACCCCAAAAGTATGCGTTGGGTTCATGGCTTTTAGACCGTCAGACGGTGAGGAGAGAGGCCCGTAGCGTGCCCCGCCTGAGCAGCATCTTTACAGAGGAGACGTCGCACGACAGCGTCGTACATCGTTGTACAGACCGCCATGACGCTTTCAACAAGACGAACCATCAAGACCCTCTTACACCCCAAACCAGAAGCAAGGCTGCAACGGTGCGTGCGCACTCGGTGGGCTCCTATGGTGAACATCCATAATTGCCATCCTGCTGATAAACGGCAACGTATGTACATCATAAAAGCACCAGACGACAGCAGGCACATGACGTGGCATCTGGGCCGTCAGGGGTCGTGTATTAGGTGTGGGGGTGTATGGGCATCATGTGGAGGAGACAGGAGTCTCGGCTGCGCTCAAATCTGCAGCAGCTCCATAAGCCAGGCAGAACATTCCGGCCGCCACGCATTGAACCCACAACGCAGCTCTCTCGAAAGTTTGATGGTTTAACTGACAGCCGCCTATTGTTGGTAGGTCCGGTACCTGCAGATCACCTGATGCTTCCCACAGGTGTGCAGGTGCGTCACAACTACGCTCATGCACACACAGCCATCTCTTCAACAGTTCATTTGTACGTCGATAACGGCAAGTGACGCGAGCCGCCAGACCTAGCTCTCTTGACGCATGCGACAGGGACGGGTAGCGGGTAGCGGCGCCATGGATGCTCCCTCCGCCACCCTCCCCCCCTCCATTGAACCCCCCTGGACCTGCCACAAACACAGGCCTCAATTGCCCCATAGATACCCCCGCACAAAGCATCCCTCCACACGAGGCAGGCAAGCAAGGCAGGGTAGGCACTGTGTATGTACTAGTTCCTGGGCAGTGTTCGCCCTTGCATCAGTCAGTGTTAGGAGCCTCCGGCCAGGTGCACTCGTGCGAAGGCGGCGGTCGTCCACCACCCGAAGCCAGGCGACTACGCCCCAATGCGCACCTGGATATGACTCGTCTGGCTGTGTCAACCCTTTGGCCAACCGTCCATTGGCACAAGCCTTATTAGGGCCCCGGCCCCGGCGTCTCCCCTCAGCACACGCACCCCCACGCCCTGCTGCACTGCACGGCCCCAACGCACAACCGACTAGCCAAGGCCATATGATCGCATCATTATGATCTTACCCAAAGGTGGCCCCACCATGCTCAGCAGCCTATCAGGTGCCCTATCCTGCAAGCTCATGTGCCATTCGTGCTGCTATCAGACCAAAAGCACCGCGGCAGCACCCCAGCATGGAAGCCATCCCCACGTGCATGGAAGTGGAAGCAATCCCCACGTGCATGGAAGCCATCCCCACGTGCATGGAAGCAATCCCCACATGCATGGAAGCAATCCCCACGTGCATGGAAGCAATCTCCACGTGCATGGAAGCAATCCCCACGTGCCCCCAACTGTTGCTGTGCCATGCAGCCAGCATTTGTCACGTGGTCTACACGCAACTTTGCACCCCCGACACGCCTCAGTCGCCTCCAATCGCAGTAATTGCACCAACCGCCACCAATCGCGCCCCAATTGCACCAATCGCCTCCCCTCGTGTCATGCAGCCAGTCGTCGTCACGCGGTCACCATGCATGGACCCGTGGGTGCACCGCCGCTGCCGCTGCCGCCGCCTACACCCCGCAGCCAGGCCGCATCCTTTGCAGCGGACCACATGCAACCCTGCACTCCCCACCACCCGCACGCCTCAACTGCCCCAATTGCACCAAGCATCCAACCTGTGTCACGCTGTTCACATGCTTGTGCCCGAGGGTGCGCCGTCGCTGCCGCCGCCGCCACCTACACTCCGCAGCCAGGCCGTCTCCTCAGCACTCAGCACACCGCGCTCCAATGCGTGAGTGGCCGCCAGGTCCACCTCCCCCCTGCTGCCCCCCCATCGGCGCCCCCTGCTCCACCAGCCACCGCAGCACCGGCGCTTTGCATCCCTCCCGCACAGCCTGCACCACCGCGTCCCCCCGTGCCCCATGGCACGCCCAGCCGCCGCAGGGCGGCCAGCGTGGCCCGGTCTCCCTTCTGTCCTGCCAAGATGTAAGGTGACAAGCGAGCGGTGAAGCAAATGGGGGCCTCCAGGCCGCTAGCCACTGGCACCAGCAAATCCAGCACAGCCCCGCATCCGCTGTGCGCAGCTGCCGCCACCTCCTTGCCGCCTGGCCGAGCGCCTGGGTACAGCTGCAGCAGGTACTGCACCAACCCCGGGCTCGCCACATGCGCAGCCACGTGCAGTGCGTCTCTTGCATTTCGCGCTTGTAGGGTCACCTCTGCGCCGGCAGCAACCTCCGCCCCCGCCCTCACCAGCAGCTGCACCGCCTCCAGCACACCCGGCTTCTCGCCCCACTGCAGCATGAAGTTGGACAGGTCCAGGCCTCTGGCAGAGACCTTCACCTCGTCCACCAGCCAACGGACCATGGGCAAGCTGGCCGCTTGCGCAGCACGCATGTACGCCTCGCTGCTGAACGTCGCACCGGCCTGGCGCATGAGCTCCACCATTGGCACACTGCCCGAAGCGGCCGCGCAGCAGCCCAGCTCGGTAAACAGGCGCGGTGTGTCCCATGTCAAGGCCTCCAATCGCGGCCCCAAGCACAACAGCGCATGCCGTGCGACGTCCACCTGCCCTGCATTCAGGGCAGCCCGCACTATCCAAAAGAGGTCCTCGTCACGGTCGCTGTGACTTGCGCGCCGCTCGCGCAGCCACTGCAGCTTAGCCAAGCCGTCCGTGCTCATGGCCGCCGATGCCATGAACGGGCCCCAGTCCCAGCCTCGGTCTTCCCACGCGGGCGGGGACGCACCCTCCTCCGCCGGAAGCACGCACCCGCCCTGCTCCACCAGCCACTGCACCACCTCCAAGGTGGATTGCGCCAGCGCGCAATGCAGCACGCGTGCGCCCGCCACGCGCGTGTCCCAGCCTTCGCGCTCCCGCAGCCACCGCAGGCGGACCAGGTCCCCCGAGCGGACGGCGGCCATGGCAGTGTCTTCGGCAACACGGCATTGGTAGGTGTCCATGATCTCCGACAGCTTCTGCACAGCGTCCGGCGTCTCTGCTTCAGCGGCTCCGTCCAGCAACCGCTGGCCCAAAGCGCCGCCAGCGTCCGTGCTGCACAAGCACCGACCACCGCCGCCGCAGCAGCCGCCACTGTTGCTGCTACGGTCGCTCCTCATGCCACTGCCTTGCGCATTCAGCAACCCCAGTGCCTCCCGCAGCCCCGCCAGGTCGCAATAGCGCGCGGCCGCCTCTAGCACGCGCTCCGGCCACAGCAGGCCCGGGCAGCGGCGCAGCAGCCAGGGGAGCAGCTGCAGGTGGCCCGCCTTGACCGCAGCCACACCGGGGTCGCATAAGAGGAACCTGTCAACCCACGATTTCAGCTTGCTTTTGTAGTAGGCGTTCCGCTCTTCCTGGATCAGTTCAGGGAAGATGCTGGGCTGCAGCAGCGCCAGCGCCACCTCCAGGTTCACCTCGCTCCCGGTAGCAGCAGCTGTGCTCATCAGCTGCAGCTTGCACCAAAAGGACAGCTGTCGCGCGTGCTGATGCCCTGCCTCCACGACCCAGGGCGTGGCGTGGGGCGGGAGTGGCTGGGACAGGGACACCGTACAGTGCTGGGGTTCACTGAGGCCGGCGGCTGCGTCCGGGGACACCAGGCGGCCGCTGAGGGCGCGGTCGTTGGAGGGCAGAAAGGAGAGGATGCGCAGCTGGAGTGCACTGGGAAGGTGCCGCTCAGTGTCCATCTTCATCATTATGACACGGTCCATGCTGGACTGGTGACTGGTGAGCTTCAGAGTCCCGGGCGGGCACCCGGCGAGGCCGGGGACGACAAGCGGCCTGGAGGGAAAGATGGTTGGAGAGGCAGGGCGCGGTCGCAGGCTCAAACGCGCACGGTACGCCAGTGCAACATCGTCCATAACATTCGTACGTGAAGCGATTCTGTGACCGCTATGCTGCAACTGTAGTTCACACGTGGGCAGGGAGTTTGGCATGCCGAGGTGCCGCGACATCAGGAGTGAGGACAAGGACGCACAGCAACCTGACTTACCTTTAAACTGTATGGAGTTGTCACCACTATGGGTCCATGGCCGCTAGATGAGAAGTTGGGGTCGCGGATACGCGAGGGCTTCTATGGCGGTTCTGAGAATATGGCGGTTCTGAGAATATGGCGGTTCTGAGAATAAACTTCCACTGGACCAATTCCGCGCGCCGGGGCCCGGCCACCAAATTGACCCCCAATTGACCCCCAGTTGGTCCCCAGTTGGTCCCCAACTCCCGCGACAAGAGCGCGAGGAAGCGCTCTTTTGCCCGCAAAATCGATACCTATACTAACAGTTGATTTTACATAACATACAGAGCAAGCTGCGCTGCGAAAGCGGCTGTGTGCAGTGCGTTCGGGCGGGATTTGGGGACCAACTGGGGTCAAGTTGGGGACCAATTGGGGACCAATTGCGGCAATTGGTGGGCCGAGCCTTGGCGCCCGCGATTGACCATAGTGGAAGTTTATTCTCAGAACCGCCATAACATAGTGTTCTGGTCAAAGACAGCTGGCAAGTTGGCAACGGGCAATTAATTGGTGGTTGCCTAAATTGGTGTCAATGGGTACAACCACATCATGACTGCAGCCAACCGCATGCAGAGGCCTTGATGGAAAGCAGTGAGAGTTTGACCTGCGGTTACGGTAAGCAACGGGCAATTCCTCCTTTTTTCTGTGGAATTGGCACACGTTTATTTGCCCTTTCTTTGCGGTGGAAAGCTTCCCAACCGCCAACACCGGCCGCCGGGACCAAGGAGGCAGGACCCAGGTGGCAGCGGGAGCGCACGTATGTGCGGGAGTTACCCTGGTGACGGTTGCCATGCCCGCCGCGGCGCCGGAACACCGCATGTCCCCATCCCGTCCGTGTGGGTCTGCTAGCGTCCCTGGGCAGAGAGCTTCCAGCGGTTGGCACCATGGCCACGAGTGTCACCGCCGCAAGGCCGGCAGAGGCATTTAGGGGAGCACACGGAGGCTATGGCAGGATATCCAGGAACCTGTCCAGGCGTGTCGGGTCCAGGCTTGCACACATCAGGGGACCAGGGAAGTCCCTGCCTACCGCACACGTATAAGCGCCATACGCCCATAGCCTCTCGTGAGGCATGTGCAGGCGCCGCGCCAGAGCCGTATGGACGACACTCGGGGTCCATTGGATCGACCAGGTTGGATCGACTATGTGGCTTGGAAACAGTGGCTCTCCTGGTGCGTGCACAGCAAGCACCTGGAAGCAGCGCTTGGGTGATAGCACGGCCGACGGGTCAAGCCCTTGGGTACACATGCTGCTCACAGTGACGTTTGGGGGCCGTCTGTTACTGCGCCGTGGCAGGGCCGTGGGGTATAACCAGCTATACCTGGCTACACAGCGTTAGGGTTCCTTCCAACGGTCATTTGTAGGTATGTATGGTTTTACAGTTTTGGTCCCCTTTCAGAGCCCAGCCCCATCCCGCTCGAAACACAGAGCTGGTCCCGGCCATAAGGGACACGGGGTTTACCACCCCTCTCGCTGTACGGAAAGGAGCGACAAGCTCCATAAGGTACAGGCCACGACGCGCGGGCCTCAAGTTCACCCTACCACAGCCTGGTCCCGCCCCCACATAGCTTCTCCACAAGACGCACCCACAGAGCACACGCAGCACCCCTGTCGCGGTTCCCGACCACCCTTCTGCCCAGGAGGAACCGGATACGAGGCAGCTGTACGGAGGATTAGCCAGTATCGGCCCCCCGGTTGCTGCTTTCGCTCCTCCCCTATCGAAACCCCAAGGGCCTCCCACGAACACAGGCGACACGTGCCCTATAACCGCCCCCCGCACAGAAGCACCCCTCCACACCAGGCAGGCTAACAAGACAGGGTAGGCGCAGTACGTGTACTAGTTCGTTCCTGGGCAGTATCTGCCCTTGCATTAGTTAGTGTTAAGGGCCGGAGCCTCCGGCCAGGTGCAAAGGAGGCCGCCGTCCACCACCCGAAGCCAGGGGTGGGCCGTGCCGACCTCATCCCACCCTGTGCGTGGCAAACCTAGGCTTGCAAACGTCCGCAGGTGCGCCCACATGCATGCAACTGCCCGGCGTGAGGCTTGCGACACCAGGGACTGCCACTGGGGAACCGCTGCACTGCCCCTCAGCTCCCGCATGCGTGCGTGCATGAATTGCCTTCCCACCTCCATGGCCTCCAGGGCCGCCAGGGCCACAACCTCCCACACACACTGCTGCACCCCCGAAGGCGCACTAGCCAGCCACACGTGCTCCCTCCGTATGCCCTCCCCTGCTGGCCACCCATCCTGCACGCTCCCCAACACTGCTCGAGCCACCGGGCAGTCCCAGAAATGGTGCTGCCTGGGTTGCTGGCCCCAGTCCGCTGGCCCACCGAAGCCCCCACACCCGCACACCCCTGGCGCATGCCCCCTAATGTGCGAGTTACCAAGCAAGGGGACGCCATCAAGCGTTAGCCGCCAAAACGTCTCCTTGCGCTGATTCTCCCACCGAATGCCCCACATCCTATTGAGCGCGCCCTGCAGGTGCTTCAGGCCCGCTTCCTTTGCAGGCGGGTGCAGCGGCGCCTCAAGAGCTGCTTCCACGAAGGCAGCTCCTCGCTCCTGGCTGCGGCAACCTCCGTCAGCTGAAGCACCGTCGCCAGCCGAACGGTTAAGCGCTTAAGTCCCATCCTGCCTAAGCTGCCCATTCCCGGCACCTGCCAGCCCAGGTAGATACTGCGCTAGAGCACAGAAGGGACCCTGAACGCACCCCAGAGTATGCGTTGGATTCATGGCTGGTGAGGAGGGAGGCCCATAGCGTGGCCCACTTGAGCAACACTCTTACAGAGGAGACGTCACAGGACGGCTTCGTACACCGTCGTACAGAACGTCATGACCCCTTCAACAAGACAAACCGTCAAGACCTCTTGCACCCGTAACTAAAAGCAAGGCTGCAACGTTGCGTGCGCACTCAGTGGGCTCCAGTGGTGAACACCGACTACCGGCATCCTAATCGAACAGCTTCGTCCGTACATCATGAAAGCACCAGACGACAACAGGCACTTGAGGTGGCATAGGGCCCATACATTCGACCCACCACGCAGCTCGCTCGAAAGCTTAACATTCACGTGATAGCCGCCTACAGCAGGCCTACTGGCCTACAGTTGGTAGGTCGGTTACCTTCAAATCACCTGTCGCTTCCCGCTGGTGTGCAGGTGCATCACAAACACCACCATGCACACACAGCCATTTCTCCACAGTTTACTCCTATGTCTGTACGGCAAATGACACGAGCCGCCAGACCTAGCTCTCTTGACGCATGCTAATGTATTGCCGATTGGCGTGGGTTGTGTGGGGAGGCGTTGCAGGCGTGCCTACTGCATGCGGCAGAACACGCGTGTGGGCGACGTGCGTGCATGCGCACGCGGGTGCAAAGAAAAACCAATATGTACCAACTGTTGCCGTACAAAAGCGTTAAATGATCACTTGAGCTCATTCAGTACATATATACTACCTCGACTCGACGGTCGGCATGTCTACCCCTCCACCAAGACCAGGTTCCGCTCTACAACGCACGGCTTCGGTATTAGACTGGTACATGTACTACCGTACACACGACCACGGGTACGCATACCTGGATGCTAGATGCGTTTGTGTATAGCAGGGCACTTGTGTGTGGTGATGTGTTGGAGCGGATATATAAGCACGATGCATCCATACGACCTGACACACCGACACCCACAGCGACCTGTGGGCGCATTGGCACACCCCACACCGACACACTGACACGCATGCATGCCAACCTGCTCACTACTTGTGGCCTCTGCACTGCCATGCAGCCACATACGTCAACACTCGTTCCCTTTGTACACACAGCCGATCAACACCAACCTGCCAGCCCTCGTCCTGGGCCCCGCATGCACCACACCGCACAATACGCAGCGGGATGGGGTCCAATGGCCGACCCCAGGTGTGCCAGACCACCACCTCACAAAGCACTGCTGCGCCCCTGTGCTTCCGAGCCTGCAGCCGATGCACACTGCAGCCCTTGCCCGTGCCCCTGTCGCACCCATCCACTGCAGCTGGCAGTCACGGACATATGGCACAACTGCGACGAAACGCGTAAAAACAAATTAAGTACAAACATAAAACCACCCCCATCCCCCGTAACCCCCTCAACCAACACCCCTGACCACCCACGGTGGTAGACGCGTACAAACGCCCTACCCCCTTAATATCACGCAGGGTCATGCCCGCGTAACATTATCATTATTATTATTACAAACATAGAACTGCAGTTTAACGCCTTGCAGCCATCCACCATCGCGTCCCCAGCCGTCGCTGCTACCAGTCCCACCAGAATGGAACGCATTGGCAGGAGCACGCAGGGCAGCGTGCGCTGTCTACACCACGTCGAACTGGGCTAGCATGCCAGCGCTGTAATGGTCGTGTACGGCACACGAGATGAGCCACGTGCCCGTGGCGCCCGCCACCATGTCTGCCGTACGGGTGGCCGAGGGCATGAGGGATGCGAGGGAGTTGTACCCAGTGCGGTCCACCTGTGGGTAGGGGAGGAAAGAGCATACGCGTTGTTGGGCATTAGCTTACGGCAAACGGTCGTGGTGTGGTCAACCGCTGCGCTGCGGCCACGTGTTACACCAATCGCACCAGCACACGCTTGCAGTTGTAGGTTGCATGTCCGTGTTGATGTTTTCCGGTCGGATGTGGGTATTCGCAAGGCTCTGGCAGGCCACGCACGCAGCCGCCGTGCGTTTGGCAGAACGCAGGGTCAAGTCGTGGCGCCAAGACCTCTGGCCCCAAGACCTCTGGCCCCTTCACGCTGCCCACGCTGTTTGCGGGGCCGTAACGAGGCACGCGGAGGCACGTGATACTCCAGCCCAAGACACAGGAACGGTGCGCACGCCAGCAGGGAACCGGGGTGTGCTGTTGCCCACAGCCCCTCTAGCCTTGCCTGTCTGACCCACAGGTGACCTGCAGGTGACCCACAGGTGACCTGCCCCGCGGCGCAGCTGCCACCACATGCCATCCAGTCCCCATGCCCCATCACCCGCCCACAGCCCCACCCACCGTTAGCGCCTGGTTCTGGAACAGCGGGCTGTGCAGGTCCACCTCCGTGCCGTACGACAGCAGCACCCAGCGCACACGTGTGCCCTGCTTGAACACCGGCCGGGGCATGTTGCAGTACGAGTAGCCGTTGATGGAGTGCATCATGTTGCCCTCCTCGAACTCGGCCAGGAGATCCGGGTCTGCCTCAATGGCGGCCAGGTCCAGCCCCGCGGCTTGGGCGTTGGTGGGCAGGTAGGGGTTGGCGTTCTCGTCCACAGCCTGCGGCACGTGGCACGTGGCACGCCGCGGTAAGGCCCGTGCCGCTTGTACGGCATTGTGGTGTGTGCATAGATAGTTTTCGTCGACCAAAACGGTTGTTAGGATATGAGCGTGTCACGCAGAACGAGGGCTTGCCACACGAGCTCCATGGCCACATGAGGCATCCAACGCTTTATGCGTACCCCGCCGCCCACACCCTCTGCTCCGGTACATCCTCCCCGACCTTTGCCCCGGCCCAACACCCCCGCCCAGTGGCCCGTCCGTCACGTCCGGTCGGGCCGTTGAATGTTGGTCATCTCACGTCCTCATGGCGCCTCTGCCACGACGCTGTCTGGAGCGGCGCTTGCTCATCAGCACATCGGACCAGCTCTGCTCGCCGGGGGCCCTGGTGCCCGTCAGCCACACCGGCGGCCCCTGCTGCACGAAGAGCTGCAAAGCGTAGTATCCCTCCTCAAGGACATACGAGTGCATAGACTGCACTGCACATTTACACCCTTACACAGATGTACTGATGTACACCTTGCTCCCTCCCCTGACGGCCTGCTCACGGGCGCAAAGGGCCACAGTTACTGTTCTACACCCACCGCCCTTGCCACCCACACACGTGCATGCAGACGCAGGCACTTGCTCACCGTCCCCGCATGCAAGAAACCTCACCTGCCAGTACAGGGGCACCATGGCGTCCACGCCCTTGGGCAGCACCTGCACCGCCTTCGGTGAGTCGTCCAGCTGCCCCTTGGCCGCCACCACCAGCAGCCCCACCAGGCCCGCGTTGGGGGAGGTGGCCACGTCCACGGTGCTGGTGTAGCCGTAAGCCACCGTGTTGAAATCCTCATCTGCAAGGCGTGCAACACGGGAGGTGGTTGTGGGTTAAGGCGCTTACGCCACGAAGCCGCGCACGCAGTTTGCACTCAAGCCTTGCAGTATCCCCTTCCCAGACCAGACCAAACTTCATGCCGGCGGGGCAATGCAACAAGGAGTGGTACAAGTTATATCCTAGGGAGCTAAGTCACTCACTGCCGGCCGGTCCGGAGGTGTCTGGCACGACCCAGCGGTAGGTGCACACGATGCCCAGCGCCACGGGCCCCAGGCAGGCAGTGTCGGTCCCCGCGTCCATCAGTCCGCCCCCGGGCGCCAGGTTGACGGGCCAGTCGGGCAGGTCGTACAGCGCGTTGCGGAACACCACAACCACCTGGTCGCCAACCTGCGGAGGATGGCGAGGTGGGGGGCCGCTTGGTGGTGTGCGTGTGACAGCTGTATGTGGCGTCGGTGCAGGTATGCGCATGCAGCGCTGTGTGAGAATGAGCGCATGAGCCCAGCGGGGTAACTAGGCCCGACTGCCGTCACCTACGCCCCTTTGTCTGAAGCAGAACATGAGAAGCAAGGGAGCTACGCACCTCAGCAATGATGGTGGGCCCAAGCAGGCCCTGGTAGGAGGGTGCTGCCTTGCGGGTGCGGAACGATGCGTCCGTGTACTCCCTGCGGGCGTGGAGGGCAGGACGAGAAAGCATGGATGTGTTATTGCGGTACTTTGCGTTGTACTGCGAAGAACTGTCAGCACAACGGTTGGGGGCAGCGCGCGGCACTCAACGCACATAGTCACCAGGCTCGTTGAGCTAGCCGTTTGCAGCCGTGCCGCATGCGTTGCAAGGACAGGCCTGTTCCGCCAGGCCCTCAGCTCAGCTCCCGCCTCACAGCAGCAGCACGTGTGGCAGTGCCGAGCAGTCCGCTCGTGCAGCAGTCTCCTGTGCACTACGCCACTACCCCTCGCCGTGTCCACTTCCGCCCTGCGGTCTATCCATTCTCCACGCCTGCCCCACCTGTACATAGCCTTGCGATAGACGGAGCCGATTGTGGATGCGGAGCGGTTGAGGAACACCACGGAGGCGTCCTCCAGGTCGGTGTTGGAGCACTGCGCGTAGCCGCCGGGCGCGTAGTCCCACGTGGCGGGCTCCGCCTGGATGTAGTACGTGCGCTTCACGTTCGACGTGCGGACCTTGTACGGCTGCTTGGACGGCAGTACGCTGTACAGCGCACGCATGCCGGCGCGCACGTGGTCGCCCACGCGGCACTGCAGCTCGAAGTTGCCTGCGTGGCCGTACGGACGGTTAGGGATACGGGATGCGTGTGGCGTACAGGGTGCCATGGGGACAGCGAGCTCACCAGCATGGAAACGAAACCAACGTACTGCTGGTTACAGGAGAAACGGGCACAAATGCTTTGATCAAACAACCGCGGACTGGACTTGGAAGCCAGGCACGTACCGGTATGCGCAGCACGCTGACCGATGTTGCGGACAGTGCGCGTGCGCTGACCGTCGCGGCACGGTGCTCACCTGGCGAAGTCATCATGACGTCTGTCGACAGCATGCCCCCCGGCGCCATCTGCACGGTCTCGGAGCGTTGCCCGTTGAGCGTGTAGCCGTGCCCCACCCACGTGGGCGTGTGCAGGTCCACCACCGTGCCCAACGCCATCACGTGCACGCGCACCAGCTGCCCCACGGCGAAGCGCAGCGGGGGCATGTTGCAGTACAGGTAGCCGTTGATGGAATGGCGCAGCGCGTGCTCCTGTGGGGTGGGGCAGGGTGGGGTGGGGTTGGATGCGGCCGGGGTTGAGAACGCAAGGGCTGGGGCCAGCGAGTGTGCCAGGTGACGCTCTTAGTTTTTGGGTGTCAGGCTCATGCGCTTGGGTGCCTGTTTGGATGGAATGTTGTGTGCAGTGTTCTGAAGGGGCCCTGGGGACTGTGGAGGCCGTTCACTGGGTGCGGCATCAGCTGCAGGCGTGGCATGCGCAGCAGGACTTCACAGCTCTCATGGCACAGCTTAGGGCCGTCCCGTTCCATGTGATCCCAGATGGGGTGGCTGGCGAGGCCGCCAGTGCGCCCAGCTGTCACTGGCGCGCCTACCTGGAAGTCAGGGTCCGCCAGCAGCTCCTCCACTGCTGTGGGGTCAGTGGCCACGTCGGGGGCCACACGTGCCAAGTTGTTCTGTTGGGCGGTGCACAATGAGCATGCGCAGTGCGGTCAGTGGGGTCCAGGGACGAGAAAATTTACATCACAAGAACGAAATCTCTGTCTGCGGTACGGAGCGGTAGTCCAGCAGAAGAGCGCTACGGGCATCATTGAAGGTTGGGTTTGTGGGCGCGCGTGCCGCTGCGCGATTGCTGGTGCGGGCCGGCATGCGGTGCTGGAGTGACGGAGCGTGCGTGAGTCCAGGCTTAGATGGAAAAGACACGCACAAAAGCGAGTGGCGTTGTTGTTGCTGATTAGCGGACGCCCATGGTGCACCTCGCAACCGTGTCATGCCAGTAGCACGTACCGGGCTAATCAGCAGGACGCAAGCCCCTCACCATGAACTGTGTTGATTCAATCTCGTTGAGCACGGAAAAGAAGACGACCACCTCCCTGTCAACATCCTTGGGGACCAGGTTGGTGGGGCTCGTGGCTTGCTCTGCAGGTACCGGTAGGCGGACGCGACGGGGGGCCACAAGGAGACCGGTAAGGCAGAAGGTACTTCTAGCCAACGCCCTGTTCACCAACCGATACTTTACGGTACATTGCACGGGGTCAGAGCAGCAGCTGGGATCCCGCTAGCAACCATCAGTGCACCTCGACACTTACTCTTCCTTGTCACGATGATAGCGCCCATGAGCCCTGCGTTGGTGTCCCCCGTCTCGTCCCAATGGGAGTGGTACATCCACATGAGGGAGGAGGGGTCGGCAGGACCGGGACCCGAGCGTTCGGGAACCTACGGGCATGGGTGGAGGGAAGGCGACTGTCTGCATCCACCTAAAGGCTAAAGCAGATACAACCCACACCTCGCACCGTCTGTAAACCCCCACCCGTACCAAGCGCCCTGCCTACCACTGGTAACAACATACCGTACAGCTGCACTGCTACAGACAGGGCCACTGTGGGTTAGCTCCCTCTGAGCATGGACCGACCTTTTGCCCGCTGCGCATGCGCTAACCCACACGCCCCTTGCGCCCACCCTACCAGCCCCACCTGCCACACGTAGGTGTACCTCTGCCCGGGCATCACGACGTCGTCCCCCCTCTGACTGGGATCCGAGATGTCCTCGTAGAAGGCTCCCTCGTTCGCCTTGGAGTAGCGCACGCCGTGCGGGTGCATGGAGACGTTGACAGAGGCGCGGTTTAGGAACACCACACGGATGGTGTCCCCCACCTGTGCACGTAGCACAGGCCCCAGCAGACCCAGGTATGCATCTTCCGCAGCCCGCTGCTTGCGAACCGTGAAGGTGGCGTCCGTGTACTCTACGTACAGGGCCTTGGTCTGTGTGGACCCCAGGCGCACGTGGGTCGGCGTAGCGTCGGGCCCCTCGACGAAGTTGTAGCCTTGGACGGTGGGGTCGAAGGGCATGGGCGGGTTGCTGCGGGCCGTAGGGAGTGGGAGGGGACGGTGTGGGTGTGTGCCAGACAGTCTGGCAGGAGAGCATGGCGTGTGCCTGCTGCCACCAGTGTACATGGTGCGCTACAGCGCAGGCAGCAGCAGCTGCGGGCGGGATCGGTGGGCGATGGCTTTGCCCGTGCCCCCTTGACAGACCCACAACTCCGTGGACAAGGTAGTGGCTAATAAGCACGATCCTGCGGGCTCACGCAGCGCTGCTCGTGCCACAGCACTTACGAGCATGCCATGGCGTTGGTGGTGCCGAGGTAGTTCCATTCCACGTCTTCAGCGGCCACGTAGTACACGCGGTCCACGCCGCCCAGCTGCACCGCCAGGGGAGGTCCCGCCACGGCGTACAGCGTGACCATGCCCCCGTCCAGGTGTTCGTTGACGTGGCAGTGCATCATCCAGTTGCCGGGCTCGTCCGGCACCATGTTGACAGAGTAGGTGGCCGCGGGGATGCCAGTGAACTGGTCGACGCGGTGGTCGCTCAGCTGCGGGCGCATGTGGGATACATATATAGCTATTGAGGTGGGCTTTCCGCACGGATGCAAGATTGGATCCTCTGCTAAGTGAGCACCTTCCAAAGCGAGGCGTGTCGCACGGCGAATGGCGAACGCATCTAGACAGCTGGAACCTTCGTCCACCAACAGGATACATCGGCGGCGCATGCAGCTGATGCAGGGCAATGCCAGCCGACCAAGCACGTAGCACAGGCCCCATAAGACCACACCTCCACTACACATTGCGTACTCACCTCGACCACGTTTCCATGCCAGTGGAAGTTGTGCAGGCCGTCCTCCGTGCCCACGCTGCCCAGGTGCCAACGCACGCGCTGCCCCGTGATCAGTGTAAGCGCGGCCAGCGGCATGTTGCACCACACGAAGCCGTTGATGGTCATCTTAACCGTCCTGGCGCCCGCCGTGAGCTCAGGGTCGTGCTCGGCGCTGAACGCACTGTCCTCCTCCTTGACCACCTGGGGACGGGAGGACCGCAATGCGGGTGTGCAGTTCCGTGTGGATATCGTGTGCACGTGGATTATGGGGCCAGGCAGGGAGGAGGGCTTCGGCTGGTGTTGCTGCCGCCTGCCATAGGTTGGGTGCTGATTTGACTTGGTTTCCCGCTTGCCTGTCCCTTCCCCGTCTCTTCACCTGTACATCTTTCCGCAGAAAGAAGGTGCGCCGTGAGCTCATCGAACGACCCATCAACCAACCCACGGCCCAAGCACCAGGAGCCCACGCACCTGGAAAACGGTAATGATCTCCCTATCCACGTCACGCGGCCGGTAGTCGTGCCCGGCCTTGTTGGCGGGCGTTACGATGATGCCGCCCACCAGTCCCGAATTGTCGTGCGCCACGGGGTCCGCGCTGCTGCGGTACAGCCACAGGCGGGAGGTGGTGGACGAGCCGGGTGCTGGCCCCGCCTCGGTGGGCACTGTCCACAGGTAGGTGACGGTGGCGCCGGGGGCCACCGGCACGTCCGGGGCGGAGGTGGAGTGCAGCAGCAGGCCGCCCGCAGGGGCCATGCTGACAGGGAAGGCCTGGGCAGGGGAGGGTCGAAGGGAGGTGTTGGCGGAGAAGGTGTGGAGCTGGGGAGTTGAGGTCGGTTGAGGGGTCCAACCCCGCAAAGCAATGCAAGTTTGCGGTGGTGCGCGGGTTCAACAAGCACATACTGGCTACATGCATCGCGCTGGCGTATCCGGAGGCGCATGCCTGGGTAGGGATTGGCACTTTGGCAGCCGCTAGCCCCTCTCTGTACCGGTAAGGCCTCCCATTGAGCCCCAACACGGGGCCCGCCGCCAGCCGCCACGTGCCGCGGCCACGTGCCGACTGCCACGTGCTCACCAGGTTGTTCCGGAACACCACCCTGATGGCGCAGCCCACCACGCCGTACAACGCCGGCCCCAGGCTGCCCAGGTGCTGCCAGGCGGGGTCGCGTGGCTTGAGGGCGCTGAAGCTGGCGTCTGTGTATTCCCGGTACTGCGCCTTCACGTACGTGCCGCCGACACGTGTCTCGCCCGTTTTCGCCAGGAGGGCGGCGGCAGCCTCGGCGCTGAAGCACTTGTTGGTGCCGGAGGGGGCGTAGTTCCACGACACCTGCTGGCACAGTGGGTTTACGTGGCGAAGGGCTGCGTGTTGCACTGCATTGCGCCACCTGAATGATGGACACTGTACGGATACAGAGCCCTGACGTGCATACTTTCGGCTTTGCAATAATTCGAGAGAATCGGCACGGGGACTCTCCCCTGCAGAAGACAGCTGGCCGCTTGCCCACTTTCTTTGTGGTGGGACGACCCGTGCTGTCAGGTGAGCGCTTCCCGATGTGTGTAGGTGGTCTTCTAAGACAGGCCCGTTGTGAAAGCGTGTGGTGAGCAGCTGCTGCAATTCAGTGTGCATGGCCTATGGATGGAGCAAGACGAAATTCATGGACCATGGGACTGTCTACAGCCGCAGGTTGGCGGTGAGGTGGCCACCTCTTGCTAATGAATACGTACCTTGTCTGCTGCTATGAAGTAGCTTGTCCCGCATGTCGGCACGGACGATTTCTTGTTGCCTCCACCGCCTTCTGGGTCAGCGTGGGCCACCGTTGAAAGCAGCAGCCCGCCCAGCCACAGCCTTGCAGCAAGGTGTAGGTAGCGCATGCGCCTGGTGCCAGCGTTGTCGGTGATGCCTGCTGACCAACCACACACAGGGTGCCATTGTTACCAGCGTGGAATGAAGTTGAGAACGCTGGAATGCTCCAGCATGTTCAAAAACTCGGACAGTCCGCAAAGTGGCTTGTTGCGCGCGATAATTCCGCTCCGGTCCTCGAGCATGCTATGAGGCGGTAGCCTGCGGCGGGGCTACACACTGCTACGACTAACCGATCGTGGGCAACGGAGCTCAACAACTATGCGAACGGCCCGCTTGATCCTATCGTTAGCTACACTACATGTATGCAGGTGGGTGCGAGAACCGTGATGTTAACGTTCTGCTGGCGCCGGCGCACCGCTATGTAAGAGGATCTACCCAAAAGCTGCAGAGTTGACAAGTGAACAATATAAAGGTGGAATGTTGTCTGACAGGCGTGCTCTGTGTGGTGTGGAGCATGGTGTGGAAAGCGGAGAGGCCCGTCCAGCGAGCCCTTGCGCCCGTCTACCTGAGTGTCTGAACGCCATTGTGTGAACAATATGCTTATGTTGACCCTGTCAAACGGCCCTTGTCGAGGCGTCGGCTACGGGCAGTCGACGGTTGTGCGACGTCTGGCGTGATGCAAAGCAGTGTACATTTATGTTATCCTGTCATACCTTTGCCACGTATGCGTCGTAACAAGGGATTTGTACCTACCCCTGCACCCGCCGTACGCATGTGAAGTCGTCAGCGCAACAGCGCAGTGGTTGGCTTGGCACGACAAAGCTCGTGCAACACCGAGCTGCCAAAAGACATCTGGTTTCAAGAGTAGACCGTCTCATATGTGGAGTACATGGACCATTTGTCCACACTATAAAGCGCGCAGCGCGAACGGATGAGCTAATTTTTGTGCATTCGCTGTTTTGTAAAATAAGAAAATCAGCGCACAGTATACTACTTTGCTGGAATTGAGATGGTGTCTGCAACCTTAATCGCGCGTGCTTGCAGAATCAAGATGTGCTTCAAATTGTCCATCGCATTGCAGCACCAAATTTGCGGCAACGGGCTGCCATTCCGATAGTTGCTGAGGCCGGCCTTTGTGCTACAACTTAGAAGCAGCGGCCTGCAGCGGCTTGCTGGTGCTCTGTGTTACCCCTGCCCAGGAGGGCCGGCATGCATTGGACTGCGGCAAGAGGATCTGCGTTTTGCCCTGGGACTTTTACTGTTGCTCAATTGCTGCGACTGAACAAGGTCACGGCCGTTTCGTGCGCACACTCACTCGCGCCTTGCTTGCGGCTCAGACAGAGGAAACGGTTGAAATTTAAGCAGGTGAAAACTTTGTGGAACTGTGAGGAGCATGAATTTACGTTATCATGCACTGACACGAAGGAATGCGCAAAAGCATTCGCGAAAGTTACAATTTGTTCATTGGTTTCTTCTCGCCGGCTGTCACCAGTCCTTCGGACCGCAAAATAATAAAGAGGTTGGAATGTAAAAAGAAATTTGAGCGTTGGGGTTATATGCTGAAGCAACGCGTATAGTCACCGCTTGGAACCGGCAATACGTGTTCACGACACGTGTCAGGAGGCTTGGGCGCAACGCCTCCTGACACGTGACAGCTGCCTGAAACTCGCTTTTCAGAGGGTCATTGGTTACGGTAGCAGTCTGGGGCCAGCACGCTCACAGAAGCTCTTGGAAGACCTTGATGTCAGTCCAGGACTGAAGCTCCCCTGGTCCAGGCTTACTACCGGTAGGTCCCGAGCGCGGAATCGATCCCACAGGATAGCGGGTGCCTCGGTGAAAATCGCTGCTAGGCCGCCACTTCACTGCACCTCTGCCCCCTCTGGCCCTCTCCAAGCACCCAGCTGGACTGCCAGGCCGTACGTCTCAAACTCTCACCCGCAACGCCCGCGCCCACCTTCCTTCCTCACCCCTGCACGACGCAGTGCCCCCCAATCCTCCCCCCCCCATCCGTCAACAGCAGGTCTGCCAGGCTCAAGCGCCGCCAACACCGCATCCGGGTAATATGCGCCCGCCAACGTCCCAAGTAAGCCACAACACCTCCTCGCATGCCCCTTTCGCCCTTTGCCTCCTGCTCCACCTCCTGCGTCCTGCCTCACCTCCTCCCCCTCCGGCCGCAGCTCCGCCCCAAGGCCCTCACCGCCCTGCTCACCGCCCTCCTGCCGTCCAGCTGCAGCGCCTCAGGGTCCAGCGAGGACAGGTCCTCATCAGCCGTCTAACGCTCCGAACTACAACCTCCCCACGCGTTCTTATGGCCTCTTGTAACTCCCACTGCCGCCCGTCGCGCATGTCGCTACTGCCAGGTGTGCGCACAGTGCACGGGCGAACACGCGCCACGGACTGATCCACACCCCTGGTGCCAACAGCCCCCCACCGTACTTGCTCGTCTCACGCCGCCCCTGCACACGCCCCCAGAGCCCTTCCTGCTGCCTCGTTAAGGCAGGATGCACTACTCCAATGCCCGCAGCGCGGTGCCCAGGCTTGACTCCTCCATCAGCTCCTGCGTGCTGCCATGTAACACCACCTCCAGCACCTTCCGTGCCTCCCGTGCCAGCCCCTTCCAGTCCCACGGTGGCTTGTGGGAGTGCTCCTCAGGCACCTGCACCAGCACAGCACCAGCAACGTGCACGTAAGGATCAACGGTCGTAGTGGTAAACTGCCGCATCCAGCACCAGCGGAAGTCAGCAAGCTCGCGCGGCTAACGTTCACAATAATATTTGGGGGGGTTTCCTAGCGGGCATCGGAACTCGTTGGTCTCCAGATTAGCTCCGCCTGGCTCCCTCCCGTACCTGTATCAGGACTTGATGGCGGTGAATGAAGCAGGCCGAGCGAGCCGCTCTTGCTTACTTTCTGGCTTTTGCATAGCAGCCAATCCTTCAGGTGGCTGCACCTGGGCTGTACCCTGCTGTCCGCCGCCCAAGCAAGGGCCCACACCTAGGGCACCGACACTCCACTCCCCATGCGCTCCAACGCTCACGCACCCTTGCCACGTTGCAGGTGGGGTCGATGGGGTGGATGATGTGGGGCGGGGGCCCCCAGCACGCCGCGAAGCGCATGCCCGCCGCCCGCCTGTAGCCCACGCGCTGCCCCGCGTCCAGCATGACCAGGGGAGGGCTCCCCTGCGCCCCGCCCAGCAGGTTCCCGGCTAGGTGCAGGGAGCGCAGGAAGGTGCGGAGCAGCAGGGTTTTGCTGCAAGTGTGTCGGGTTGGGACGGAGGCAGGACGGGTTGGTTGGGCAGCACATGTCTTAGTACGACACCGTATGCAACACGGCGTCTGGTCTGATGTACATGCAAAATTGCCGTAATAGCTAAGCACGCGGTGGCAGGGCGATTCGGCCGTTAGGTGTTCCATGTCTCGGCACCTTGCAGCGGCAGGGACGGCAAGGTCCGCAGGGGCGGCGGCGCTCTCCACAGCAAACGCCTGAAGCGTGATGAGCTCCAGCACCACAGAGGGCAACTTGCTGGAGGTCAGCTGGCCTGCCTCCGCCAGGCCCACCTTAACCCACGCCTGCAGGGACATACGCCAGCATTCAGCCGCCATCCGAAGGCAAACAGCTTAACTACATGGTGCTTGCGCTGCCGGTATGTGCTGTGTGCTGAAGCGGCACGCTCACTCTCTTCTGTCGTGCGTGTCCATGCCAGGTTGGTTCTTCCCAGTGTGTCGTTACAGCAGGGGCGGCTTGCGTATATGCCCGGCCGTATTGGGTAAGGGAACAGCGTGTACGGAGCGGTCGTACGGCATGGTCCCACCCTGTCCGAACGGCACGTGCACTGCGACAAGGCCTGCAGCAACGTCAAGGGCCGAGGTACCGCCAACCCGCCAGGAATGCTGGGCCCCCTGCCCACCTTGAACAGCCGCACAGCCTGGTTGGCCGTGGTGTGCTGCTCCCTCACGAACCTCGTCAGCGCCTCCACCACACCCCGCTCCTGCGCCCTGTCCGGGGTCTGTTGCGCCATCGCAGCAATCTCGTCGTCCGTCATTTGGAACAGCGGCCCCACCAGCACGTCCCGCTGCACCTTTTCCCGGTCCGCTCCAGGCCCTGCACCCTCCGCCACGTTGCGCAGAAACAGCACGTCCATCTCCACACCCTGTGACACCAGCTTGAGCATGTCCAGCTCGGGACGCAGCTTGGCTGGGCCGTCGCACACACCACCGGCCTCCAGCGCCGCCTTCGCCTGTAGGCCAAGCACAAGTCGACCATTGCCTATGGTTGAGTACCGGGTTAAGAAGACGGGCAAGGGTTGACACCAGCAGTGCAGCGACTATGCACGTCCTGCACTCCGCCCCAGTGTGCCCCGTTCGAGCCGCACAGCCGCTCAGCAGCGGCGGGCCATCGCTCTCTAGCTTTGCGGCCCCCCGCTCCCGCTAACAGAGGCATTTCATGCGCATGGAACGTACAGCACATGCATGCTCATGCTGACAGTGCTATCTTGGCAATCGCACACGCACCGTGTGCAGCAGCACCTCCGCCTGCTGCTTGTCCCCCGTGTCAAGGCCGTTGACGAAGACCAGTAGGTCCACGTCGAAGCGGCCGCGCACGGAGGTGCGCCGCCCGAAGGAGCCGCCCACGTGCACCCTGTCCACCTGCATGGAGGAGGCAGGAGCGTGCGCTGGTGTCCTGCAGCGTCTGCAGCGTCTGCGTACCGGATACACGGATGCATTTCAAGGGGCGGTGTGCAGTGGTGTGAGGCGTTGGCCGGGGTTGGTACGGCAGACAGGCCCACTCCGCACGAGTGCTTGGGTGCCCATCGCCATCGCGCGCACGGCACGCAGCAACACCTGCGCAACGTTTCGGTCCGTTCCGGCACTCAATGACACTCCGGTGATGAGCCATGCATGCAATGTATGCGTTGCCGCCTGTGGTACGATACGGCACCAGAACTTGGTGCCACGATGGGGCCGGGCAGTACACGTGCGCCCTCTTGCATGCAGGTGTGCTGATCGGTGACAACACCACCTGCGCGCCCCCCCCTCCTACCCCACATGGTGGTCTGCCCCGCACGTGACACCAACCGCAGCAGTTGCCTACTCGTGAGTGCTTTGGCAGCTGCTGTTGCAGCAGCTTGACCACCTTGTCCACAGCCGCACTGGCAGCGGCGTCCTCCTCCGGTGTGGGGCACACGCGGCCGGGTAGGTCGTTGAACACCTTCCTGTAGGCAGCGTTGGGCTTGTCGACGGGCCCCATGAACACCTGCGCGCAGGGGTTCAGTTGCAGGTGGGTGCCGCACCGCATGGGAATGCCAAATGATCGATTTCTATGTTGCAGAGGCACGTGCGAGCAACCTGTGTCGCATTGAAGCCCAGGG
The DNA here is from genome assembly GCA_036984285.1 of Chlamydomonas sp. KOR1. Taxonomy (NCBI): domain Eukaryota; kingdom Viridiplantae; phylum Chlorophyta; class Chlorophyceae; order Chlamydomonadales; family Chlamydomonadaceae; genus Chlamydomonas; species Chlamydomonas sp. KOR1. The sequence continues at coordinate 52,343 of BQMZ01000388.1, read as the reverse complement.
GCTCCCGCTTATGACTCGGAGGTCGATGGTCGAGGTGCAGCGGGCGTTTCGGAAGCACCGTGCCAATGCCCGCCTCGCGCCCGATTTGCATGGCTGTGCTGTCAGCTGCAATGGCAAAGTAGCAGCGAAACGGCAGGTCGACATAGCACAATGCTGAGCGCATGAAAATACGTGGCGATCGGAAGGGGTCATCACGGTATGGTACGGCAGCGCGTAGCACACCGCAGGACGCCACACACGACAGCGTACACCGACGCACAACTGAGGACCCTGCATTCTCGCACCTGACTGTAGTCCCATGCCCTCGCGCATATGATCTCTCCTTCCGCGACATCGGTGTTATCAACCTCCTCCCCTTTCGCTGTTGTGGGCTGCTGCTGCTGCTGCTGCTGCTGCTTCAGGTCCTGCTGCCTCAGCGAGTGCAGGACTCTCTCCAGCAGCTTGCCACTGAAGGTTGCCCTCGTGCCCCACAGCTTAGCTGCTGGGGAGGCACAATAACGTGGATGAGAGCCATTCGTTAGGGCAAGCGAGCGGGCAGGAATTGTGGCAGTCACAATTCGCAGCTGCAGCGCAGTTGTACAGGCGTGCTGGCACCCCATGTCTCAGGACTAGCACACGCCGGATGCATGCGCACGATGCAAGCATGCCCAAACGTGATGTGAAAAGGCAAGACGTACGTGTGGATAACAGGTGATCTGCTCTTAAGCACGGCGCGTTGTCCTTGCAAACCACAAGGACCCCGACTGCTCACAAGGTGGAAGGCCTGTCCCGTCCTCTTTTCCAAAGCTGAGCCGCAGAGTGAGGCTCTGAGTCCCATCCGCGGACGAGACTTCTGAAACGTCGGTCAGAAGCCTGGGATCAAGCTGCTGTAAGATGCATCCTGTCAGGTCAGGGACAGGAACAATGGGTTCAGTACATGTCAAGCTGTGCACAAGAAGGGTTGCTGGGCCAGGCTGGGCAGGTGCTGGGTGCCGTGGGAACAGGGACAGCCTCGGTTCTGGGGTGAAAGGTTAAGCACTTCAGTGCCAATGCCACTCAAATATTGGCAATGTGGAAAGCTGTTATCGGTTGCATACCAAAGATGGTTGCCCGAGGACAGGCAGCAGCCCAAAGCGCACGTGCGGACAACCGCCGCGTTTGAGAAACGGCGTTGGCTAGCACAATACGTACACACAACGCACCTATCTGCAGCAGCGCCTCGGATGCTTTCTGGGCTGAGCCCTTTCCCGCGTGCGTTGTCAGGATGATACCCAGGCGCCCCGGACGTGACAAGAGCCATCGCGCATGCCCAACGTACACGCTCGGCGGACGACGATAACTGACATGTGTCGTTACAAAGCTGCGCACAGAAGCATTGTGTGTGATGCAGCTTAATCCTCTTCCTCTGTCGGGGGCTTCGCGAAACGAAGCTTCAGGCTTACCGCTTGCGACGGGGCATCGCGCTCTGTCAACGTCTGACGCCCCAGAGAATGCTCCTATTTGTCAATAATGGCGTAACAATCAAGATCCATAGCAAGAACAACCCACTGTGTGTTCTGTGGGCGCGCCCAAAGCCGGAACGGCGGACGATACGAGGCAGGGCAAGGGTCACGGGTCGGCACGGGTTGCCAACGTCAGGGGAGGGCTCTTATCCGCAGGCCTTGGTTGCAAGGCCCCGGAACCCCAACGCATTTTCAGGACAGCAGCGCGTCTCTATTGTGACAGTCTAGATGCCGGAACGCTCACCCTCCGCCGAAAAGGCTCCATCCGCGACCGCCGTACGGCCCAGCACGAAGCCGCCCTAGCGCGCCATTACTCCGCCGCCGCTCCGCCGCAGTCCTCTTCCAACGCCCTGAGCACCACCCTACTAACGCCACTGCTGGCACATCAGCGCTGCCCGCGTTCGCTTCCCATAGCAAAGTAGCGCCGCCCTTACGCCCACCTTCAGCAGTTGCCTCTACCTCCCAACCCTGCGCCTCCCAACCCTGCACCTCCCAACTCTGCGCCTCCCAACCCTGCACCTCCCACCACTACCTTCCCTTCCCCTCCCTCCCTTTCCCCTCCCCTCCCTTCCCCCTCCCTCAGTCCTTCTCCATGGCCAGCAGCTCCTCCAGGCTCAGCCCAACCAACGAAGCATCCGGGTCGTCCGCGCCCGCCATCTTGACCAACCCCTCGTCCTCCTCCTGCCCTGCCCGCCCCTTCTCCCCCTCTGCCCCCACCTCCTGCCCCACCTCCTCCCCCTCAGGCCGCAGCTCCACGTCCCCCTCCGCCAGCCCCTCCCCGCCCTCCTCCAGCTCCGCCAGCACCAGCTGCAGCGTCTCAGGGTCCAGCGAGGACAGGTCCACCCAGTCGTCGTCCGACGTGTCACGCTCCGAAACCACAAGCTCGTTCAGGGTCCCCATGAACTCTTCCTCCTCCGCACCGCCCGCCGCCGCCGCCGCCGCTGCTGCCGCCGCGGCGGCCGCGGCGGCAGCTCCGGCGGCGGCTGCCGCTAGCGATGCCGCCGCATGGGCCGTGTCGAGGCCAAAGGAGCGCTCCTCGAGGGAGGCGGGCTCCAGAACCCGTTCGGCGGGCGCTGCCACGTGTGGGGAGGACGCGTCGGTGGCGGTGCCACGTGCCGCTGCCAGCGTGTCGGGCACGGGGCGCAGGATGTCGGGCGGCGCCACCTGGCTGGGCGCGGCGCCGAAGGCCCGCTGCAGCGCCGCCGCCAGCTGCGCCAGGCCCTCGCCTGGGGTACGCACGCGTGGGGTACACACACGTGAAACGCGAGGAAAGCGTGGGATTGGGGCGACAGCATGGTGCGTCTCGGGGTAGACACATGGGGTGTGTCACTGGACGCATCGCGCAGGGCAGGTCAGCAACCCGGCACAACGAATACCTAGGGGAGCAGGCCCACTTGCCCACCCCGCCCACGTGCCCTCCCCGCCCTGCCCACCTGTGGCTGCGCTGCACGTCACGATGGCCACCGGTGGCTGCGGCGCGGGCCCCTCGTACCGCTCCTGCGCGTGCTCCTGAGCCTGCCGCGCAGCGGCCTCGCGAATGGCGTTGACCTGGGCCCGTACAGTAAGACGGACGTAAGGCACGACCCGCAAGCCACCTGAACAGTGCACTACGAGACGGCGGAGAACCCGGCAGTCAGTGGCCTGGGAAGCCCAGCATCCACGCGGTGTCCACCTTGTGTGCCCCCACACACGCACGCGCCGCAGCACCGCATTAACAACACGCCCCAGCACCCACCAGCGGCACGAGGTGCGGCGGCGTGCGGCCCGCAGCCGCCTGCTGCCCGCCCGCCCCGCCTTCGCCTGCTGTCCCTGCCCCTGCCTCTGCCTGGGGTGTCAGCAGGTCCACCTTGTTGAGCGCCACCACGTGGGGGCGGGCGCAGTAGTCGGGGTTGTACATGCGCAGCTCCTCGCGCACTGCACACAAGGGGGATACGCGGCACGCCGTCAGCATGCAATCAGCATGCCATGTGCGACACCTGAACTAGGGTCCACAACCCAGGTGCATGCGTAGCTCTTCGCGCACTGCAGCAGGCAGGCGGCGAAAGGGGAGGATGCACGAAACGGTTACGGTACTGCACAGGATGCACGCAGACTTCTACAGGTGCAGGGATTAGTAGCATGCCGGACGCACGCCATGCGCAACAATCGTATGTCGTGCTTGTCGTACAGACGCATGCGTACGGTGCTCCCTGCGCCGTACGCAATGGCAGGGCGGGCAAGTACTCCCCTCTGCATGGCATGCCCTTATGTTGCAGTTGCTGGTCAGGTACCTTTCATTCGCGGGCTCTGCCGCCGTCGCATCCCATCCCGCGCAGTCGCCAACTCACAGCTAGGAATCACGTACGGCAAACGCTCCCCCGCGGCAACAACCCACCCGCGCAGTAGTCCGTTGCTGGGTCGGGCGCCCCGGCACTGAGCTTTCGAGGCCAACAGACAGTGATTTATGCACACACGGAACACGTACCCCACGGGCTCATACGGTACCTGCGTAGTAGTCCGTTGCCGGGTCGGGCGCGGATGCGTCTACCACGTGCAGCAGCGCCCGCGTGCGGCGCAGGTGGCGCAGGAAGTTGCGGCCCAGGCCTCGCCCCTTGTGTGCGCCTGGGGGCACAGCAGGGGTTTGACCAGGTGAGCGACAACACTAGCAGCAGAAGTGTAGCGGGACGGGGTGAAGGGAGTTGCAACCACGCATGTGTCGGGGTGCCCTCACAGGGGGGTGTGGGTCAACGCTGGCAGGGTACCGAAGGCAAATGAGCTGGGAGGGGAGAAGGGGCGTGTACAGCAGGTGCTGACGGTGCTTGACCCACGCCGTACAGCGCACTCACCCTCAATGAGTCCGGGCAGGTCCGCCAGCACCGCCTGCGTGGCGCCCGCCCCCGCGCTGAGCACCCCCAGGTTGGGCATGAGGGTGGTAAAGGGGTAGGGCGCGATGGCCGGGGAGGCGCGAGTGAGGGCCTGTGGGGAGCCGGAGCACAGGAGAGGGTGTGTGTGTATTAGGGTTGGGCAGCACACACAGAGGTGTGGGCATCAGGGGAGGGCGCGATGGCGGGGGAGGCGCGCGTGAGGGCCTGTGGGCGGGGTTGGGGGCAGGGGTTGTGTATTAGGGTTGGGGAACAAACACGCAAATGGAGTTGTGGGCATAAGAGGTTGGGTGTGATGGTGGCGGCGGCGGGAGTGGGGGCCTGAACGGAGCCGACGATTGGGGGAGGAAGGGTGTCAGCGGGAGTTCCAAAGGACGTTGCGAGGTCCCCACACACAACACAGGGATATCGATCAACCAGTGATGCGCCTTGATGGGACCTATGGGTAGCAGTTGCGAGATGCCCGCATGCCGGGCCCGCCATGCCACCTAGTACCCATAACACATCCTCCCAACACCTTCCCCGCCCCTTCCAGCTATGTCAATCCTAGCAGTTCACCCTTCACTGCCTCCTTTGCCGCCCCCCTTGGCCAACTCTCTTGCAGCTGCATCTTCGGAACAGCCTGGGGTGCCTGCCATTATGGTTGAGGGCAATTCCTGTGGGACCCCCCGCCACCCTCTCAGCGTTCAACCCGAGCGACGCTGCGAATACTTGGACAGAGACGTTCCCCCATAGTGACTATGTCGTTGACCTGCCTACCTTGAGCAGCGACGACTTGCCGGCGTTTGGGAAGCCCACCAGTCCCGCGTCCGCCACCACCCTCAGCAGCAGCTGCAGCCCCAGCTGCGAGCCCGGCTGGCCGCGGCTGTCCGCCAGCCAGTCGCGGTCCTCGACCTCCACCAGCTCCACGCCCTTGGCCTGGGGGGCAGGGGGCATGAGGGCGTGTGGATTAATGGGATGTGGGTTGATGAGCTGCTGCCCGGTGTACTACACCTCAACCAGCTCAATGCCCCTGCTGGACGCCCGACCTTACCCCTAAGTGAGGTATGTGCGTTGGCCACCAGGGCAGTAAAGCAGTACGTCAGTCCTAGAGTGTGTACGACTGGCTGGTCCTGCCTACGTTGCACCGTGCCGCCAGCTGCTAGCCCGTACACGAAAGAAAGGAGATCACCAACATCAAAAAAGTGTTAATGGCCCGCCCTCACCCTGGCAGCCCGCTCCGCGCGCGACTGTCGCGCCTTGTTCTGTTGCCGCGATGGGGACACCACGCCGTGGCCGCCCGCGCCGCCGCGCAGCACCACCAGCCGCTGGCCTGGGGGGATCGAAAAGAGGAACGGTGCATGTTATTAAGAGGTGGTGGTGGTGTACGTGCCTGCGTTGCCAAGCTGCGCAGTGGAGCAAGGCGAAGGCTGGACAGGACAGGCCACATGCATTGGGGTGCATGTGCGCTTGGTAGGTATGCCTCGGGGTGTCTTCGGTGTGCCGATCAACCACCTATGCAGTACCCGCACCCCTATGCCCGCCAATGACACCTTCAATGCCGTTGCGATCACGGCAGCATTGCCAAAACACAGCCGACTTGAGCAGCCCCCCTAACGGCCCCTTCTGAGCTGTACGTGTGCCCCCGGGCCCCTTGATGGAGTTTATGCTGCCAGAAAGCTGACGGGCTTGCAAGAGGGGTCGCAACACACCAGCACGCTATCACCACCACCACCACCACCACCACCACGTCGCTAACCCACCCGGCTGCAGCAGCTCTCCCAGCAGCGCCCCTGTCCCCTTGCGCTTCACCACCGTGCCGGGGGGCACGGGGATCTCCAGCGGAGGAGTCTTGGCTTTCTTGATCTGCGGGGTGAAAGTGGGTAAACAGGGGTATGTGGCCCTTGCATGCGTGCTGTAGCTGTGGCATCCCTTGGGCCGTGCGGCTTGTATGGTATAATACACCGGCCACGTGTCACCACCTAACTGTAGCTGGCCGAGAAGCGCACGGTGCGGTTCGCCCATGCTGCCGGTCCGTTCAACCTAAGGCTCCGCGCCACGAGCCACCGAACAACAGCAATCCCCTTAAAATGACGGGGCTTTTCCCTGCCCCGATCCACCATCGCTACCTGTGCGCCAGTTTAGACACTCAGTGAGTCTCCCGCTGTCCCCGCACACAACCTTCATGGCTCTGCTACCGGTACCCAACACCCAGCCGCCCCTTGCACGCACATCCTTGTTGCGCTTGGGCCCGCTGCTGCCTGTGCTGGGGTTGGCGTTGGCCCCGCTGGGAGCCGTGTAGGTGGTCCGGCCGTGCAGGTGCAACAGCGAGTCGCAGCCGGGGTCGCACACCAGCACCACGTCTCCACCGTCGGCTCCGTCGCCGGGGTCACCTGGGGCCCGGGCGGCCGGGCGGTTGGTGGTTTGTCCGTTAATGTAGTGCATGTAGAACCTTGAAAACGAGCCGCCCCCGGGCCCAGGCTGCCACCGCACGCCGCGCACAAGGCAACGGGCAGGGTTGAGAGCTACAGCGGCCTTCCAAAGCTTCATCCAGGTTGAACCCCAGGAAGCTAGCCGAATGTCGGCATCCCCTGCACGCGGCTTTGCCCAGTACTACAGCCCCTCAGCCCACGCTTCCATCCTACACAAGCCCCGCCCCACCCACCACGACCCCGCGCATTCGCCTCCCCTCAGCTCCTGAACCCGTCTCCTGATCCGCCCACTCCTTGTTGCGCGAGCCCCGCCCACCAAGCAGCACCACCACTCACTGGCAGGCAGCCAAATGGTTTTGGGCGAGTTGCCCCCCGGCTTGTACTTGTGGTTGGGCACCCAGCGTCCGCGGCCCGAGGGGACCACCTCCCCGTTGCCCCCGTTGCCGCTCCTGCACGCACAGTCGCGTGCCCAGTTGGTAATACACATGGCACTCACACAGCACCAAGCGGTAGGGCGGTGCACAGCAAGGGGGCGCTCCTTCCGCAAGCCAAGCACTCCTGAGGGCAGCCGGTGCTCGACTCATAGGCGGCTGATCCAGTACCGGTTGCCCTGCAGAAGCGGCCGGCTGGCTGAAGGAGTGCACCTTTGCTGTCCTCCGCCCTAAGGCTTGGCGCAGTGCAAGGAAAAGCCGGTTCAAGCAGCAGTTGCCAAGGCGGTAGTGGCGGTTGGGCGGTTGGCTGCTGCTGCTGCCTCCCGCGGTATTGGGCTCAGGACGGGGGACCAGCTGCACCTCACAGCCTGTGCCCATGCACAGCGACCCAGATACAGACCTCCCGTTGGCAACCCCTGCAGAGCCAGCGCATTCCTAAGGGACCTGCCGCGCGGCTGTACGGCATTGTACGGGTGTACGACACCATTAATGCGATATCGTACGGCACCCACTTTACGGTGATGACAACCTCATCGAACACCTTGTGCGGCTCCGCAACCGAACTGGCGTCTGCGGGCAAGATGGAAGGCATGCGGGCATGGGGTTGGGGGGCTAGGAGACTGGGGTTGGGCAATGGCGGCATGGTGCAAAGGCACACGAAGGGGCCAGGGAACATGCGCAGGTGCGCCACATCCGAATGACACGTGTCATCTCGGCCGGGCGGCAGGCGCCCTAGGCAGGCCCCCAGCCTCCCATGGTGCTGCGCAACAGCCAACAAGCGCTTCCAGCACCAGCACGCGTCGAGGCACAGCCTGCAACTGGCCGCAACACAGCAGCCAGCCTAAGCTATCTGCTCGGCGGCGCACACTGCGCAACGCGCAGCAGCACCTCAGCGCCAAGTCGCTAAGTGTACGGCACATTGTGTGGCATCCCCAGACGCATCCCGTAGCCGAGGATGTCGGGCTCTCACATGCTGTCCAGGCCCTCACACTACATGGACCCTCATGCGTGAATTGCCTGTCAGCGCACGCCTGTCCATGGATTGTACGCCCACTGCTCACCCTCTGGGCGGACGGGTAGGCGCTTGGGGGGTGGTTCGGATGGCCCTGCTTTGGCGGCAGCGAGTGGCAGGCTAAGCTCTACTTATAATTTGAAACACTTAAGGTTAGCACACAGACTGTAGCTTGGAGGAATGGTGCGCTGTCACAGAAGCACAGGCCGTGCACGGCGCGTTAGTAATGGCACGTGTGCGCGGTGCATTTGCTGCAGAGCCGTCGCAGACGCGGCGTGCCACAGATGCGCACTGCCTAGCGTGTAGATATTAGCAGCTGCAGGTCCTCAATCTGTATTGTGGGGCTTGCGTGCCGAGCTTGCTGATCAGGATCGCACCAAGCCCAAAGCACAGCTAGGTATGGTGGCAGCACACCTGCCGAGCGGGCGGCACAAGGAGGGACGCAGAAGCCTCCGCGAGGGCCATGCGGCTGTGAAGGACAGCTGGATACTTGCTTATTCCGCTTGACTGCGCCAGTTGCTTGGGCGCGGTGCGGTAGGGAAGGGCTCCTGTGGCTGCGAGTCCATGGCAGCACGGCAGTGCCGACGCAGCGGGGCGGGCCGGCTGCAATGCTTTCAATTGCCTGCATAATACTTCTAGATAGTGTTGCGATTGTCACCGAAGGTCAGTAACAGGTGTAAGGCGCTCTCGATACGGCCAAGCAAGGCGGCGAAACGATGAACTGTCAGTCTCCTACTTTTGTGCATGTACTCAAAATTAATTGCTCTTGGTTGATAAGAAAGTTCGAAAGCTGAAGTGTTGCAGAGCTGCGGTGGCTGTGCGTCCAACCAGATTCAACCAACTCGACTACCCAACTTCTGTTGTTCTGTCATTCTGTCACAGGCCGAGGGCGCGAGGGGGCACAGTTGACGAATGCACATTGCCCTAGGACCTTCAGCCTGCGTCATTACATAGCCTGTTCCGCAACGATGAGGAATGTGCCAAGTGATGGGCCCCTCGGGGGCAGCCAGGGCTTGAAAAGTTACCCCCGGTCCCCCAGAACCAACACCCCGTCAGACCCCTGACCCCAACTCCCCGCCCACAGCTGTTGCCAGATCCAGCTCACTTCATCCAGACCGTCTCATGGAGGTTTCATCATACTTGTCAGGAGCACGTGCAGAACTGTACCCTGCGGACGTCCGCCGCACTTCATTTGCCTACCCGTGCTCCCGTGGTCCTTTCCCCCACGTGTCGGCCAAACGCAGCGCTGGAAAGGCCATGCGGTGTCTCAACCAGCCATTTCGGCCTGCAAGTTGTGCGAAACCATGTTCTGCAAGGTGGCGCAGTGTGTGTGCGCGCGTACATGTCTCCGCCACCTCCCGGTTTTTTGCGCACGTGGCAATTGGGGCACGCGACGTACGAGTGCACCTGCAATTGAACAGCTTACGAAGATCAGGACATACCATGGAGTTCCTGCGTCATAGGCTGTTGATGTTACTTTATCTGTAACCTTACTGAAAGGCACAAGCGCGAGAGCATTCCGAGTTTCCGACCCCAGCACCCCTAGTCCTGTCATATGCGCGAAGATACAGGGCGCGTTACGCCGAACCTCCTGCATATGTAATGTAAAGGACGTAGGCATAGACTGAAACGTATGCGAACGACCATTCACCAAGCGCGCTGATACATCAAGGGCTTCAGCGGAAATCCTCCACCCTGTACCTCCACGTATGGGCAACTTCAGTGGCCATATTCCATTATAATGCGGCGTTTGGGACATGCAGCGCCCCGGGGATGGTGCCTCAACCGCGCTTGTGGTTGGTCGCGCGGTGTGGGCACGGTCAGCAGTCCATCTGTGGCCATAGCAGCTGCGCGGGGCTCAGGTAGCAACAGCTCTCAGACACCCGGAGGCAGCAAGAAGGTAAGCATCAGGGTGTGGTGATCGTGCTCAGGACTGGAACATAGGGGGGGCAGAAGCTGTTTTGCAGGGAAGCGCTGGGGGAGGGGTGCATGTGGTCCGTCTACAGCAGCTGTACGGCCCCAGCACAATCCCCCACGCTGGAGGGGCTGCTTCAACAGGTGCCCACCGGGACGTGACGGCAAGCGTTTTGCGCCCTGTAAGCGTTACGACAAGCGTGGCCAAGGCCGTGTGGAACTGGCCGGGATGCCCAGTGCCGTACACCGTAGCCAGGACATCAGGGGTAGGCGGTAGGACACCAGATGAAGTCCTCCATCGGGGGTGGGTCGGATGCACGGCGCGGACCATGTGGGCACGGATTTGCGTACAGCCCGTACAGCAATGGCAGGCTGTCTCGTAAGTGCCGTACGGTACGTTCTCCGGCGTCCTCAAGCGCTGTGCGGTGATCAGCGTGCTGCTGTGCGCACCCGTGTCTTTCCTTGGTGCGTTGGCCTGACCTGCTGAATGGTTGTGGTGATGGACAGAGTGCTGCGGACAGCGGCAGCAGTGGCAGCAACGGCGGTGGCGGTGGGCCGGGCCCACAGCAGGAGCCGCTGGTGCTGCGCTCGGCGGAGGAGGTCAAGAAGGTGCGTGCGCTACGTGCGCCTGGCAGCGAAAGGACGTTGGCGTCAGCGTTCCGCCGTTTCAGGCTGGACACGTGCACCCCATGGCTGCCCTGCTGCACCATACTGAGCTCACCACATGCCAAGCTGCCGGTTGATGGTTGACCCCAAGTGCCCTGTGTTCGGATTACTGGCACCACGCACCGGCCCGCTGCCTTGCTCCACGCAACGTCCACCCACCCAGTTGAGTATCGTGCACAGGGCACTTGTATCCTGAACCCCTAGGTCGCACCGCTGTATTGTCACTTACTCGCACTACGCCCCTACGCCCCTTGCAGGCCTCTCGGCCCCTGGAGAGGTCCGCGTTCCGCCGACGCAAGAAGAGCTCCGAGGAGCGTAGGGCCGAGAAGGCGGCGGTGCAGGTGGGCACAGTGAGGCTCCGTGTGGGGGCGTTTCCGGTTGTGGCGATCCGGTTGCGCTACCCAGGTTGGTTGCGCTACCCAGGCGGGGTAGCGCTCGCACCTACTCAGCGTACAGTTTTGGCCGGTGTTTGGTTCGGAAATGTTTGGGAACCAGCTGGTCGCTGCCATGCGCGCCGATGTGCATGGTGCTCCTGACCAGACGATACGATAGCAGCAGTAGCAGCTCCTGCTGCTGTAACGCCTTTGGAAGATAGGCCTGACGATATGTTCCACCTGCTGTGTCTTCTGTGGCACGAATGTACGGCACGGGCGTACGGCAGGCGGAACTGGACGAGCTTCGCAAGCGAGGCCGGGTCAGGTGGGTACGGGCCAGGACTGCCAAGCAAGTGGCTTATGGGTTGCCCTGCGAGCAGCTGGCCGGTGCGCATGCGTGCTACTGTAGGTTACTAAAGCCCGTTACAATTGCAGGTTGCCACAGCAGGTACTAACGCACAGCGCACTGCCAGCTGCCAACGCATGGCCGCGAACGCTACCGGGCAGTGGTAGGAAAGCGATTGGAGTCTTCGCGGTTCGCTCCGAACCAGCGCAGTCATCCTTGCACGTGCCCTCTTCCCCCCGCCCCCTTCCGCAGGTCCATCGGCAAGGCGCGGCAGGGTGCGGGGCTGCGCGTGGCGTTGGTTGACGGTTACAACGTCATCATGGCGGACGACGACCTGCGCCGCCTGCTGGACTACGCCACCATGGAGGTGCGGGCGGCTGCGGGGTGGGCTCGAGGGAAAGAAGTTATTAAGTAACAAACACGATGCTAAAGGGGGGGCGGGGCGGGGCGCGGCGCGGAGGGACAGAGTGGTACTCAGCAGTGACGCGGGGCTGATGTGGTATGAGCAGTAGTAGTGAAACGGTGGTGGGGGCGAGGACCAGGGGAAAGCGCGGGAACCGTGAGCAGACCGTGCAAGGTATTGGCATGTGCTCAAGCCTGCACGTAGACAGGGAGCTCGTTTGCCTCGGGGTGAGAGGACAGGGTTGTTGGCCGACGGGGTTGGCACATGGCCCGGGTGCTGTGTCGGGATGAGGCAGGAGCGTTGTTGGAGCGTTGACACCAACGAATGGACGTGGGTGCCGGTGGACTTACCGTGCAGCGCATGTGCGCGTGACAGGAGGACGTCGCCTTTTGCATGACGCCGTACGCCGTGGAGCTTTGGGGAGCAACGTCTTTGCTTGGCCTGCGCCTAGGAGTAGTGGTGGTGGTGGTGTAGGTCATAATGTGTTGTCGTGCTGCTGTGTCTGCTACCCTGCTTCATGCCCTTTTAGCAAAGCCCATGTTGCCTTCCTCGGTTCCCGCAGGATGCGCGCACTGCCCTCAACGGGTTGGCCAAGGCCTTCAGCGAGGCAGAGGGCGTGCGGTGAGGCGTGGGGGGCAGGGGGTGCACGGCAGAATGTGTACGACACATACGGTTGCCGTGGGCATCAGACACTGGCGCACGCGCTCAGGCCGTGCGAACGGGACCACCATGGGCATTGCCCTTTCACCCATGCAGCCAGCATGCGGTAAGGGCGGTAGAGGGTTTCCGCGCTGTGTGGTCCGACACTGAGATCCTGCGTACTAGGCACGCAAAGCGTTGCGCATCCCGCCGCCCCACACCTGGCCCCAGCTCCGGACCACCAGCCTCGCTCCTGCGGCCTGTTCCTTGCCGATAGCCCCTTGCCCGCTGCCGTACTGCCGTACAGGTGCTACGTGGTGTACGACGCCATGGGGTCGCGCGACCGCCAGGACCGCCTGGATGAGCTGGGCGGCGGCGCGGCGGCGGTGTTCAGCGGCGTCAGCGAGGCGGACACGTACATCGGGGCGGCGGCACTGCACTGGAAGAAGCTGGGCGCAGACGAGGTGGGCAGGGAGGGGACCGAGGCGGCAGAGGCGGACAGGAGGTGGGAAGGGCGGGGAGTGGTCAGACCTGTGGGGCGGGGGACTGGGAAGGGCAGGGGGCGGGAGAAAGAAGCAGGGGCCTCGCACAACGCCTCGTTGCTCGGAGGCGCGTTGGGGCCGTGCACAAGAAACCGCAAAAGTGGGTTCCGCGGTAAGGCGGGGTGCCACGGGGCTGTGTGAAGAGGGCCATCTCCTTTGCTGCACAGGCTCTTTGCGGACGATTACCAGTAGGCCTGCAGTTCCTACGTTTATCCTTTACATGTAACTGCTCGCCAACCGACTGCATTCAGGTTATGGTTGTGTCCAACGACCGCTACGTCCGCGACCTGGTGCTGGACGAGGATTACGTGATCTTCTCTGTTGACACGGACACGTGGCTGGAGCGCACCCGTCGCCCCGCCGCCCGTAACGCCAGCAGGCAGCTGCCGTCGGCGGCGCTGGCGTGGCAGCAGACGGCGCGGGCGAAGAGCCTCGCTGGGGGAGGCGCGAGCGGGGACGATGGAAGCGGGTCGGATGGGAGCGGGAGCGATGAGGGAGAGGTGGACGGTGCGGCCCGGGTGCTGCTGCCAAGCCGTGCGTTGGCGGCTGCGTTGGCGAGGATCGCGCGGACGGCGGGGACGGAGGGCGGTGAGGGGTGGGATCAAGTTGAGGAGGAAGAGGAGGACGAAGAAGGGGAGGAGCAGGGTGGGTGGCAGCGTCATGCTGATGCTGGCACGGGGAGTGGGGCTGGCACGCATGCTGGCCCCGACACTGGCGCAGGGGGGATGGCTGGGGGGCTGGGTACGGACTCCCAGGGTGCTGCAGGGGAGGTCGCCGCCAGGTCGTCTGCTGGTAGGGGGGTGCTGGGTGGTGTTGCGGCCAGCAGCTCAGGTTCGGGTCTGGGAGGTGGGGGTGGCGGGCCTTCCGCTAAGGTGGATGCTGCTGTCAGTGGTTGGGCCAGCCAGGGAGGGGAGAGCTCGGGGTCCAGTACTGACAGGGGGGAAGGCGCAGGGAAGGAGCCTGGTGGGACAGGGCCGGCCAGGCAGGGGGGCAGCTTGGCTCTTCTGGGGAAAAGAGGGCGGGCGCAACTGGCTGGGCTAATGCGGAGTGCAACGGACGCGGCGTCCAAAGCGGATGGAGGACGAATGGAACCTTGACTTCACGTGCTTGGTACCGTACGCTTGCATTGCTTGATGGAGTCTGCACTGATCATCACGCCTGCGACTGGGGCTACGTTGTTTTGCGTTTGGACGTGTCATGGTGTGTCCACGTCCATGATGTTTTAGGCCCACGGCTGGGGCGGTGCTGCAAAGCCCCTTGATGTCCGTGCGAAAGGGCTGCATGGTCTGGTGGCCGAATGGATGCACGTTGGCAGGACTTGGCTGCGAGCGCAATGCGCGACAGTCAACCGACTAGCCTGGCTATAACGGCCCTTGGACGGGTGGACATGCATACGTCCAGCAGTACATGGCTGAGCAAGCGGACGGCCTTTGGATCTTGGGCCCATGGGGCCCAATTTGGCATTTTGTGTTACATTCCAGGTGGTGTGGCCACACGATCCTTACTGGTCCCGACCACACCTATCAGGAATCAATCATGTAGGGTTGCGTTGCTGTTGTACAGCAACAAGAAAACGTCCAACCTTAACAGGACAGGAAGTGTCCCACCATGACTTGAAATCCTGCTCAAAGCAGAGCCCACTGCTAGACCGAAGGTCGTTATAATGACGGAGTGAGTGCTGACTTCGGCTGCGGCGTGTGCTCTGCCCTCACGCCCGCACCCTTCGGTGCCCCTGGCCTTGCATGCATCGTGACCATGCGGGTTTTCGCAGAATGCTGTTAGGGGCTGACTGCAAGGAAAGCACAGGGCAACGAACATCACAGCTGTCGCAATGGAGGTGCTGAGCGGACCGCCTGGGGACCTCCCCTGGCACCTCACAACGATCGTATCTCTGGCAACAGATACAGATACCAGCTAACTATGGCACAGTAAGTTATGGACAAAGGAGTCGCAGGGAGCAGAGGCGAGGGGTAGACAGGGCTTCCCTGCTCTGTCCCTTGTTCCTGAGCAAGGGAGGTCCCCATCTTTCCTGTGCGGACCAGAGCCACACATTGACCCGAAAACCCCATGCACAACTGTTATTGACACCGTGACCTGTGCAACTCCAAACATACCTAGTTGTTTATTCTTGAACGGAAACTTCTAACCATGCTGTCAAGTCGCTCTCTCCTAAACCGGGTGCGCCTGACCCGTGGTGCGCCCTCGCGCCGGGTTTGCGTCTGCCCTTTCGCGGCCGGCTTCGGTAAAACCAATAAGAAGCAACAAAATAGCAGCGAAGGCAGCGGAATTTACACCGCGCCCAACCGCAAGAAGCGGTGCGTTCACATGCTTCTCCTTTACAGCACGGCTAAGGGAACAATACCAATGCACAACTTGCATAATACATATGTACATGTTATTACGCGCAGCGTGGACCTGAAGAAGGAGTTTGCGGAAGAGCGTGCTGCGTCCATCCCTGCGGTGCCCGTGGCTGACCCAGACCAGGACCTCAGCAAGGGCAACTGGTAAGGCAGCCCTGTGACCCCGACTGCATGACTCATCAGTTACAGCATATGCAAGGGATGCAACTGCCACTACGCAGGCTACAGCAATTAGGTGCACCTATTCACCAGCACCTGCGGGCCAGGCCCTGCCTCTTTTTCGCCCCACGCCCCCTGCTGTCATCTCGATTGGCCTGCTGCACCTTTCTCTTCATCACGCCTGTATTATCATGAATTCATGACACCATGCAGGTTTGACCTGGCTTCTACAGCGGACTTTGCCAACAAGCCCCGCAAGCTAGTGGAGCTCAAGGTATGGCAGGGCCAGGGATGCACGCATGGGGGCGGACGGGGTACATCCACCGCTGATGTTGTGGGAAGGCCACGGCGGCGACGCATGAACACCGTGGAGGGGCTTGGGCGGCCACGCATGGACGTGGGAATTGATGGGGCGACAGTCGCGCTGCTGCTTGGTGCGAAGTGCACTTCGGCTCCACGGTTGCAGCCCCGCGCTTGCGCGGCGAGCTTGTGCTGGTCTCTCTCTACGGATGGGGAACGCTGGCGGTTCCAAGTATCACAAAGTGCACGCTTAATACAAAGCCGCTCAACAGCTGCGCGGCCTCCCGTCCACTCGGCCCCCAAATGCGTCATGCATGCTTGTTCAACGTTAGCGACCAGCTGTTGCCGCTATGCCGCATGGCGGTTATGTGTAGAGTCTGCTATGCCCGTTTACCGTATTTGTCTGCCGCGCCCAGTGCTGCGGGCCATATGACAGGCCAAGGTTACTGCCTCCGCGTTGCGCACTGCGACCCCAAGGTTGCCGTCACCGCTGCAACAGCACCATGGCGCGACGCGCCCAGTGGGGTATTCGACAGTATGCGAAAAAGCACTACTACTCTTACACATTTCGCTGCACCACACGGGTTTATGTGCCCCCTGCAGGGCAACAAGACGATGGTTGTGCTGCACCAGTACAACGGCCAGATCTACGCCATGGACGCATACTCCACAGCATGTGGGTGCCACCGCGGGGGCGAGCGGAGGCCGTTGGGCCAAGAGGGGGCCGTGGGGGCGAGAGGGGCCCGTGGGGGCAAGCGGGGTCCATGGGTGCCAAAGGGGCCCGCGGGGGCGGTAGGGGGCCGTGGGGGTGAGAGCAGCCCGTGGGGGCATGAGGGAGCCGTGGGGGCCTTGGCCCTGGGAGAAGTTGCCGCAGGCGCCGCACGGTCGTTTGGTCGCCCCAGAGCGTGTGCGCGGTGCTGGCGCGCTGTTGGGCTGGGTGGAGGCGGCGCCATGCTTGGACATCCAAACGCGTGCGGGACGCCCGCAAGGCCCGTATGGTGGCGGCCCGCCAAAGGCTTGTGCCGGGGGCGGTTTCGTCCTGCTAAGCGTGCCAGCAGCGCTGGGCGCGTTGGCCGGGGTTGGGGGGGGGGGTGCATGCCTGCGCGCGGAAGGTGCTGCGCCTTGCAGCTGCACCACCAGCACCCTGTTGCCCGCGTGCTGCCGCGGAGTACGGTACTAAACTGCAGAAGGCCTTTCCGGATGGGTCTGACAGCAGGTCCGCTGCGCAGCCTACCGGTGATCGCGCATCCGGTATATGCCACTGTTCAGACCGCTAAGTAGAACGGCAACGGTTGCCAGTGCCTGGCCCTCTGGCTTGGCTGCCCCGTGCACAGCTGCAGCTGGGGGCTCCAACTTCAAGGCCCTTTCGTGTTGCATGGCGGGTCTTACAAGCCTGTCCCATATGGCCTAGTTGACCCCTGCCGTGGTGCACTCCGCTGCCCCCTTGCCCCCTGCTGCTCCAGACCAATACCCATTGCTGGACGCTAAGATCTCGGACGGGGCTGACGGGCCCACCATCGAGACGCCGCTGGATGGGACCGTCTACGACCTCAAGACAGGTGAGGGCGCTGAGGCGCATGACGGCCCTGCACAGAAGTAGCTGGGCCTGCCTCCGGCCTCGTCTCTGCGCCTCTTTGGGTTGCCAGGATCCAGTGCTCACCCCCTTCCACCTCTTACACCGCGACCTCTGTCCTGGGCTCCCCACTACAATGGGATCACCCCCACTCCGGTTCCAAACTTGTCATGTGTACACCGTTTTGCTGGCACCCTTGCACCCACACCTGCCTGCAACCGCAACCGCATCGGCGCCAGCGACCGCATTCCCAACTGCCGCCCGCCCGCATGCACGCAACCTCCCAGCATGACCGCCAGAGCCACCCTGCCGCAACCGCGCCTGGACCCCCCCTCTCATCGTACCCCTGCAACTTCGTCTACCTCGCGATACTGCGTACCTTACCACTGCCACGTATGTAGCCAAACTAATGACCACAGCCGAATGGTTCTTGGACAGAACTTGGGCGGAACTTGGTCTTGGGACGTTACCACTGCCACGTATGTACCACGCGTTTACTGGTACTTTGTTCCTTTTGCCCGGCCCCCGCAGGCAAGGTGATCAAGTGGGTCCCCTCGGACGGCAGCCCCATCCGCGGCCTGCTGCGCACGCTCAAGGCCAGCGTCCAGCCCGTACCGCTGCCCGTTTACCCTGTGGTGATCACGCCCGCCAACCGCGTCATGGTGCGCCTCAGCAAGTCGACGCGATGACACAACCTTAAGGCTCAGCGCTTTGGCATGCAGCAAGAGTAGGTAGGGGACGTAGACAGAGAGGTGGTGGGCGCAAGGTGGAACGCGCTGCGTAGGGAGGGGACTTGCCATGGTGGGCGCCGCGTTGGTATCGTGACGAGGTGTGACACGGTTGCGTCGAAGCATACGGTTGGCGCACTCCCTTAGCGTGACCCTGCGATCGTAGACCAGGGCTGGGTAGGTGTTCGAAGGCCCAGGAGTTACCGTACGTACGACAAGGTACGGCCAACTGGTCGGCTGCGGTGCCAAGAGAGCTTCGTGGTGCAAGGTAATAATGGTTGAGCTTGCCCGGGATCTATTGGCGTTGCTTGCAGTTGTATAAACACACAGCAGGCTCACGGTCGTCACCAGTTTTGTTGTTGAGAGCAGGTATGCGTCGCCTCTGTGCATGGAGGCGAGCTGGCATGCATGGTTAGGGATGGTGTGCAGCCGCCAATTTTGGGTCCCGGTCTTGGAGGCAGTTTTTGGCGTAACCAAATTGTCTGCTCTTGATGATCATGGGTTCGTGAAAGTACTGTATGCGGAAGATTTGAGGAAGGACTGAACTGCGACGTGAAGCCATCTCAAGCGTGCAACCCTCTGGCCAAATGAGCCGAGACTGTCAAGATGTGTTCGGCGACAGCCCTGATTTCTGGTTTGACCTTAAAACGGGCTCTGCGTAAAGTACACCCTGCGTTTGACCATGGACCTCCGTGCGCAAAGCACACACAAGTGTTCTCCGACTGCCGTCGCGGCTGTAAGCGCCTGCCAGCAGCCCCAAAACCCAGCAAACGCCAGGTGCTCGGCCCGCAAGGCCAGTACACCGCCTTCGAAGCTAAGGCCGGCCTGGGCTCAATCCATGCACTAACCCTCGGCCGCCACAACAACCTTCGTAGGACGCCTCCAGGCCACCACTCACCCATCCATGCTCATGCACATGCAACACAATTCCCCCGTACAGCTGCCTCGTGTCCGGTTTCCTCCCTGGTAGGAGGGTAGGTGGGGGCCACGGGTAGAGACGCTGTTTGTTCTGTAGGTGTGCGTCCACGGGAAGCTGCGTAGGGGCGGGGCCAGGCTGAGATATGGTGAAACTTGAGGCCCGTTCTAATTGCGGCCTACCAACCTGTTGGAGCTGTTTGGCTCCTAACCGTGCAGCGAGAGGGGTGGGAAACCCCGTGTCCCTGATTGCCGGAGCCAGCCCTGCCCCGTTTTGGGACGAGGCTGCGCCCTGGAAGGGGCCAAAACTGTAAATCCATACATACATACAACAAAAAACAGCACAGAGAAGAGGCAGCCAAGCAACGTACGATAACAACCTACAGCCCGCCCCCCCATCACCCGGGGTATCCCGGCGTGATGCGCGCCGTCCATGGCTGCATCCCTTGGCCCTCAGCGCATGGCCTCTGCTGCTCTTCGGGCTGTGCTGCTGCCCCCACGCTGCTGCTGCTGCTGCTGCTGCTGCTGCTGCTGCTCCCACCTGGGCCGTGCGCGCCGCCAACATCAGTTCCGCTAGCTTCTGCTTGCCCTGCTGGCCCTGCGGTGGGTGCTGCCGCCGCCGCCGCCGCGTCCTCCTGCGCTTCCCGCGCCTTGATTCGCTCCAGCCACCTGGCCGTTCCGGCAGTGGACACCACACACGAGGGCAGTAGCAACCAGTCTGATGCGCTCTTGGCACTTGGGTCAGGACTGCGGAGAGCATTCGCCGCCCTGCGCACGACCGTGATCAGTTGCATGTTAGGGGCATCACGGCCCCTAACATGCAACCACACGAAGCACGCACGAATACTGCCCGTTGCACAAGCGTGCACACACCTGGACACCCCGCACCGCATCCACAACACACCTGGACACCAGCGCGAAGTCCACGCACGTCTGCGCCAGGTGGCTGAACACCGCCGTCACCGCCGCGCAGCCCGCCGCCTCCGCCCCCAGCGCTGGCGCCAGGCGGCCCAGCACCGCCATGGCCACGGGCAGCGTCTTCTGGGAGGCCACCACCACCACGGCACGCCGCGTGGGGGCAGAGACCCGCGGGTCACTGCCGCCCAGCCGGAGCACCTGTACAAGGAGGATCAGCAGTGCGAAGGAGGGTAAGCGGTGCTGTACCGACACAAGGAGAAAGGGGAGGAAGGCGGTAGGGTGCGAGGAGCACAGTGCGGCTGTTCTAGCTCATGCTTCTTGGGTGTTCAAGGTGGTCAGCCCCGGACCATGTCCTGCAGGCGCGTGCTGGAATCTTGGGATGAGGCCTTGTGTGAAGGCAGAGACCCGACGGCGGGTCGGCCGTGCCACAAAGCCGACGCCCCCGTATGAACACAGACGCGGCGCTGCCACGAGCGGCCGCGCAATATCACTTTGGCCATGTCTAGCAAGCATGCAAAGCCGTATGGTCACGTCCGCTGTACACGACCGGCACTCGCAGCACACCCACGTGCAAACGCGGGCATGCCAAAGACATCAAGCCGTGTGGCCACACCCGCTGCACGCTGCAGCACACCCATCTGCAGGCTCAGGCAGTGTTCCGGTCTTATTTGGCGGAAAGTCCTGACCGCTCATAATTTCCGAGCCTTCGGGTCTGGAAATCCTGACAATCGTACATTATCCAGGATTCCTGGGCAAATCCTGGGAGCAAAACCTCTTGAAAATCCTGATTCGGTCAGAATTCTGCCCAAGTAAATCCTGACAGGTAGCCCAAATGGCCGCCCAAATCATAATAACCCTGAAGACCGGGACACTGGGCTCAGTTGCTCACCGTGGCTGCTGCCGCGTTGAGGGCGAGGAACACGGCGTGGAAGACCAGGGACCAGCCCACGGCGGCCGCCAGGGACAGGGGAGCCACCACGAGGCCCTGCGCCAGGGCTTTGCTGACCTGCAGCCGAGGATAGCACACGTGGGAAGGAAAAGGCGTGTTCGCATGCATACAGGATACGAATGACGCCGACAGGTTGCGTGCATTGTGGTGTGCATGCGAGCAGCGTTCCGTGCAGGCAATCCATGCTGGAGCGGCGAACGTTCATGAGCGGGCAAGCACCGGCACAAGTGTGTGTTGGTCTGCACGGTAGTTGTGCGTGCATGTATGCGCGCGCACGGAGGGTAGCGCGAGGACGCCCACCTGCATCCATGGTACTAGCGACAGCAGGCCGCCGCTGATGACGCTGAGGGTGCGGCGGTTGGAGTCAACCACCGAGCGTATGGCTGCGAGGACGGTTCCAAGCGCATGGCACGAATAAGCTTAGCACCGTGCAGCATGACCTCAATGCACGGCGCATCGTCGTAGCATGCAAGGCAACGCACGATTGCACCTCCCTGGCTACCACAACGGGTTGCAGCCCGCAGCGCATCGCACCCAAACAGTGCAAATGTATTCCGATGAGAGATTGCGGGCGCAAAATGCAGCAAGGCGCACACACCTCTGCATGCAGCGGCACTGCAGCCCACAGTGCCTAGGGTGCAGTGGGGTGGTGGTAGGGCCTACCCCACACCCAAACGTGTAGCCCCACGGCATGACCCCGATCTCACCCGGAGACACGCCCCGCAGGCTGGCCCCCACCAGCGTGGGCAGCAGGATGCACTGCACCAGCTGCACCAGCAGCGGCATGGGGTCCAGATGCACGCTGCACGCCAGGGAGGGGCCGGCGGCTGCGGTGGCGGCGGCGGCCCCTGACGAAGCGGCAGCGCCGAAGCCACCCAGCGCGGCAGAAGCCTGGGGAAAGGTTTGCCGTGGGTCAGCTCTCAATGGGGCACGCGAGCGTGCGGTCATGCGGCGAATGAAGTGGCAACACGCATGCTTGCATTTGCCAAGTGCCGTGCCGGCCTCTGGGACGGCGTAAAAGACAACGGGGCACAGAGCTCAAGCTGGTGGGTGGGTCCAAAGGCGATACGGTACGGTCTGCGATGCTGTGCGGCCGACTGCTAAGTCGAGGCAGGTAGACTCAGGTGAACACCGTGCGTTGCACCACCTGCGCCCACCCACCTGAAGCGCCGCCGGCAGCAGGAAGGGCAGCGTGAATACCGCTGCGATGTTGGACGAGATGGTAAGCAGCAGCGCCAGAGCTGTGTTGCCACCCAGCACCTGGGGGGAGCGTGTATTAGTTGTGTCTTAAGGCTGTGGGCTGTGGCAGTTAGAGGGTCGGGAAGCCGTTGGTAAGGGGTGCAGCTGACAGCGGTGGGCAGGTGCAGTCGTGCGGGTGTCACGGTGCCCAGCGGTTTTGGTCCGGCTTGCCCGTGCTTGTGTAGCTTCGGGCAACACAGCGTCGTGGACCTTGTGTGGGTTTTCACGCTGGGCAGTGCCCCAATGTAGCTGCGTGAGCAGTGATATCGCAGAAGGGCCACTCCACAGGTGATGGTCTTGGACAGAGGTGACGGTGCACAATGGCGTGCAAGCACCGTACCGTACCTGCGTCAGCGCCACACCGCTGGAGAGGGTGGTGGGCATGCAGCAGAACACCAGCAGACCTGGACAACAGGAGGGAAGGGGCCAGGGCGGTGAGTGGGGGCTACCCGGCGGGGCGACACGTCTCGCAGTGCCCGGCAGCAGGAGCACAGGCGCAGGTTGGCGTGTGCATGCACGGCTTGTGGTAACACATGAAGGAGGGAGCTTGATTCACTGTGCGTCTAGCAGCGTGTCCTCGACCATGTCCGCATGTGGACCTTCCTCGAGGCGCTTAGGCCTACACGTGCCGCGCCCTCTCTTACAGTACCCGACCCGCAGGTGTTTGGTTTCCACTCGCCACCCACCTAGAGCCAGGCCCGGCGGCTGCAGCGGCAGCGCCCCCGCCAGCGGTGCCACCAGGGGCGTGATGAGCAGGATGGACGCCAGGCCCCACGCGATGGCGTCTGAGGGGCGGGAGAGGCGGTGGTAGGGGCGGTGGTAGGGGCAGTGGTAGGAGAGCATTGGTAAGGTAGGGGAGTGAACGGGACGGTCGACGGGTAGGGGTGTTGGTTACGCGTCGAAAGGGGGCACGCGGACACAAGCTAGCGGCGGTGTCCAAGTCGCACACTGGCGCAAACAGAGGGAGGTGGAGATGGTACGGTACGGCACGATATAGCGGCTTAGTGGCATGGCATGCTTGTTGTTCATGGCACGGTGCGCAGGTCCAAGTGGCATAGCTGCCTTCAGCAGAGCTGCACCGGCCGACTCTGCGTCTTTGCTCGACGATGCGTTATCTCACCAACGGCTCCCAGTGCCTTCTCCGCCTCGCCTCGACGCAGCATGACGCCCTGCGAACCGGAGAGGGTCACACGGTGTCCAACGTGACGCTACACAAAGCAACGCATATGCAAAGGGGAGCAACGCAGCCACGTTGCACGCTCGCGGGCGCACATGCCTGTTCCCAACCCCTGTTCCCAGCCCCTGTTCCCCTGGCACACTGGTACCCAAGCCCTGCCACATGTGCGTGTCGAGCCCCGCTCGCTGGGTACCGCGCACCTGGAGCACGAAAATGGCGCAGGTGACTGCAGACTGGAGGTTGGTGGCCGCGGCAGCTTGGCCCCACGACGGCTGTACGGGATATGGGGGCAGGGTAGGGAAAGGGTGCGGTAGGGAGGGTCGAGAGCAGCGGGAGGGGCGTCGGGGCGGCCCGGAAGGTGGTGTTAAGTTTCGGCGGGTGGGTGCCAAGCAAGCACGTGGGAGCCAATACCAGGCAGGGCGCCAGCAGGCAGCAGGATCGCAGGTGATTTGGCTTGTACTCTGGCTCCGTGTCACTATGGGATGCCGGGGGTGACCTGCATTGGTCCCTTACGTTCGCTGCAGCTGCTACCAACGCGGTCAGCAGCATCAGCGGGAGGTACTGCTCGGAGACAAGGCGCTTCACTCCCCGCAATAGCTTTGCGCCGACGCCGTCATTCTCCGCCTCGGAGACAATCGCTTGCTTTGAGCTATCAGCTATCGCTGTCTTCGGGCGCCACGGGGGTCTACTTGCGTGCCATCCCAACCTCTCGGCGCCGACGGGGTGCTCGGAATTGGGTCTTTGCCATCTGAGAGGCTTCTGATATATGAATATTGTAGGATAGAGTACATAGGCGTGCTTAGTACTTGCACAGGGCAGTTGTGACGACGCTTGCTTCAACATGCTCGCGAAGATAGATATTGTGGTTAGATGTTTACAATCAGGGGGCTGTCCCGTAATAAGCTGAGCGCTCCTGCAGCCAATTGCGGTCAACGAGGTTGGTAGGGTATTAGTACGGCAGTAGTCATGGTGTGGCACTGTGGCTGTTCCCTCCCACATGGATACACGGCGCATCAAGGGGAGGGGGTGTTCTGCCCCCAAGGTTTTAGATGTAAATGGACTGCGCACGCCTACACCCAGGCCCTCGTATGTAATCCTGCTTTCTCCCAGCCGTCCCACTGTGGCCAAAGGATGCCAGCGTATACCGGTAAGCTTCTTATTGGTCCAAGTTCTGCGGCCAAGGTTACGTGGCTCGCTACGAACGTAGGCAGCAGCAGCATTTACATCTTGGATCTTGCTCAACCATCCCAGGTCTGGACCAGGGGAGATCCGCGTGTGTACGACCTCTGCGCACCGCCACAGCCACCGTGTGTACGACCTTTGCGCACCGCCACCTCGCACACGTCCGGCCACAAGCACCCACCGTATCCACCATGCTCTGTAGGGCGGGCGCACATGTGGCCTACACACGCACGCTTGTCCAATCTGGTCCAACACTACAGCAACAGATGTCAAACCAACATATACGGTATACTTCTGCCGTCTGCCACCGAATGCACAGCACTTCCCTGTGCTTCCAACAAACCCTGACTTTGCCAAAGGTACCTCGAACTTGTACCGACTGGTGTGTGATGCCCCACTGTTCAATTACTACTACCTGCGTTGTCGGCGCTCTCCCTTGATACGGCTACGGGCTACCTCGCTTCACCGCCCTAACAGGCAGTATGGCACGAGTTCACATGGTCCAGCACACGCAGCCACGCTAGCTGTGAGGCACAGCCTGGACCAAACCAAAAAGACCCCGCATGGCGCCTGCACGCAGGAAGCAACCGTCCCTTTCACCACGTGCATAATACAAAGAACGCTCTTTCTAGAAGAAATCCATGCGCGTAGTTTTGATGCCTGCGGAGGCGTTGGCAAAGCGTGCAGCGTGTAAGCAGTGTAGGGCGGTATTGGCGTGCGCACGCGCAAGGTTGGCCTACCTCTCCTGGAAAAAAGGGCCCCTGATGCTTCCTCCGAGTTAGCCACGCGCAGTAGACAAGCGCGACGAGGTCAAGAGGTGTCAGACAGTCGCCACAGCACAGCCAGGAGCAATCCTGGGCAGACAAAAGCTAACCACCCAAAGGCCTCCTGTTCCTTACGCGTGGCGTACGGCTTAACGTTTCATTAGCACGGTTCACTGCTGCACACCATCCAGTGCAAAATCAAGTAACAAGATATGAACGTATAGCACAATATATATGAAGCCAAGGAGCTCCTAATGTGGCCTGACACGGACGGGACCCACACACCAACATTGCCGACGGTACCGAAGCAGCACCGTCCGCAAGTGACTGGCCTCCACAATGTGCTATGCAGCTGCTCGAACGACTGCCTCCGGCGACGCATACCGGAAACTAACAGGGAACGTAGAAAGCCGTAACGTGCGCGGCCGAACCAAGCAGGGATTACGCTCACCACAGCTACCAAAACGTCACACAGCACGCCTCGCTCGGGCACACGGACACGCACGCAGGGCACCGCACCTGCATTTAACGGCCATCCGAAGGTGTCCAGTGTTTCGCATTCAGATTTGTTTAGCGGCCAGACTATTGTACCTGCTGCCCCAGCTTACAGGTTGCGCAGCGGTAAGACGACAATCAGATTGGAACCTTCATACTCGTCCAGCTAGCATGGGATTTCGTTTGAACACATGGCCAAGGTTTCAACACAAATACAATACAAAGCGCCCTCGCTGCAGCACCGTAACCCACGTCTCGATCCCCACCCACAATGCCTAGGCACCATGAATGGATATGATTACCCCTTCGTACCCCCTGGATGCCCCTGACCGCTGCCCGCCGCTGCGCCTGACCTGCAGTAGGCGGTGGGCAACATATCCTGGCTCGTGCTTAAATTCTAGAGGCCGTCGCTGTGTCTTGGTCCGGTTGTGGACCCCCGGCTCTTGCCCACAGTGTAACACTGGTTCACGCTAGCCAATGGAACCTGACTACGCCACAACCAGACAGCGCCCCTACACACCGGGTTTTATGCTGCCCCCAGCAAATGAGCAGTAGCTGACCTTTCATGCGTACAATGCATGATTGGAAGTGCGGCGAGGAACGCCGCCGCATGCTCCCCACATGACGCGCACGAGCACAGAACGCACCTCAAAACACAACGGGGCCGCGCCCCTTAACAGCGTCCCAGATTCAGCGCATCGCCGCACAGCTGAAGTCGCAAGGCTAGCCGTCCAAATGAAACGCCATCAAGAAACACAGAATCGCATGCACCTGGGCTTATGAGCAGTTTGCCATCAGGGGACTTGGTACCCCTTCTCTATGCGCCCCAGCGGGTACGCGACTGCCGTCCCCTATTGAATCCAAGCGAAAATCTGTTCAAGCCTCCGTCAGCCGTTTCGTCCTGCATCCCCGTGAAGTGCTCAACACTGTGCTATACTTGGGTGCCGCGTTCTCCAGCAGCGCCCAGGTGCAGGGCGGTTTTTAGCCCACATCCCAGACATGCAAATTGACAAGCGTCATACAAGCCGCTCCTGTTATGCAACGTGCAACTGCTGCGGCGCTGGATAAACGTTACTGCCGCGCAACATCCAACCGAACAACTTGCCATGCCATGCCATGCGCCAAGAACCGTACAGCAATGCCCAGACACTTCCCAGACCAACACCACTGGGCATGCAACCCAATATGCCCCGACCATTCCATCCCTGCCCCACAACAATGTGAATGCAAGCCATATGCCCCGACCGTTCCATCCATTCCATCCCAACCCCAA
Organism: Chlamydomonas sp. KOR1; assembly: GCA_036984285.1. Taxonomy (NCBI): domain Eukaryota; kingdom Viridiplantae; phylum Chlorophyta; class Chlorophyceae; order Chlamydomonadales; family Chlamydomonadaceae; genus Chlamydomonas; species Chlamydomonas sp. KOR1. Next base: position 25,231 of record BQMZ01000388.1, on the reverse strand, counting down.
CACTATTCCCCCAGCCCATGCCACGTGCCATGCCATCTACCGCGCCGTGACGTAACCCCAGACAACACCCGCAACCCGTTCACGAGCCTGTTACGGTACGTGCTCCAAAATGCCTGTACTTCAGCTGTCCATGTGATGCCATCCAATGCCGCAACCCTATGCGGCGTAAACCCCCAGCCCACGCCAAAGAACTGGATGCTTACGTGTGCTATACCGAGCAGCAGAGCGCTGCGTGTGAAGCGCTACCGTGCGCGCATGCAGGCTCCCCTGCCTTGCACGCCATGTAGGGGGACAAAGCTCACACGCCCTGCAAGGCCGGCAGGCCAGGCACCGAGTAAGCTTTGCGCAGGTCGCCCCACAGCGACTGACCCTGCCGCTGGTGCTGCGGGTGCTGCGGTACCGCTGGGCTGGTCGTCCGTGCCGCAGCCAGTTGGTGCTGGTGCTGCTGGTGCTGGCTCCCCCGTGCCCCCAATACCGCGCTTTTGCCATGAAGCAGGGCCGCCAGGGTGGCCACATCGCTGCCCGGCAGTCCGATGCCCTGCTCCCGCAGCCGCTTGTGGCGCTCCGCAACCATGGCCTGCCGTACAGGGTCGTCATCATGCGGCGTCGGGGGAGCTGGTGCGTCAACAAGGGGTGACCTTGCGTCTTGCTGGATCTTCTGCCGCAGGTGGTCCAGCACAGTCCATCGCGCCGCCGCGGCCTGCCGCTGCTGCTGCTGCCGGTGCTGCAGTTGGTGGTGCTGCTGTTGTTGTTGGTGGTGGTAATGTTGCTGCTGCTGGTGGTGCTGGTGGTGGTCAAGCAAGTAGCCTGCAGACGTGTGCACATCCGAGGCCACACCGTAGCCACTGCTGGTGATGCCCACGACGCTGCGTTGCTCAAAGGTATGCTGCTGCTGCTGCTGCTGCTGCTGGTGCTGTCGGTGTGCATCACCGTGCAGGACGGAAAGCCCATCGCAGTCCATGTGATCCGGCATGCCGACCGGCGACGGCAGCACGTTGCAGGGACCGGTAGCGGGTACGCCACGAGCGTGCCTGCTGTGTTGTTGCCACTGCTGTTGCTGCTGCACCTGCGTGTCATGGCCAATGCTGGCCAGCTCCCAGTCGCCCTCACCACCACAGGCAAACACTGCACCACCGCTGCTTGCGCTGGCGTAGATTGAGTCACAGGTGTGGAGAGCGGCGGACAGCGGCGCGGTCCCCATCGACTGTGCGGGCTCTGCCGGCGCCGCCGGACAGCTGCTGCCACGGCCGCTGGAGTACAGGTTGGCGCAGTAGCTGCCGTTGCTGTTGCTGGCCAGGGCGTGCGCAGCGTTCGGGCTGTCGCTTGCCTCAAGGTCCGAGAAGAGCTCCCTCAGGAAGCCCTCCACACCATCACCGTCAAGGTCCTGATCCATGGCCGCAACACCGCCACCACACGCCCCCGCTGCTGCTGCTGCTGTTAGCGGTGTTGCAGCCAGCGCTCTGTTCCCGCTGTGCGGGCTGCACATTGCTGCTGGGCCTGCGCGGTATGGCTGTTGTTGGTCCTGGTGCTGCTGCCACTGCTGCCGTGGAGTTGGCAGTGGTACCTGCGAACGGTGCTGCTGCATGGATGGTTGGGGCTGCTGCATGTGGCCGTGCTGCTGGTAGTGCATCTGCTCGTCCCGCAAGCAGTTGCGGTCAGAGGGTCCGGCAGGGCTGCGCAGCTCGGAGGGTGTTAGCCGCGGCAGCGGGTCCATTCGTACGGCGGCAGCAGCGGCAACGGCGTCCACGTGAGGGGAGCCGGCGGCGGCGGGGAAGGCCGCAGCTGCATCGCAAGCTGCTGCGAAGTTTGGCAGCATGGCAGAGCTTGCACGGTGAAACAGCTGCGGGGGTGCGGCGTTGACACTGAGCGGCTGGGAGGAGAAGAATGATGGCTGCTCCTGCGGCTGCTGCATCTGCGTCGCCCTCATGTCTGGCTTCAATTGCATTGTGCCCAAAGGGTCATTCCCAGGGAATCCGCTCGAGCTGGAACGGTGCGCAGGGTGTGGCTGCTCCGCATGCATTCCAGCGCCGGGGCAAGGGCTGGGGAACGCGCGGGTGTATCTGCTGATGCTGCCGAAGGTATCCACTCCGGCAGTTGACAGGGGGTAGCAGCCAGTCAGCGACGGCAGCCCGCCGTGTCGGCCGTGGTTCGCCTGGCCATGGGGAAGCGCCTTGCCCACGTCAAAGGCGGAGACCGCAACAGCGCGGGCCATGTTCCCGCCATGGCGATCGCAGCCGCCAGCGCCGCCGTTACTGCAGCCGTCCGTGCCGTACGGGCTGAGGCCGCCGCTGCTGCCGTACACACTGCCATTTCTGCAGACCGTAGCGGTGCCGTACGGTGCCAGGGGTTGCACCTGCCTGCCTGTCGCACTGCGCTGCTGCTCCTCAGCCACCATTGGCGCCGCCGCGCCAGGCAAGAGCGCAAGGAATGATGCCTGGCTGGAATCATGGTGACCGGGCAAACCGCTGCCATCTTGGAGGGTGGGCTGGTTCGCCTTTTCCAGAGGAGCAGAGGGGGACGGCAGCGTCCCGTGCAAGGTGTCGCGCCGCGAGGGACGGAGGCCGATGGTGTAGGGGTGCGGACGGTAAGGTGGTTGCTCCTCCAGCTTGCACACAGGCAGGATGGAGTCGGTGATCGTGCGGGTTGGTCCGGCTGCCGGACCGTGAGTGCCTTGCAGAGGCGGTTGAGACGGCGTTGGTTGCGGCGGCCGGAGCGTCTGCTGCAGTTGAGCGGGTGCATCCCCTGCAGCAGGGGCGGTGCACGGCGCGGCAGGTGCGTGGTCCTCTCTCAAGCTGCTGGCCGTGGCGGCGGTGGCCATGGCAGCGGTGACCGTGGCAGCGGTGGCCGTGGCGGCGGTGGTGTTACCCTCAGTGGAGGCGCGGCCAGCGGCAGCAGCAGCAGCGGCGGCGGCAGCAGCTCGAGTGGTGGGTGGTGAGGTCTGGAACCGTCCTGAGGCGGCTGGGGAATCGCTGCTGTCCGCTCGGTTCTGCGATCGGCGGCCTGCAATCGCTCGAGGCTTGCCCTGTTGGTGTGCATGCGGAACAGGTAAGGACCTGGCGTCAGAAGCACGTCAAATGCCGGTCTAACTGCTTGCCTGTCTCGCCCGCTGCCCATGTTACGGCGGCAACACCAGCAGGGCGGCGCCACGTCATGGTAATGCATGCCGCAGGGTCAGGAGTGGGGTGCAGCGACATGGGCTCTGTCTGCCCTGTTGCTGGAGTCGGAGACGGACATGACAGCAACTCCATCTAGACCAAGCTCCGTCCAACACCGGCACGGATTAGATACGGTATCAAAATGGTCCAGAACGCAGCAGGGTGGTGCACTGAATGTGTGGCATTGCGGAGCAGACGGTTGCGCACAAGAACGGCAGCTGAGCACCTCTTCCACATCCCTCATCCCCCACACACCTTGACGACCGGCAGGCCGTGGGAGCGAAGCCAGCTGCCCAGCGTTACACCCGACGGCATCACCTGTAGCCCGTAAAGTACGGCAACTAGCTTAGTAAGGTGGCCATATGACGCTAGCTGCCGGGGTCGAGGCACGACTTAGGATCATTCCATCACGCCGAGCCGACCGGACTGCAAATCTCAATGGTGGCAAGAAGGTGAATGCTATGCAGGTGAGAGGCGCGGCGCAGTCGCACGAGCTGTGCCTTCCCTGTACCCGGCGACAGGCATGTCTGCACCTCCATCAGGACTAAGTTCAATCCCAACAACGGCACGAGCTTTGTGTTTAGCCTGACAAACCAGTGGCTGCAGTTGGCCCCCATGAGGTCATGAGGCACTCTGTGTATCCGTACCGGGGTGAAAAAACGCGAGCAGGGGAGCGCGCAGCAGCGGCTCTACGACCAGAGGTACCATGTGTCACATGACGCCAATCCAGCAGGCAGACCACACACGCTGGCAGCTCCCACTCACCTTGATGCTGATGTGCCACTTGGCCGTGGTAATGCCTGACAGCTTCTCGAATCTGCAGAGAAAAGGGTACACAGTAGGTACGGCGTTCGGCTGGCATACCGTCCAGGTCGCGACGAAGGAGAGGCCGTTGCGTCCTGACAACCTCTCCAACCGGTGCGGAGAGCCGTGTTCCCGTGACTCACCACACGGCGGCTTGCAGCTAGCACAACTGTAGCAAGGTGGAGGTGCATGGCCTCTGCCTGCACGTGCCGCGGTCTCTGGCATGCCTGCACGGACTCACTGGCTGCGAGTGACGAGTGCATCCTTGTGGCGGATGCAGGGCCCGCCCGCGAGGTAGAGGTCCGGCAGGAAGGTGCCTGGAGGGTGGGCAGGCAGCGTGGGGAAGGGGCAGTGTGAGGACGAAGCAAGTGAGCACCTCAGCTGGTGCAAGATAACTGCCAGCCCATGTCTGCTGTACTCGCGTGACGGTCGCGCGCAGCTCCTGCTGCAATTGTACGACACCAGCTACTCATACGATGCAGCCCAACAGCAAACCTCATACCGGTAGGACAAGCATAGGCACCGTCAACACGACGGTACCGGTACAGAAGTCATGGTTGCGGCACACGCACACGCACCCGTCACGGATGTGTCCCAGTAGCAGTCATCATCATCGCTGTCCATCCGCCGCACCCGCCGGCTCTTGGTCATCACGCGCACCGTAACCGGACCCGGCAGCGCCTGCTGCTCCTCCTTCTCCCCCGCACCCTCCTCATCCTCATTCCCCTGCTGCCCATCCTCCTCGTCACCGACCTCCACCTCATCCTGCTGCTGCCTCCCCGGTGCACACTCCTGGGGGTACTGCCCCCGACCACGCCGCGACCCCACGCGCTGTGCTCCCGATGCACTGCCCCGCTTGCTGGCCCCTGAACCTTGGCGGCTGCCTCCGCCTTGCTGCTGCAGGTCAGGTTGCTGTGGGCCGCACACATCCATTGCATCCCCTCCTGCTGCTGCGTGGGTATGCACCCTGGGCTCCACGTGCCCCGCACACGGTTGCTCCCTGCATCCCACCTGCGCTGAGGGCCCAGACTCCAGCGGCCAGAGCTGCTCATCTATTTGCTGCTGCTGCTGCTGGTGCACCTGTTGCTCCACAAAAGGGCAGTCTAGGGGCCCCAGGGACGGCACGGAACCTGCAACTGTCGTGCTGTGTGCATGGCCATGCGCTGGTGGCAGCGCAAAGCCGGGAGCGGTGGCGCTGCCGGGGTGCTCGTGGTGTATGTCACCGCCGCGGGCCACTGCGGCAGGCGCCATGGTCTCGCGTGGCCACTCGCAAGTAAAGCTGCTTCGCCTAGTTGGCTTCGTCTGTATCTGTGCGACGCCGCCACAGGTATCCATCACCAGCTGATTGCGGTTCGGGGAATGCCCGCGTGCTGGTCCAGGTCGGCTGGCATCTCTGGTGGCTGCTGGAGCTGCTTCGTACAAGCCTGTGGCTGCGGGGCGAGGGAACAGGAGTTTAGCAGGAGTGTAATCGGGTAAGAAGTTGCGCTAGTCGTTGCCGAGCACGCGTAGTACTCGCAGGATTGCATGAGGTTGCTGAAGTGCCTGGTCACACACGCCAGCATGTGGAGTTGACGAGACGGCACGGGAGGAGGCAACGAAAGGCGCAAGCAGTAGCCTGGCACGCTGCCAACCCAGCTACCGCGCCTCTTGGGTTTAAGTTGTGGGTATGAAGTGTCCGTTCAACAACCATCCAGAGTTAGGCAGGCATTCATGCGACAGTATGCGCCCATGTTTCCTCGTCGGACCCCCTCCAAGAAACCTGGACACGTGCGATGTTGTGTATACCTGTTGATGTTGGGCCCGCGAGGATGTAGAGGTTGGGGACGTTTTATCGGGACGGGTTGTCGTAACAATTGCCCCTGGCCAGGCCACGCAAGTCCACGTGCTGCTTAGCGGATAATTGTGCACGACCTGACCGTTTGGCCGCGTTCAGAAGGCAGGCGGCTCAGCTATCCTTCTCTTGAACGCGGAGCCTCAACGCTATGCGGAAGTCAATGCAGTGTGCCCAAGTACTGCTACTCGGTTTAGCGGAATTCTTGCAAAGCTCTTTCGTTCGTGAGAGAGTGGGTTCTGCTGCAATCCTGGGCCTGTTGACGCTTCTCACCCCCGTCGTGCTCTTACCTGTGTACGGGCATAAAATGCGACAGGTTCAGGGCACTCTAGGGTGACGCTAGCCCGCGAATGATTCTGTTCTTGATCCTTATCATCTGCTAAAACGTACGTGCTTGGGGAAAGCACCCGTACTGCCCAACTGCTGCTCGTCATATTTTGCCCATGCTGTTCCTGGAATGAGGTGCTGGAGCAATTCATAGGGGGTTGCCCTGTCATCTCGCACTGTCTCAAATGTTCAAAGTTGTTTGGCCGGAAGCCGCAAGAGGCCCCTGGCCGACTAGTCTTTTCAACAGGTCTTATTCCTGCATCTGTGCGTACTCGCAGCATGAGCACAGTCATAAGATCTGAGGCGCCACATGTGGGGAAGGGGATGCGGGCCACATGTGGGGAAGGGGATGCGGCTTGGCACGTGGCGTCCGAGCAACACAGTACATACTGGTGCTGGTACGCAAGGTGCACAAGTTCCATGTTACTTTATAGTATGCTGTGGTGAGTGATGATCAAAGGTCGTGCACCGCTTTCGGGTGCCCCGCAAGGCATCCTTGTTTGAATGTAGTAGAGGTGGTTGAAACCCTGCCGGGCAGGGTTACAAGTTATGCCTTTACAAAAATAAGCAAAATGCTCCTGCCCTGAAAGCTGACATAATAATACCGTGTCCTTGTTGTCGTGGTGCGCTGACGCGAGAGGTCAACATTGGCCATTTAATTGCAAATCAAGCATTAGACAGCATGCCGGTGCGCACAAAGAGGGTCGCTTACAGTCCAGAGGGGCAGCCGGCGGATGGTATTCACGCAGTTCAACGCCTCCGCGGCAGGTGTTTCTGCTATGTGTCAAAGCGGAGTTGGACAATGTGGACAGCCTCTCAATGCCTGCTAATGGGCACTGGTGCCTTGACGTGAGCATGATCTATTGCGCGTGTGCCGCCACAGCGGGTCGCTCCATCGCTGCCGGTGGCAGCTCCGACCTGATCACGCTGCTGTCTTGATACCATGCTCTTATGTACCATGGAACAAATGCTGGAGCATCCTTCAAGGCTGGTTGTGACCCGAACTGCAGGCTGCCTTTTCCGCCCTGCCTCCGTGTGACCACCTCCGCCTCCCCCATGCGAAGCACCATCCTTGCGCCTGCCAGCCCCCCGCTCATCCCCCCAATCTGCACACTCAAAAACGCGTCCAGGTGAAAGAAAGCGCGGGATCAGAGGAGCGCCCAAATGTGTACGTCACAAGCAGAGAGGAGCACGAGCTCAGCGGCAGCAAGGGCACTGCCCATTTGGTCATGAAGTTTGCGAAAGGCAGCAAGAAGGAGGCCTCGGTCAACGTGATGGAGATTAAGGGCGTCACGCGGCCGTACACGGGTGGGTGTGGCGCGGGGGCCTGGGGCGTGGGGGCCGGGGTGTGGGGCGATGGTGACGTTTCGCTTGCGGGCAAGGGCGTTACGGGCTGGGGACTCTGCTGCACCCGAGTGGCTGCGCACGGGGATTGCCCCGTGTTGCCGTGGAGAGGCGACTGTTGCTCATGGTCCTACCAGCATACCGGTACCAGGCATGGGGCCCTGGACCTCCGCCCGCTGCGTCCTACCACAACCCACCATGTTGGCTTTGGCAGCACCCCAGCTGCCGTGCGCTACGGTAACCTGCGCCTGTGCCCTCCAGGGCCTCGGCCCAATCGGCACCAAGCTGCATGCACGTTGATGGAAGTTGCAGCTGTACACACAGCCTTCCTGAGCATCGGACCGCGCCATAGGCATGGGTCGCAATGGGCCTACCACAGCGCCCTGCCGTACTGTTGTCCATACCGGGGCGTCCTGCTGTAACCCGTTCCGTGCCCTCATCCCCGCCGTACAGCCGATGACGACAACAAGTTCGTTCCCATCATTGCGTTCGAGTGCAGGGGGCTGGAGCCCATCGGCTTCCACCCAGAGGTGAGAGTGAGCAGCTGCTGGCGTGCTGGCCGCAATCCATGCGCCAGCCGTGCGGCTGGTCGCACTGGCGTCAAGTTGGGGGCTGCAGTGGCTCGGGTGGATGCGGGGGGTTCGATACCGCAGCTGCAGTGTGGTAGGGATGGGCCTTTTTGAAGTGGGATGGGGAGGGTAGTGTGCAGGGACCCGGAACGCGATGTGTGGCCATGGTGACGGCCTGGCGTTGGTGCGGCTGGGAAACGGATCAAAGCACCATCTAAGGCAAGGATAATGATAAGGATAAGGATACGATGCTGAGTATGAGGGTTAGGCCCTGCAGCGGGACTCGCACAGAGGTCAGGGCAACTCAGTCACCTGCCCCAAGGTGCCTGAGGTGTGGGTCAGGGACCAGGCTGCCACGGAGCACAGGGCCCGGGTCCTGCCTTTCCTTAGATAACCGACGTCCCGGTGCGACTCCGTCCCACGCAAGCTGATGTGCTTTGTTCGAACTCGGGATGCAGTGTGTTTTATTGAGCTGTTGTTGCTGACAACACCGTTTCACCGCGTCTTTGCGCCCCGCCGCTGTCCGCTACCCGCCCACGCAGAACGAGTGGACGGTGGTGTCCGGCGGGGGCACCAAGTTCGAGAGCGTGGACCTCAAGGAGCTGGAGTGGTCCGACTACTGCGAGAAGTCCTCGGCCAGCGTGGGCGTGTACGGCTTCGAGTCCAAGTTCGAGCTGCACAGAGGGTCCTGAGCGGAGGCGCGTGTGTTGTGCGGTGCGTTGGGAGTGAGGACCCGGCGTCATGCTGGGATCTGGCGAGTGTAGGGTACGGTATGGCACTGATTCAGTGATGACGGATTTTGATTGTATGCGAGATGCAAGCGGAACGACCATCAGGCTCTTAGCGGAGGGTTTCTCAGCGCTGTTGGACGAGTTCCTGGAATGTGGGGTGCAGCACAGCGGCCATGCGTGAGCTGTAGTGCCGCCGACCGCCTAACGGACCGCTGGCAGACCTGGTATGTGATCAAAGTCAGGGGATCCCCTATTCAAAGTTGTGTGCAACTGACGCAACCATGAGGCTGACAACAGGCTCAACACCAGCCGTACAGCTGTACACGTGCCGACGAAGGCGAGCTGCCAGCGTCGGGGCGCAGCCGCATCCGCCAGTGCCCTAGCTCGACTCGCTGGCTCCGCAACCAGAAGGACCTCACCTTCTGTCGGCAACAACATGGTATGAACGGCTGTAGCAAGGCGCAGTCAGTGGGCAAACTCAGGCGCCTGGCCGTACTCCAGTGCTAGCAGTTCCTTTCGCTGCTGTGGCACTCGCCAGTATTCATTTAGATTCGGGATTACCTGCAGGGCGACGAAGAGCCTACCCTAATGTCGCACCGTGGCACATACCGCACGTGGCACTTGCCCTGGCGCGGCACCCTCCCCTGATCAGAGCTGGTGCTGGCCGAAGTCTACAATTCCGACGTGGTCCCGTTTTCCAGACAGTGAACGCCAATTACTCAGATATGGCAGGAGGAAGGCTGTACTGCATACAACGCACGGCTCGCGGGCCCCAGGGCCACGTTGGGCCTACCTGGGCCAACGCGATCGCGTACGCACAATAATGCAGCCTAGAGCAGCAGCGTGAGCCAACGCTCGCCGCAGTGTATACTGCTTGGCGTGCTAAGCTGGAGCCATGCCAAGCTGGTAGCTGGCGCTTTAGCCCGTGGAGATACATCAGCGACGGGCAAGAGCTGCAACAAGTCAGGCCTCTTCGCTGGTATTTATCATTGATTATTTGTTACGAACTCGTAAAGCTACACATGCTCAGGCCGGTACTGCTGTAGAGGCTACGTCGAGGCAGTTCTCGGCTGTATGTTAGCGGCCTGGCACGAAACGGTGCAGAGCGGCGCGTACATCATGAGGGGATTCACCATATCCATTTTATTCTTTCTGGGGTGAGAAGCAAATTGTGAGGGGCGAACTCGGTTGGTTGGTGCGCCGTCTGACAAATCGTGAGGTGCCGACTGATATGCCCGTCCATGAAACAGCTAATTTGAAGATCGGCCCTGCGCTCATCGGTCCCGCGCCCAGGTCGCGGGTGCATGGGGGAGGTGGCTGCCGCGTGGTGACTCGCGGGGCCTCGCAAGCGAGGGCCAAGATGGCAGCGGGGCCTCGCTGACAACGCACTCCACACAGGCCACAGCGCTGTCAGCGCGTGGGCTCGAGGACTGGGGTGAGGACTGGGCCGGCGAGCCAGCGGGGGCCAATGAACCGGGGACGGGGCCAAGGGGGCCCGGGGGGGCCGAGGCGGGTGCCTCGTGTCCCACTGCCGTCCCACTTGGCACACCCGGAATCATGCACAGCAGCTTATGCTTGCAACAAAACGCAAAAAGCATAATGACTTGTCCGCTAGCCTCTTCAGCAAGTGTTCGTCCAGCTACCCAGATTACCGACACCTGATTTGGCCAGGTGCTTGAGGCGTGGCGTCACGGTGCTGAACCCTTGCCCACGCCTGGACACACTGGTGGTAGTCTTAATTGTTGGCTTCGCCGATGGGACCCGGTGGATGGGTTGAACGCACAAGAGGGTGCACCGGCTTGCCTGGAGTGAAGACGGGATGGGGTTGATTGGTGGGAGCCGCCCACGTGAGGGGAAGCCAACGGCCGTAGGTCTCGTTCCGTTTGGTTCAGTACACTCCATGGCTCATCAGTACCCTCTGCCATACACGTACCTACGTCTGCTGCACGTGTACATGCGCCACACAGGTCTCCACCCTGTCAGCTGCCCGGACGGCAGCCTGCTCAACGGCTTCCGCATGGTCCTCAGCGACCCGCAGCAGCAGCCGCAGACCTTCCACCTAGAATACACGTGCCTGCGGGTGCCGCTGTCCGCCCGCTGCTCCCGCGCCACCGCCAATTACTACAAGTCCGGCCCCGCCAAGGACATCCGCTTCCGCACGACCGAGTTCCGTGCCTTGCTGGATATTGACCCACGGGTCGGCGACAACTGGAAGTACCTGGAGCTCATCACCAGCTTCCGCGTGTTCCTCGACACCACCAGCAGCTCGACACCCCGGATGAGCGCGGAATGGACGACGTGCGAGCTGCCGGACTCTTACACCAGCTACTACAACCCTAACACGGGTTTCTACGTGCCCTCTTTCACTGTGCCCGCCCGTGTAAACAACGGCCGGTGGTCAGCCGACCGCGCGGTGGCGTCGTACGATGGCATTTCGGAGCTGGGTGAGGTGCTGGATGGGGCGTTGGCTATGTGCCACCATGTGATATGTGTAGTGAGCGATTAGTTGCATGGTGAGGTGTGTATGTATGTATGGATTTACAGTTTTGGCCCCTTCGTGGTGTGTGCGTGGTGTGTGCGTGGCTGGGCGTGGGGTGCGAGCGTGGTGCCTAGCAGCGCACTTGTGCGAGGAGCAGGGGAAGCACACCACAAGCTGCTGCTGAGGCCTCTCCTTGCTGAGCTAAAGAGTTAGCAGATTGCGAAGTCCACCTGGTACCTCAATGGCATTGAGGCATTCCGCTGCACCATAAGCACCTGCTACTGCGGTGTGGGGCTGCGGATCTTGCTCACGTGCGCCTGTGTGTGCCTGCTGCTCTGCTGTTGAACCCGCCGTCTGGCTTCGTCTAAACGGAACTTCGCCTTGGCTGCTCTGCTGTGTGCTGCCGCAGCTCTGCACCCCGCCTTGTGCGAGCCCAACGAAGCCATGCGCGCATGGTACCTGTGGTACAACAACAACACAACGCCGAACACGATCAGCATGCGGGCCGACTGCAGTGAGTGTGGTACTCGCGTGCACTTCCATTGTCCCTTTCTGTCGCACGTCCCACGCACGCCAGTCTGTGCTCACGACCCTCAGCACGACCAGCCATCCGATGGCCGGGCCGCTTGTTACCCACACCCACATACATCCACACTGGTACATATACATCCACACTGGTTCGGTGCCAGCCAAGGACATGAGCATATGACCCACTCTTCACTCGGCCTCTTCTGCACTCACTCCGTGCCACCCGGGCATATGACCCACCCCTTACCTGCCATTATGCACACTCCTTACGTGCCGCTACACTCCTTTCGTGCCGCTTGGCTGACCGATTGATGGCCACCCCGCCTGCTGCTTCTGCCCTGTGCTACACCTGCTAATCCCACCCCACCCCACCACCCCACCCCACCCCACCTCACCTGCAGACACGGTGGGACCGCTGCAGCCCCTCGAGACCATTGGAACCCTGAAACTGGGCACGCCTGGGCTGTACCTGTACGACAACGTCACCGGCTCGTACACACCCGTCACAACGGCCGCCAGCGTCAGCAGCCTCGTCACCCTGACCGCCTCCCTGCTCGCCCCTGCTGGTGCTGGTGCTGCTGCTTCTACTTCCACGTCGCCGGACGCCGCGCCACCGTTTGCACCTCTGTGCGCCGAGGGCCTGGGCATCATTGAGCGCGCAGTACTTCCGGCGCAGCTGTGCCGGGGCCTGGGGTTCGCGCGAGGGTCGGCTCTGAACTGGGCTCGGAGATGGGATGTGCAACAGCGCATCTGGCCCGTCACGCTGCACAATGTGACGTGCGTCGCCGACGCCAACGATGCCGTGGCTGCGGGCGCGGCCTGCCAGGCGGTCCCCGTGTACGACACGGCGTGCATCGAAGTGGCAGCAGTGGTCTGCATGCGCCCAGGTGTGTGTTACAGCGCATACATCGTGGTGGGGCATGCGGTGCGCTTACTGCTAGGCCTGGTATGTCGTCGCGCGCATTCGTCCACGTTTGCGTGTGACCGACCAACACAGATGCATGCACCTACTTACCAACAACCCGTCGCTTTTGCTCTGCGCCTTCGCGCACAGCGCCGCCACCGTCCCCGTCCCCGCCGCCCCCACCATCCCCACCGCCGCCATCCCCATTACCACCGTCCCCACCGCCTCTACCTCCAAGCCCGTCCCCACCGCCATCCCCACCGCCTCCGCCGCCAAGCCCGTCCCCACCACCGGCCCCATCGCCTCCGCCACCGAGCCCTTCCCCACCGCCGCGGCCACCTGCTCCACCTCCGAGCCCGTCCCCACCACCGGCACCGCCCAGCCCTCCAAAGCCGCCCCTGCCGCCACTCGCACCGCCGCCGCTGGCGCCCGGAGCAGAGCCCAACTTATGCGCCTGTGTCAAGGGCCCCGACCAGTGCATTCGGGAGTCATGCCGACCGGTCTACAAGTCGAGGCCACGGTGGTGTCCCTGTGAGTGGACAAGCTGTGACATGCATGCATAGCCTGGGAGTGGGAGAGGGGGTGTTGCCGCTACCGCGTGGGTGCGTGTGCCCTGATGAGAAGTGGCGTGTCGGCCCCCCCCCGCTGAGTCCAGGGCTGTGGATTAGCCCCGCTCGGGCTCGGGTTGGGGTTGTGAGCAAAGGGTTCACCGGTACTGTTTGGGTCTGTGGGTTGCTGTTAGTCGGGGCAGGTTGGGCCGAGCAAGACCATGGCAGGTTGGTAGGGGGGCGAGACGTTGCAGGGTTCGGCAGCACTAGTGATCGCCCGTATTGGTTTGGCCATAGGTTATGGTCCACATGCGTTCAGTTGCTGCTGGCCTGGTCTGCGCGCGCTGTTACACACTCGCCCGCGCCCCCCGTCGCACCCTTTGCTTGCCGTACATGCATGCAGGCTTCGGTAACGGAGGCGGGCTGTACTGCTACGGCATGGTGCTGTGCGGCTATACGGATTACCTGGACGGCTACGACTGCACCACACTGAGGTATGCAGGTGCAGGCGTGGGTGCTCCAGGTGTGCAGTGCGTGGGGCCATCTTCATGGTCGATGGTCGCAGCTGGCGAGAGGCGGGATGCAACCTGGGACAGAGGCGCTTTGTTCGTGTGCGTGCAATTCCTACCACACACGCAGACCGCCGTCTTAGTTGCCACGCAGCATCCTCACATCGCCCGTGGAACCCAGCAGCACTCACAGTCTCGGTTGTACGCTTCACCATCGTGAACCTGGAACGTGCCTTGATAACAACCTTCCTCCCTTGCGCCCGTCGCCGCCCTGCCCTTGCTCCTACTCACTTCGTCTGTCGCTTTCACATCGCCTCTTCACTCACCAAATATTCTACCCTACTCCTATTACCGGTACACAACTGCAGCTATGACAAGTGCGCGGACGTGCGGGACGATTGGCGCAGCTGCATCGCCCAGCGGCCCGACTGCGTGTGGCAGGCACCAGGTCCGCAGCCGGGTCTGGGTGTGGGTCTGCACGCAGCAGTTAGCCGCGTTCACTTGTGTCACATCCATTATTCGCGCGCGCATGCAAGCGAGCGTTCATGCACTGGGCTTGAACGCACTTGTGGATAGCAGTGGCGGGTTGTGCGGGCGGCATGGGGAATCAGGAGAAGATGCCGCATATGTCTTGCTCAGCCCCGCCTGCCTCCTGCCCAGCAATGCCGGCCTGCTCGCGAAGATTACTGATGTGACCTGCGCCCGCCGTACATGTGGCGCTGTTTCGTCAGCTCTGCTGTTCATGATGGTGATGTGCAGCTTACCGTGACATGTGGCAAGACTGCATCACCCATGCACAGACTGAGGCACAAGCAGCGCGCAAGAGTTGTATGTGCGTTTTGTTCCGCAGGGTTGAAATATGCGTCTGCTTGCATGTGCCCCACAGGTGACGGGGCCAACGCAATCAGCAACAGCCCCCCGCCACCCGCAACGGAGCCTGGCACGGGCCGAGAGCCGGCAGGCTCCTCGCCGCCGCAGCCGGCGGAGCAGCAGCAACAGTCACCCGCCGCCACGCCTGCACCAGAGCTGCCGGCGTCCTCGCCAGCTGCGGGTGAGTGGTGCGTTGTTAGCACCCGGTCCCATGCCTTTGGGCGGTCAGTGTGAGTAGGTTTATGATGGATGGATGAGAGGAAGTGAAGGATTTCTCAGTTGGTACGTACCGCACTAAGCATACCTGCAACCCCCAGGCCTTCCCAGCCACACGCGCGTTCACATTCCTTCGATTCTTTTATGGTGTGCTAGCGCTGACTTGCAGTTGCCGTGGCTCCTTCCTTCCGCTAACAATCGCATGTCGAATATCGAACCCTCCCATCCCCCACCACTACGCATGCAGCTTCACCATCTCCACCTGCTTTCTCGCTAACCCACGGCCCCCCCCGGGCTCGCCGGCAGACACCCCCTCCGCTGCTGCGCCAATGACGTCAGGCACATCGTCGCCGCTGCCGGAGGGCTGAAATCGCCGTCAAAAATCCGCATCGTGCCAAAAGGGCTGGGCACGAAATCGCTGGAAAACCGCATCGTGCGAGCCTGGAACCCGCATCGTGCAAGTACAGAACCCGCATCGTGCGACCCCAGAACCCGCATCGTGCCGAGCCCAGAACCCGCATCGTGCCGAGGCGAGAACCCGCATCGTGCCGAGCCCAGAACCCGCATCGTGCCGAGGCGAGAACCCGCATCGTGGTTGGGGAAGGCCCTGCGGCCAGGGACCCCTGTTGCCGCCTCTATCCTGCTGGTGCTTGTGTGTATTAGCAGCCCGTGTACCGTACATGCAAGCCGGCATGTTTGACCAGTGCCTGTGTGTATACTTGTATGAAGTGAACGCTGCGTTGCTTACAACGCAACGTTCATAACCATCTCCGTGTACGGGAGTCTGTGGCGTGTGCCCCCCGGCCACGTGTCTCCCTGCCCTTCCTGCCCTCCACAACACACGGTACTACCCATGCACACCCATTGCCACGTGCGCTCTCAGCTTCCCCATTGTTCACTGAAGCACTCCGTTCAGCTTCACGCCAGCCCACTGACCCGACACAAGTGAAATACAGGTCTATTACGTACAACTGTGTGGTAATTTTCATTCCATGCAAGGGAAGTTGCAGGCCCAACAGCCCCAAGGCCGCGTCCCCTTGTGCGCTGTGCTGCCACCGCCATGCATCCAACTTAATAAGGTTGTGGCCATATATGCATGTCAGCTGTGGTGTGGTCACTGGTGATCCGGAGACGAGGGCCATCGCCTTTCGCCCAAGTCGCCCAATATAGTGCGGCCTTCGCAGCCTCTGCAATCTGAATGATAAGAACAGTCACATACATTGTTGGGGTCGAGTCCCGGCGCGTGGGGCGTACATACAAATGCCGGGGCTCGACGCGCTTCAAGTGCGCCAATGGCGCACACCGGCGCAGGAGAGTGCCGCCCAGGCCTGGTGCGGCCCCCGGGCCAACAGCAACGCCCCAGAAGCCGCAAGTTTCTATGGCTCATATACTGTACTGAGCTTGTTGCTACATTGCTGCGGCGCCAGCAACCCTAGGACCCTAGGAGGTTCAGGCTGTCGCCTGGTCTCCATACTTTGGTAGCGCTAGTCTGCAGATTATGCTTTGTATGTTCCAAGCAACTTTTGTCCGTATGGCCGTTGATGTCGGTCGCGCATATTGATAGTCAGTGTTCGCGAACGACGGTATGTATTGATAATCATTTGTCCAGGACAGTATTAGGAATGTAGGACAGGGACAGTAGGAGTGCGAGACAAGAACATGACATGGGCAGAACCAGAACCATTTGGGTAAGGGAGCTCCCCTGGTGCCTGGCACGTGGCATTCTGATTACCCACACAGTGTACCTGGGATGCCCAGAATGCACATCGTCCAAGTCCTGGATGTGCAGAATCCACATCGTGCCGAGCCTAGAACCCGCATCGTGCCGACCCCAAAAACCGCATCGTGCCGACTCGAAAACCTGCATCGTGCGAAGGCACGATTCGAATATTTCACATCGCTGTGCCCAGCAGGTGTAGAAACTTCACTCGCATTTCATCCCTCTGCCGCTGCCCGCAGCGGTTGCCCCACCCCCAACCTACACGCCACGTGCTGTGCCGCGTGGCTCGTACCCTCCTCCGAACTACGGTACGCGTGTGTGGGTGTGTAAGTGCGTGGGTTTGGGTGTGGATAGCGGCGGAGGGGTAAGTAGGTTACTGGGCATGACGCGGCAGCCGCAAATGGGCGGCAGGAGGGTGGTTGTTCGGGCGGCGGCTGGTAGGCGGAAAAGAGAGGGAGGCAAGGAATGGGGTTGCGTGAGCCAGCGGTAAAAGGCAGCCAGCGTGGACGGGATGTAGTGGACGGACGGGAGGGGGCACGAGAAAGACGCTAGCCAGGAGAAGGACTCGGTTCGGAAAATTGCAATAGGCAGGCGTAGTACCGGCAGGAGGTGGGGCTCACGAGGGCCCCTCACAGCGGTGTGCTAGGGGTGGCCATCTTCTTAACTGCGGCTCTGCGTACGTGTGGTTTGCAAGGCCTTGTTGGCATGCTGCGTATGCGATCCTAGCCTGATCCCTCATCTTAGTTCTGCCTTTTCCTACCTACACACCGGTCCAATTGTGCACTCCGCCGCTGGTGTTGCTGTGCATTACTGCGCAGGCGGCTACGGTGGGGGCGACGCAGCGGGATACCCGCCCACGTACGCGGCGTCGGGTCCCCCGCCCACGAGCCAGGCGCCAGCCTCGACCTAGCCCACGGGCGAAGCAGCTCGACCCGAAAGCATCATGGAACCCCTAGCTAAATGTCATCACTGCAGGCGCATGTCACGAGCAGCAGCAGTGCTCCTTTCAAGTAGGGAGCAGCCAAGTTGACGTAAGTCACGGTATGGACACTAAAGGTGTTGGTGTAGCCACAGCAGCAGGCACGGTTGGAACTTCGTTGTATTGAAGCGGAGGCAGTGCCACCTCGTGATGTCGTGCTCGAAAAGCGGCGGTGCATGAGCACATGACAAGCATGCTTAAGCGCCGATTTCTGTGTATCGCAATGACCATGTGGGCCTCGGATGAAGTCCTGATGCTGAACACTGAGTGACGAAATGGTGTGCACTGTGCAGCTGCAGTCACGTGTCGAAAATAATCGTGTAAATACCTATCAATATCGTGTTGATGGCGATCCGTAGCAATGGCAACGGATTTGAGATGGGGTCGTACGCTACGCATGTTCTGATGTTGGGGTGCTTATCCCTTGTCCGTTTACTCGGCATGTCAAGCCGTGTATGCAGCTGTTTGTTGCTTTCTTCGCCGCGCTCAAAGCCGTCTCGTCGGAAGATTCTTGTGCGTTCCTTTGCTGACCGGTCAACTCGTACGGCTCGACGTGACGGCTGTCATGTCCCACGAGCGCGGAGCTATGTAGATATGTTGGTGGCTGGAAAGGAACGGAGCAGTGCGTGAACGGCGCCGTGGTGTGTTCCCCACCTTCCATAGCTCGTGTGGGCGGGTACCGTAGCTGATGCGTACGGCAACAAGTGATACCGTACCAAGGCTTCTATCTTCCTGGAGGGCTATTAGTGCTGAGTTATGAAAACGCTCAAGATTTTTGCAACCTTTTCGTGATCATGTTGCACGCGCCTGTGGTCCCATGTGCCTAAGGGGGCCGTTAGGTAACCTATTTGGCGTGGCCTTGTTCGCAAGCTTTGATGCAGGCGTGTCACAACGTGTTGCTTGTGTGGTTTCGTGCCGTCTGTGGCAACCCTCCTAACGCCGCACTCCTACTGGTGTGGCATCTCCCCTTCATGGCCTTGTACCCACTGCCCCTCGCTAAGTATCACGAGAGAAGGGAAAGGGAAATGGCGGGCTAAGAGGGAACAGGCACCTGCCCTGGCGTTGGGTACCTCTCCGGTGGGCGTGGGCCACTTTCCTCGTGGGCCGCGCGCGCCGTGACTAATGAAAGGCTTGGGTGCCGACAAATTCAATTGCATTTGTCAAGAGTCAATAGACGATACCAAGCTGATAGCTCGTGTAACGTTGTGCTGGCACGCCAGGGACCTGAGAGACGTGCATGCTGTAGCGATAACGACTTGTGCACGCATGTTGTCACCGTACGCTACCAGTCACTCGTTTCTACCCCAACCTACCCCACACGTACAGGCTCCTTAGTTCTAGCTGGTCCTAGCCATGTCGGTACTGGTTGATATAAGCATGCATCCAACCAGATCCAACTGTGCGCTCCAATGTTGCCGAACGAGTGGGCCCACCGTCGCCTGATTTGCATGTACCACTGTGCGTGATCCCCCGACCTGGTTGAAATGTCATACAGCTGCACTAGCCCACACAAGCTGCGCTCACAGCCGCAAACTGAGCCGTGAACCACGGGTCACCTTACGCTCGCACCACGGTGCGTCCCATGGGAAGCCCCTGCGCCCTGCCCTTGCACGCGCTGCCGTTCCGACTCTTCCCACACCACCCTACGGCCGATACGCCACCACCACCGCAACACGGCGGAAGACTTCGCACGTGCCACGTGGCACGTAAGAGCCTGCTGCATCCCAGCGTTACCAGGGCACCTCCAGTCGTCGCAGGCCAGGCAGGCTAGCGCGACCGTGCCACATCCCCGGCTCGCCCTGTTGGGTTCGCATCCCTCGTCCGCTGACCACCACCCAGCCCCCGAGTCAAGACTGGCCAAAGCCTTGCGACGCTGCGACACTCAGCGCCTTTCCCAAGAAAAGGTGCTGTTGCCTCCGGCCCCCAACCCAACAGCCCCTCGCACCACCGCATTGCCCCTACAACCCCAGAAGACGGGCGGCCAACATACCCAGCATAACTGCACAAAATCCGCCTGCATCCCCTTCCCTGTGCCACACCCCCGGTCAACCGTCAGCCCCCTGCGGCGCCGCCAGTCGCGCCTCAAACCACGCCACCACGTCCCGCATGTGGCACCGACTCCTCTGCATCTGGAGCGCCTCCGCCATGGCCTCCCCATCCCATGCCGCCCTCCGCTCCACCAGCCACCGCAGCACGGGTAGCGTCATGTAGCCCTCCTGCTTTGCGACCCGCCGCACCACCTGCTGCTCGTCCCACGGCACCCCCAGCCGCCGCAGGCAGCCCAGCACCCCCACGTCGCCGTTCCGCCCCGCCGTCACATACGGATCCTGCCTCTCCCCCTCCCCCGCCAAGCACCCCGCCGCCACCAGCCACTCCAGCACCGCCTCGCACCCGCCGTACGCCGCCTCCGCCAACGTCCCGGGCCCAAAACCCATCCCCAACTCGCCGTTAAGGTAGCGTAGCAGAGGCAGGTGACCACAGCTAGTAGCGGCGTCAATACTGGCGGTTCCCCCCGGCGGGCAGCCCGCCTCCACCAGCGCCCGCACCGCCTGCTCCAAGCCCTCCCGGTTGCTGCTACCAATAGTGGGCCAGCAGCGCGTAACACGTGTCAGTGTGTCCTGCGCCCAAGGGCACCCCGCCTCCTGCACCAGCCACCGCACCATGGCAGCATCGCCCACGAACGCGGCCCTCTCGTACGCACCAGGGCTCATGGCGCAGCCCGCCTGCAGCAGCCATGCCGCAGTGGGCAGGCTGCGCGAGCCCGCACCCACCGCAAACACCCTCTCCGTCAGCTGCAGGCCGCACTCCCCGTGCAGGAACTCCACCGCCTCAAGCCGGCCCTCCCGTGCAGCTGCCTCCATGGCCGCTATGTGCACGGCCACCCCATGGTCCTGCAGCCAACGCGTGGCATCCGCACCGCCGTTCCCGCCGGCCGCCGCCTCCCATAGGCATCTGATCTCCTCATCGTACTCCTCGTACTCATAGTCGTCGTCCTCCTCCTGTTCATCCTCCTCGTCCTTTCCTTGCTGCTGCTGCTGCTGCTGCTGTGGCGGCGGCGGTGGTGGCTCCGGCAGAGACACACCCGCCTCGTCAACCAGCCAGTCCGCCTCCGCCACGTGCCCGTGCTCAAGCGCCTTGCTGAGGACAAACGTGGACGGCTCCACATCGCCAAGTAAGATACAGCGCGCATCCTGCTCTTCCTGCAGGTCCATCCCCGTGGCCTGCAGGAACCGCAGCAGCGGAAGGCTGCCCGCCGCCGCCGCGCCCGCCGCCAGGGCCACCCGAACGAACGGCGAGCTGCTAAAGGCGCCCTGCTCGACCGCCAGCAGCAGCAGCCAGTTGACTTTGGCCTCCGCATCGCATCGCGAGCTGCCGGCTGCTAGGGTGAGCAGCAGCAGCATGTTGTCTAGTTCGTACTCTGGCGGCTGCCAGTCCAGCAGCTCCCAGACCTCCAGCAGCTGCCCGACGTCGAGCTCCTCTGCTGCTGCGTGCAGCGCGGCCCGCTCGTTGATGGGGATACCGTTCTCTTTAAGCCAGCGTAGCATGCCAACGCGACCGGCCTTGACGGCAGCTGCGCCGGCGCTCTGAACGCAGTCCGGCCAGCCGGAAGAGGACCGCAGACCGGACCCCACGAGACTGACCGCGGTGGCGAAGGTTATCGGGCAGCCGCTGCTTGCCGCGGCCGACAGCAATGAATTTCTTTCCCGCATGTTTATTTGCTTTGCCGCTTGTTGCAGATGCGGTTGCCAGGTTTGCTGGCCGGCAGCTTGCGGCAGCGGCAGGCTGAAGCGCGCCGTGCGGTGGTGGAGACCGCAGAGGCGCGTCGCTGCTTCCTTGAAGGCCAGACGCCCATTGATAGCCCTCTCGTTAGGTTGTAGGGAGTCCAGGATGCGGCAAATCAGTTCCGGAGGGAGCGCCGGTTCCGACGCAGACGTCGTTGCAGACGCGTTCACGGCTGCCCCTTGCTCCATGTGCCTTTCCTGGGTTACAGCGAGGCAATGCCGCTGATGTACCGCTTTGTGAGAGTTGATATTGCTGGCCATGAGCGCGCAGTAAGGGTTGCTTCTGCTTCAACGCGGGTTGCCGCGGCAGGCGGGATCGGAAGGCTGTCGCCTGTCGGAAGGTCCAAAGTCTGAGGCAGCGCCAGGCGCACGGCGGCCCCCCTGAAGCTCCTGGCTTGCTTCCTACACGCAATCAGATGCAAACTGCATGTGGCATTTGTCGTTTGAGCTCGTGCTCGTTGCCGGCTTACACCAACGCTCCTCCGCGGGGGTCCTCGCGCTCGTGTCCGCACAATGCCACTTTTCCACACCCTCAGGCCTCAGCCGCAATTCCATATCCGCGACAACCAGTCCTCGTGTGGCACGGATTAAGACCACGCAAGCCGCTTGCCTCCGTCAGGGCTTCTCCTTACTCCCGCACACCCATGCCCTATCCAGCCGACAGCCAACCCTGACCCTTAACCCTGGCCTTAACATATGCAGACGCTGGTGCCATCAGCATGCGCCACAGCCCCATCCGAGGTGCATGTACTTGATCATCTTGGTCATTAAATGCGTAACAGTCCCTCCTTCACACACGCCCACAGCCTATGCGCACCCTCGCCTCCGCTTTCCACACCGCTGTCAACTGCCAGCCCATGCTTCCCCCCTGCACACACCTCTCATCAGGGCCCTCTCCCCTGCCTCTCCTTACACCCACGCACCCGCTCCCCTCGCCTACCCGCCCTTACCTCGCCGCCTCCTCACCCTCCTCCCCTCCCTTACAACGGCGAGGACACTCCCGTGGTGGGATCCAGTGCCTGTACGGCACTCTTAATGGCGTCGTACATGACAAACTGTACAGGCACGCCCAGCAGCGTCTTGACGCTGTTGACGCCCACCCCGCGGTACAGCGCCCGCCAGCCGCCCGCCGCCGCCAGCTTGCGGGCGCAGTCCCAAGCGGAGGCGTAACGCACGGCCTGGTCGGCGGCGCCGTTCATCTGCATGCAGCGCCGCACCTGAGAGGGGGAGGGAAAAAGGGAGGGGGGCGGGGGAGTTCGACATGGCAGTCATAGCACAGCTCTGCCAGCAGTGCGCATTCGCGTCACCTTTCGGAAATGCATGGCGAGCTGCGCTCTTACAGGTACCAGCTTCCCAGGAGCGTCCGTAGGAGGCCGAGCCCTTCCAAATACTGATATCTACCGCACCCCTTGCACCCTGTGCCCACGCCCCTTGTCCACGCAAGGGTCACGCCACCAGCTGCGTCGCCATACACGAACCCATAAGCTTCAGCAGTAGCCCTGTACGGCCGACGAACTGCGCGACCGCAGTACCGCAGGCGGCCCCGTGCCTTCCCACGCTCCGACCCATGCAGCTTCTCATGCAGCTCCCCGCCCCAACCCCACGCACCGTGTCCAGGGGGTACACCACCAGCTGCGCCGAGGCCGCCGCCGCCGCCCCGCACGCCATCTTGGCTGCGGGGTACCACAGCGTGCTGGTGGACGCCCGGTCGGACGGCAGCCGCCGCCGAAGCTCGTCGTACATCGTGAAACTGTATACGGCAGTACGGCAGGGTCGTGGTACGGGGCACGTGACGAGGATCAGCTGAGCAGCGGTGCTACGGTGCACTCTTGTGAAATCGCGGGGAGGCGCTGGAACATGGTCTGCCGCTGCCAGTGCCCCGTTCTCGCCTAGATAACACGCCAGCATTTGGCAAGAGCTAGACGCCTCACCCAAAATGGCACGTGCGCAGGCGGAGCATCACAAGCTGCCGTACAGGTGGCCGTGCATCTCCCGCTCACCTGATTGCCAGGTACGGCGCCACGCCGCCCATGGACAGCAGGACTCCGCGGTACAGCCCCCGTACGCCCTCGTGCCGTACCGTTTCCACTACACACGCGCGGATGGTGGGGTAGCGCCGCCCTAAAGGCGGCGGCCGCAGCCCGGCCCCAGTCCCGGATGCATGTGCTGTGGCTGCTGCTGCTACTGGCGCGGGGGAGCAGGAGGTAGGGGTAGCTGTGGAGGTGTGGAGTGCGCGTGTGGTGGTGCCGCTGTGGAGGGTTGAGGTTGGCGTACTAGGTCCGGTTGCTGCAGCCGACGCAGATGCAGCTGCTATGTGTGGTTGGCTGCCTGTTGCTGCTGCTGCCCGTGTAGATGCGTGCGTGCTTGTTGCATGCGGTTGTGTGGAGGAGGAAGCTGCAGGTGCATGTGTAGCAGGTGCGGACGCTGATGCTGGGGAGGTCCCCGGCGATGGGGACGACCCGGCTGGTGTTGCTGCTGCTGTTGCTAGCCCTGCTGCTGATGATCCGGATGTTGCCGCCGCTGCTGCTTGTGTTGCTGCTGCTGGCCGCGCGGCGGACGAGGACTGGTCCGCCGTGATGCGTGTGCGGCACACGTCCAGGGGATAGAACAGCAGCGTCTTGAGGATGCCCGTGGCGGCGCCTGCAGCAGGATGCATGGGGCGAGGTTCGCGTACAGGGGTGTGTGCAGTGTGAGGCTCCAATAGCCAGGTACCAATCAGGACCTTCGTAACAACCGGCGGCCTTCAGCGGCAAAGTATGTTACGGTGCGCGTAACTGGCCGTGCGCAGTGTGGGTCGCAGTGTTTACGAGTCCTGAACAAGTGCGGGCCCCTCCGTCAGACTGCCACGCCCTATTGCGGCTGTGCTGCCCATGACAGCCGCACCAGCGTCACATCCCGGCGGACCCCCTCATCAGCCTCCCGCCCATCCTCCCGCTTCGACTCCACCATACGGCTGCAGCAGCTTGCAGCCTCAGCGGTCGTTGCTCACGCCTTAACGAACCACCCACGCTACCGGCATCGCTGAAGCCAAAACATCTTTGCGCTTTGTGCTGGCTACCCCCGCAACAGCACCCCTTCACACAGGCCGTCAGGCCCCCGATACAAGCCTCACTGAGTTTCGCTCTCGTTCCCCCGGCCCCTCCACCCGCCTCGCACCTGCCGCCAGCTTCTCCCCCACGCCCGGCGGGCTGCCGTCCATGGGTGCGAACATGACGCGGAACTGGTCGTGCACGGCGAAGCGGAAGGCCACGTCGGGCAGCAGCCGCACCACGTTGGTGCCGTTGCCGCGCCACAGGGCCTGGCAGGGGGATGGGGGCCGCAAAGGGCGGGTGTCCAACATTGTGACAGAGCGCAACTACCGACTCTTCCTCACGCGCGTCTAAGCACCCAACCAGATCCGGCTCCTCGTACTCAATCTCCTCATCCTGCCGACACTCACCGCCAACCCCAACCACGCAGTGCGTAAACCTGCGACCAGGTCAAAGCCCTCCACCCACCCGCAGTCCGCCTTCCCTCCCCGGCAGCTGCCTCCAAGCCTCCAGGAACCCCCGGTACTGCACGCCGCGCCCGGGGGCCACCATGTGCTGCACCTGGCGCAGGATCTGGGGCGGGGCGGGTGGGCCACACAGGCGTATCGAGAGGGGCGGGGGGAGGAAGCATCCTTAAAAGAGCAAGGGCTGCGGTGCTGTACCTGGCGCAGGTGGTGCGGTGGGTCAGGCAGGTGGGAGGGCGGGATTGGCGTGGGTGGAACGCAATCGGGTTTTTGCGGCAATGATGGAGAGGCCGCCAGAAGGCAGTGGGAACGCGACGCTGCACGTGGCGAAGCATACCCCGTGCGCTGACTTGTGGAATGCCGGGGCGGGGAGCGCCGGTAGGGTGTACCAGTTCGCAAATGAGCTGCGGTGCAGTGGACATGTGCTTTTGTGGACAGGTTG